>CM043877.1:13766151-14380015 GCA_023846275.1 Vanilla planifolia
TCCACGTGATGATCCGCATAGTAGTCATATAGTGATTTGCTTCCTGCATCCCCACACAAACTAAGAGCAGCTCTCCAACAATCGACTTGCTGGCCTCCGTACCCAACGAAGCACGGACAGCAAGAAATCCTGATTAAGGGTCACCCCCATCCGGGATGGAGGCTCCATCATCCATTGAAACCCCTTGTAGAAATGAAGAATTCGCATGGCCACCTTTAGCAAATTTCCTAACATTCGAAAGCTTTGCCGGCCGAGGACTCTGCGCCCCAGCCTTGACCGTCCACCGGACTCTGCTTCTGCCCCGAAGCCTGGGCGGACTCTTGCTACCCCGAGATGTGCTGGCCCCGTCATATCCCCGAGCTGTGCGGCTATGAACATCTCCTGGAGGCCGCTTGATTAATCCCCCAGGGGCCTTGCGATTGTTTTTTCTCCGCTGCACAATCATCCAAGGGCCCAAGCCGTGCCCCTCGTTGTGTACATCCCGCCTACCTGATCGACAGTCATCATCAGGTTCCTCAGGCAAATTGCGGCCGAGAGCAGTGGTGACCCCTGGGCGTTCCTCCCGCACTACGACCGTGGTCGGGGTCTCGTTAATGTCAGCTTCTTCAGCTTTGGCCGACTTGCATGAGTTCTCCAAATGTCTGATGTGGCCGTAGGCCAAGCATATGCGCGACAGCCCTTCGTATTTGAAGGGTTGATAGACCCTCCCGTAGTCCCCGGTGATCCAGATGCCCGGCTTGAGAGGTTTCGCGAGGTCCACCCGAACACAAACTCGCGCAAAGGATGAGCGCTCTAAGCCCGTCATCCAGCAGTTGAGAAGAAACGGTTTACCAATGGCTTTAGCAATTCGAAGAATATTATCTACATCCCAGTAGATAAGTGGGAGACCAGGGAGCCTTACCCAGACAAGAGCGCGCATCACTGATGCAGAATTAGGGTTGAATTCCGACGACCACATATCGAGTCTCATGGCTTGGCCGGCGATCTGCTAAGGCCCGCCCAACCAGATGTCGTTCCGCTCACTCATCGACTCAAAATGCAAGCAAAAACAGTTGGCCGTGAGATAAAAAATCTTGAAGTTGTTAATATGGCCCCAGCACTTGAGTAGAACCCTTTCAATGACATGGAAAGGAAGGATATTCCCATAGAGACGGCCAACCAGGTCAAACTTGTGGTAGTCAAGGCGCCTCAAGCAAGCTTCTGATGACATAATCACGTCCCCGCCCTCCAGGTACTCTGGGATTTCCGTCGGGCGCAATTTGGCATCAATATTCGCCGGCCTCACGTGCGAAATCACCTTGTCACTATATCTGGGAGCGCTATTGGCAGTTAAGGCCTCCCAAAAACTCACCTTGTTCACAGTGGCAGGACGAACCTCCTCAGGAAAATTAGGATCCCCAGCACCAATCCTGACCCCATGGACCTCCTCCCCTATATGCTCCAGCTGCTCCTGCACAGTCTTACTCATTGAGTCTCCATCCTGGTTATCCCCAACAGCCAAGCCCTGCACTTCAGACGCACGGGGCAGGGGGGGGGGGGGGTTTCTTTAAGGCCGACAAGCCACCAACAGAAGAAGAAGAACCCTTGCGTGTAGGAAAGTCGCTCTGGGGAGTTTGGGCTCTTCTAATGCTCCTCCGGGTAGTTCCTCCCGCCATTAGGGCTGCAGGTGACGCAGCCCGAGCTCAGGGGCGAAGCAGTAAGTTAACCCGTGGAAAATGGTGCAATTAATCTGGTTCGAGCACTCCCGCAAACCGGCTTAATTCAAATTCAAACACGAGCTCAAACTCGGGGCCCCACACGTCGACAGAACGCGCCAGTCGGGCCACCATGCGGTCAACGCCCAATTTTGACCTCCAAGACTCGCCGCCGCTGAGAGTCGCCGTGCCTTGCCTCCCTCCGGCCCTCCTTCCGAGTTCACGATGGGAGACCTCTCCCCAGCCACCAGCCGCAGCGTCCCGTGCAAATGCTTCAGCCACCCTCCGGCTTCCACCTCGCCTCCACGCCGGGGCCGGAGAGTACCCAGCGAAGAGCCTCCGGCAACGACCCCGTCAGCCACACGAACCCTTCAATACGTTGCTCTGCAACCCCTTCAGACCGCTTCTACGCCGCCACTTCTGCCGCTGCACGCCGCAGTTTCAGAACGCTTCACGCTGCCGCATCAGAACCCTAATCCCCGAAAAGGGTAGGGCTGCTTGTTAAGACATAGAAAGAGTTGAGTGTCAAATTACAAGAGAAGAGTGAATAATTGTATTAGTATTTTTTTATATTATTGAAATAGAAAATTTATATAATATTTATTGAAACATAATAATTCTATTTGTTACATCCAAATAAGTATTTAAATAAAGGAAAGGGAGGAAGGCTTGCTACCTATGACTAAAAAACTTTAGGAGAATGCTTATGAATAATTGTTATATATATGGATTTATACATAGAATTATATTTTTTTTTTTTCATTTTTTTTTTTTTTTTTTAAATGAAAGCATTCTAAGGTTCGATAAGAAAACATAAATGATAATAAAGAAAGAAACAACGTTGAATTGATCCGAAATATGATGGATTGTAGATTGGATCGGGTTCGAATAAGAGCTGATTTGACACGAATCTGATCCGACCCGTTTGTAGCTTCACCTGCAAAGCAAAGCACGGTCTTGTTTGTTCATCACAGGACGAAAAGCCATGGCTGAGTCTTAAATCTCCAGGGGAAAAAAGGAAGGCTATCTTTTTAATCTTTGTATGTACATCGATCTAATGAGTTCGATGAAATTTGTAATAAATCAAGAGGAAGAAGATGACTGAGGACACGAGAAAGATCTACGGATCGGCGGCCACAGCGACGACGGAATCGTCGGAGGGGAGATCGGAACCTAGGAGGAGACGGCGAGGCCGAGGAAGTCGCGGGCGGACTTGGCCATGACGGCGGCGAACTCGTTGAAACTGATGACTCCGTCGCCGTTGGTGTCGGCCTCGCGCATCATGGCGGTGAGTTCGAAGAAGGTGAGTGGCTGCCCCATCTGCGCCATGGCCCGTGCCAGCTCCGCCGCGGAGATGTAACCGTTGCCGTCGCGATCGAAGGATCGGAACACGTGGAGGAGCTGTTCCTGGTTGACGAACGCCTGCTCGCTCATCAACGGGGAGATCGCGGTGACGAGCTCTTCGAACTCCACCGTGCCGTTGCCGTTGGCGTCCATGTTGGCGAGCAGGCCGTGGATCTGGTCTCCGGTGGGCTTGATTCCGAGGGATCGGAGGAGGGCGGCGAGCTCGAGGAAGGTGAGGCTGCCGTCGCAGTCCATGTCGAAGCGAGTAAAGATGTCGCGCAGCTGCCGGAGATGGTCGTCGCGGAGCATTCCCATGAGTGCGTGATCAGGGGGAAGAGGGTTGAGGACGGATTTGTATTAACACGAAGGTGGGAGGAAGGAAGTAACGGAGGCAGGAGGACGGTTTTTGGGCGGAGAAGCGGTACTATTTTACATGTGGATGAGGTGTTCGACGATTTGCCTCAAAGAACGGCAAGCATTGCTATTTTAGATTAATATTAGGTACCACGCCGTGCCGAGCTTTGCTTTCATGCGCCACGTGGATGGGTGGATTTGGGGTGGACTTGCTGATAGGGCTAATCTTTTGATTTCACGCGGAAGAGGAGAAACGGAACAGCGGTGGTCGCCGGCTGAGCCGGGTCAACGAGCGAATGAATCCTGCTTCAATTCTTGTAGTTTGATAAATTCGTAATGAGGTTGACTCCTTCAAAACGAAGAATGAAAAGGATGGCTTTGATCTAGTTTTTATTTGTCCTTTTTTTTTTCTCTTAGTTTCTTCAAATTTTTTCTGGGTTTATAAAATATTTTGATGAAGGGATTTTGAAACATAATTTGATGAATATTTTAGATTATTATTTGCATATTATTATCCAGATTTTTGTTAACCAAATTGGTCTTAACGAGAGATACAATTCTTCAAATGATTTTGATGTTCTTTACAATATAATTGATGATACATATTAATATATAATCTTATTATATTAAGATATTATCTTTTTTGTCTTTATATATATATATATATATATATATATATATATATATATATATATATAATTAAAAAAATTATCAAATATGAAAATAATTATTCATGTATTCATTAAATTAAAAGTTTATCAAAAATTATTTTTAATTTAATGATTTTGATTCGAATATATCATCAAATAATAATTTTTTTCATTTCAATTCTAGATATTATAATTTTGCATCTTATGAGTCACTTCTTAAATAGATTTAGAACAACATCAACATAAGAATATAATGATGATAACAACAAAACAACAATGAATTATCATCTTCAATGTGCAACGATCATGTAATGTGACAAAATTTAACAATTATGTGATGAAGGTTCAATGACTTGGAACAAAGTGTCGATAACCATGGTAGAAACCTAGCAAAGTGAAAACAAAATGTCTCATTTACACCAAAGATGAACTTGACTTCAAAATAATTCACTTCCTCATTCCCCTTTCATGATGGGAATCAACATTTCCCTCTCCTCTCCAGTTGAAACAAAATAAACAGACAACTTTTGAATAAACTTAATCAATAAAAAGAAATGAAGGGTAACAATTACTCAAGACATGAGACAACAACACAAAAGCCACAATTCCTTCTTTCTCATGTCTTTTTACCCTTTCTAATTTAAGGGCACCAAACACACAAATAAAACATCCTCAAATCTGATCTGGTCTATTAGAAATTTACATTGTGGAAAGCTGTGAGTTTCCACTTGAGTTACAGAAAGGGGAGGACAAAAACAATCCCCAAATGATATCACATCTTTACACAAGGCAAAGCTCAGCACAGGCCTCACCAATGGCCATTGTCTCTCTGATATGAAAATTACAAGTGGGTTATACACACAAGACCCTGTGTCACAAAGAAGAAGCTTTGACATGTTGGGCCAGTCCTAATCAACTGGTTTGATTTCATTGTTTTGAACTCCCTCCTCACCATGTCGAATCATTGATAGATTTACAGGTGGTCTTCTCGGCCGAAAGCATCCCTGCTCTGCCTGCTGCTTCTGGGATGGATGGACAAGTAGAAGACGAGACATCACATAAGCTAGAAGCTCTTCTCGGTGCGAGAAAGTGAAATCCAAATGCGCATACTCGAATTCGCGATAGGAAACCTCTACACCGGCTCTTTTCATCTGCCTGTAGTGCTTTCTCACCATGGATGACCTGATCACTCTATCCTTCCTTCCAGCCACCAGATCAATAGGTACATCTATAAGATGGTAGTACTGACCCAAGTCGATTGGCTCCGGGCACCCATAGGCCTCCTTGTTGGCATCCTCGCTTCCATAATCGTACATTATAAACTTCTTCGCTCGCTTTATCTGAGCAAGGTGGATGGCAACACGAAGCGACACCCCAGGCATGTCATCCATGTTGTAATGAGGCAAACCGAGCACGCCCACCCAGTTCGAGCTATCGCCACCTACGACATAGCTCATTAAGGTTTGTACGAGGCCACCCAGGGCGGGATAGTTGTGGAAATCTCTGGCCAACTTGTTCAGCAACATTCGGAAGAATCGGGTGGGGATGTAAAGCCCTGGAATGATCGGCAGGAGGAACGGACCGAGACGTAGTAAGAGATGCTCTGCCAAACTAAACAAGAATGTGGAGTCTTCATGGAAGCCTGCAGGAGAGAGCAAAATCATCCTCGATAACCTGTGAGGCTTCTCTTCTATCCTGCGTGTGAGAATGTACATCAACATAACTGCTCCTCCCAAGCTGTGGCAGACAACACCAAGTTTATAGGGTTGTTGATCAGGGACTACATCTTCTGAATCACTGTGTTGTATTAGCTTCAATTCGGCTGTTTTGAGTTCATGTATCTTCTCTATAATTGCAGGTATGTCTTTGGTTCCATGCTCATTGATGGAGTAATTCCAATACCTGCTTTAAATTGAGTTAGATGAAGTTCTAAAAAAGCACTAGCATGTTCTCAACTATGTAGAGGTTGGTGTAAACATAGAGAAATCAACCAAACGTGAGGGAGATATGCACTCTTCACTGCTTCATTCAACATAGTTGACACATGCATAGTCTATATCAACTATGAGTTTATCCAACAGTGGACTCACATGCGTGAAGAGATCTTTTTGTTGACATGCTCCCTTGAAACAAGACCACGAAGGTTTCCAAGAAAGACATCATAACCTGATTATAGCAGAATATAGCAGCAGAATTATGGCCAACAACTTTCTTTCTAACTCAAACATGGTGAGGATTAGTTCAATTGCTAACCTTGATCATAAGCTGCAAATGCTGGAGACCCAACAACACCATTTGATACCCACCTGAACATGGCACGAGTTATTACCAACAACCACATGGATCAATCTTAGAATCAGAGAACTTAATGTCAATAAAAGGTAAAACATATCTAAGATCACACAAAAGTATTGACATATGATGACTTAATTTAAGAACACAATAAAGTGAAAACACATACAAACAAGTTCATCCCACTAAGTAGTATCAGCTAAAAATATCCTCAAACCCTAATGCACTCCATCCATTAACGGCCTTTCTTTAATACCTAAACATGACAAATTATTACATTAGTTTATTGTCATGTCTTCATGGTTTATCTCTCCCACCATTCATATAAAGTAAGATTCACAAATCTATTAATAGATCATCAAGTAACTTGTAAAATGTCCAAACCATTCGTCAATTCTTTCAAAAATTAACTTCAAGTGATGCTTGTTTCTCCCAAATCACTCATTCTAATCACATTTTTTGAAGAACAGCCACTAATTCTTACTCTCTCTCTCTCTCTCTCTCTATATATATATATATATATATATATATATATATATATATGTATGTATATATATATATATATATGTTATGTATATATATATATATGTATATGTATATGTATATGTATATATGTATATGTATATGTATATGTATATATGTATATGTATATCTATATGTATATGTATATGTATATGTATATGTATATATGTATATGTATATATGTATATGTATATGTATATGTATATGTATATGTATATATATATATATATATATACATATATATTCAAAGTATGCAAGTAAATATTCGATACCATTAAAATTGTGTATGATTATTCTCTTAAAAAATTTATCTTTAACCTCAAGAAAAACATTTTAGTCATGCAATGTTCAAAATAGTTGAATCTTATTGTTGATAAACACTTTAATTTTTTCATTATTTAAGAATATAGAACTGATATAAAGAGAACTCTTTCTTTAAAATTCTATAACCACAATTATCTCCCTCAAAACAATATTCAATTAACTTAGATAACAATAGAAGTACAATTCTCAATTAGACAATATGCAAAGTACCATCCAAAGCAGTAAAATCATCAAAAGCATATTTAGTGTAAAAGACAGCACCATTTAAATAAAAATATTCTACTAACCCCATAGATGAATCCAATACGCCATGTTGGAGGTATACAACCTTCTGTGAATCATGCCTGGAAAATTTCCCAAAACATAAACGTCAAGCTGATCCAACTTATTTTTGCAAAAAATTGCCTCACTTTACTACTGAAATAAAGATTACAATTAAGATGCAAAATCTTTTAGAAAAACAATTATAAACAAGCCCTAGACAAGAACATCTAAAAAAACAAAGATAGCCTTTAGATGATACCTTGGAATCCTCTCCAATAGTAGAACGTATCCATCAGAAGTAATTACACGAATGGCCTCATACGGATACCTAAAACGTGATGACAAATACATATAAGACAATTTGTTTAGACAAATGGGCTTGTAATAAAACTTGTAGATCCCGAACATTCACATATCCCTTTTATATTCAAGTCTTGACACATTTTTCAATCACTTATTTCAAAATTCAATCACTAGTGAATACTAAAAGTCAGTCACAAAGACTTAAGGTTGATTTGATACAACTTTTGTTGAATATCAAACTGATTAATAAATAAGTTGATTTGAAAGTATTTGTATTTGGTGTTATTGAAAAGTTACACATTTTTTAACGTTATTGAGAGGTGTTTACTAAATAATTGCATTTGTAAAATAACAAAAAGTATTCTTTGGCTTGTTTTTGTAAAAGGATAAGATAATTTTTTTGTTGATGTTATTTTCAGAGAACAAGACCTTCTATTGATCATCTTTTTTTTTTTTTTTTGCTTTTTGGGTTGAAAAGTGTGTTTGAAAATATGGTCAAACAAATACTTGACTGTATTTTAAAATGTATTTTTGCTAAAAATTTGAGTTTAAAAAAATTGTGTCAAATGGAAACTTATACTTGCTGATAACTTTGCATCCATTCTTTTTTTCTCCTAACCAGTCAACTTACTATGGATTTCCCATCCCAAAAAGAAATAAGAAAGTAAAATGCAACAAGCCAACAACTTGGATGCAAACAATAGAGGGCATTGATCGACAAAAGAAGACTAACATTGAATGGATATTAATTTTTCAACATCTATTTGGGCATTACATCTAGAAAACATGAAAGAGCATAGAAATATGAATCAATAATAGATTTCAATCTCACAAAGGGGTTTATCAACATGAATCTTCTAAGTATTGTGTTGTATCAAAATCAGCCCCTCATTTGTGCATATGAGCTACAACTTTTCTAATCATCCCTTGTCACATCTTCTTTGATTCCCATTGTATCCATAACTAGATCAATTGTGGAGCACAATATTTAATTATGAAGGTTGATCCAGTTTCGGATTGTCGAGGGTGAACATCTAGTTAGGTCTCAGATCATCCTTTTCAGTCTCAGATGTTACAAAATTGTTCTCACATTTCTGAAATAAAACATACATCTCAACAAATTTGCTATAGTATCCAACAATGCCCAGTACTAATAAAAGCTTATTTTTACCTTTAACTCTTATAGTTGACCTTCATAAATATTTACGCATGACCTTGACCTTCATTTCAATATGCCATACATGAAAAAGGCAAACCATAGGTGTTTCTTATATCGAAGTTTATGTTCCAGGGCACTGGGCTAGCATATCAACCATCTAATAAGATAATCAATAACCCATTTGATAGTGCAAATATTTGTGAATCTACAATTTTTTTTCACTTGGGCAAGGTAATTAATTCCTTGATTTCATAGAGAATAGGGAGGGAATTCAAATTGGGTTCTAGTCCATCAATAAATTAAATCTTCAGGCTGGTTTGATAAACAAAGCTATGCAGCCCGCCATGATTTTGGCTGATTCAGCATAGTTGCTGTATCAGATTACAACTCAAATGTTCCTTTCACCTATTGATTTGTATTAACAATTCTACAAATACCTGAATCATAAAAACTGATACCAAAACTTTTAGACAATAAAATAAAATAAAATATAATCAATTAAAATCATTCATTATGTCATTTTCAACATCCACATTAGCATCATGCAATTAATCATAAAGCATATGCATACTAAGGTTTGGGATCAAATAAGAATGATTGTGACAAGTTCTTCATGTTGTCTTATTTTCCATAACCAAAGCCAGATAAATTGGTTGAGATGTTGAGCAGTCCTTTCAAGATAACTACAACAAAACACCTGACATTAAACCATTAAATGGAAATGCAACTTCAATCCTATGGGACAACTCCACTTTATTGAATTTTTAACTCAATAATCTCTGGGTGCATATGCTTCAAGTACTTTTCTTAGCATGACATTGTAGTTATTTCTCATCGATAGCCATATCAGTTTGGTAAGATATGATCATTACCCCTCTTTACAACATCATTCATCCATCTTTCTTGAAGTTGAACTTAAATAGAAGCTATTCTAAGAGTCCTTGGATGTAATAAGTTTTAAATGTGATTTTTCTACATACCCTCATCTTCCAGAGAGTCCAAATCTTAGAAATAAGCATTGTACGCTTATAGTTGCACTTTGCAAGCATGCATGCCCTTCAAAGATTAATATACAAAGCTTTAAGTTAGATATGTGGTCACGGTTGTACAATCATGACCTACATTATACAATCCGGCCTCAAGTAACCATCGTTGATGAAATTTAGGGTTCAACAAGAAAGAAGGGAAAACATAAAAGTGAATAACAATGCATCAGCTGAACAACCTAAACACTCAAAGAAAGAACTGGCATAAATTCAGAGCAGCCGCTAGTCAACAAGATATTAGAGAAGGTAAAGAAATGCACCAAAACCCTGTACAGTTTTTAGCTGCCAAGGAAAAGTTAATTTCTTTCAAAAAATAAAAATTAGGTTAGAAAATTTAGGAGCATGTGATACCAAATACATGTCGACCCTCCAATTTTACATACCAATGGTGTCACACAAAGGAAAAGAAAAGGTTAAAATCTGAAAAACAAGAGATAGCATATAGTGTTGACAAAAAAAAAATGTAAATAGAACATTTGACCACTAAATAAAAGACCAAACTTATTTCAATGACAATACTGGATCACAGGTCAAACTAGCAGAAAGTGAAAAAACTGTGAATCTTAAGTCACGAAAATGATCAAAAAGTATAACTCAAATGGCATATTTGGTAATTGCAATACAATAAAATTCTGTTACAGCCAGATCTTTTATGTATCAGAATGTCGTTAGGTGTATAAACTACAAACCTTTATAAACACACAAACCTTGGTAATTCCCCTATGAAGAACAAAGCAAGGACCTTTAGTCCTACATTCACCAAAACACCTGCTCATTGGACAGCCATTAGCACCACCCAGTTAACTCCTACAAGCTCCTCAACAGCAAACAAAGTCACCTACCTATGAGTCAAACCTCTCACTCGTACACTTCCTCCAGTAATTTACCAGTTCACTCCAAGGTCATTCACCCAAAAAGGCACCAGCGAACCCGCTCAAATGAGTAAGAGATGGATATGTCCAACTTCAATCATGATAGGAATTGGCTACATGACACTAAATAACAAGCTATATATCTTAAAGTCAATAAATCACTTGCCCAATGCATCAGAATAAACCTAATACAAAATCTTGTTATGTCATGAACCTTGCATTTCCATCCTAAGGATCCAGGCAAGGCCTGTAAAACAACTCAGGTAGCTAAAGGCTGTATTTAAATTAGCACAACTTATATAACAGAACCATTCTACAAGTAAAAGAGATGACGCAGTTGCTCAAGTTGCTGGTGTCACTGATGAATTGCAGCACTCAATCCGATGGGTAACAACACAGCATGATTGACATAAATACAGGGAGTTCCACTGCCCAAGTTTTTCAAAATTCTCTTAGTTCTAAACAACACCATGTAAGCAAATATTTCCTTCATAATGAAAATCAGTGAAGCCAAACAAATCTTTATTTAATTCTTCCAAACGGTCAAAACTAGGATTTCTTATTATTAAAATCATACAACAAATAAAGAATGCCTAGAAAAAGGATCACTGATACTTCAAAATTTCAAACCAAGTTAGTACTTCAGTAACATCCTTAAACACTCCTTTAAATCATTATAATAGTTTCAACATATACATCACTTACTAGAATTAGAGCCATCACTCAAAATATACTAGCCAAAAATAGCTTGCAATGAAATTGAAGCACTTTTTAGTGTCTTCGCTTCTTTGACAACAACAAAGAAAATCAACCAGCCTTCTTGCTGGAGTGCATTGGTTTCTAATATGATAAAATCTTTAACTATACCCCTGTCACATTTTCCATTTGTTTACTTAACATATTGTCCCCATATAAACTTCAATGGGTTTACCTCCATACCATTCCAAGTCTGTCAAAATACATTTTCCGTTACAAAATTAACAACAATTGTCAGCAATTTCAAGTTATATGGTTTTTTAAAAACAAACATCAAATTAAATAAATTGGCATTGGTAAGGTTTTTCTTCCAATCAACTGATTATCCAGTCGGCAAACAAACAACTAATTTTCCAGTTCACAAGAATTCAATGCAGTATGTCCATTTTCAAATATTGGGCCCCTGCATATGATCCTATCTCAACCAAAAAATATTCTATTTTTCATTCTATTTATTTCATTTATTTATATGTTTAATAAAACAGAAATATTTAAAAAAATAAAAGATGCTCAATAGCATACCCAAGTTCTGTAATGACATCTTGACAAGTTCGAGCATCTGTATTTAAAGACCTCCTGAAATTTGTCTGTATTTCAGTAGGGGATGGATCAGAATCAGCAAGGATAGAAGTAGCAACAGATACATCGGATTCTGCATCACAGCCATTTCTACTATTTTTACTTTCATAAGAAGATGAATTCCTTGCAAACATGTGGTAAGCATTTGATGGTGACAGGAGAAAATGTGCTGCCTTGTGGAAGATATCAAAAATAGCTTCAATGAGTACTTCAATAGCTAGATGAAGATCCTGCATAAATAACACCAATGATACAAAATAAATCTTTGGTATTTTGGAAAACTCTACCAAAAAAATAACAAAAAAGAAGGAAAAAGAAAGTTATTGAATAAAAATAGCACAAAATAAGAAATGCACTCATTTTAGGGAAAACAAAACTAAAAAGCTCTTTCCATTACCTCGATTACTCCACGCCTTCGATCCGTGGTGCGTTGAACAATGTGATCTTTTAGATGGTGCAATTTCTTACTTGTTTGAGGGCCAGTTATTAGCTGTTTCTGTTGGGGAGTAGAGGAGCCTCGACCTCTATTAAACCCAACTAAATGGTACATCAGAAGGGGGATCCTCAATAAAAACATCAATGGACACAAAATCATGGACATCAAAGACATGATTATTTGCAAGAAAGCTGAACGTTTGGAAGGTCTAGAAAAATTGCTTGCATGAGACAAGCGAGAGGTATAGGAAGAAGGAGATGCTGGGAATATGTTTTCATCACTATCATCTTCTCCAGAAGAGTAATCCACACTTGCTGAGGAATCAGAATCAACAGAAAGTTCGTGTATGAACTGATTGAACGAGGACACACCACTGTTACCAGGAAAATGGTGCTGATATTAGAAACAAAAGCAAAAGGAAAAAATTCACTCAATAGTAATCAATAAAGAACAATATCCAGCAAAAGTCATTCAGGCATTCAATGCTTAAAATTAAAAGTTGATTTGAAATAGCTGCTACTACATGCTATACCTTTTAACAAAAAAAGACTTGAAAAATGTTATTATCAAGAATTATTAAAAATTTCTATGTTTAATAATTTGTTTTCAAGTTCTTATTTAGAAGAAATTGACCAAATTCACATTCACCTTTTAGTTAGAAAATAACATGAAAAAATAATAACTATACATAATGAGGATAAAAAGATCTTTTGAACTACTAAAATAAAACAATAAAAGGGTAATCAGAGGGCGGACCACTTAAAAATAAATAGAATTTGTTAAGATATTTAATGCAGCTTAAAATAAGCATTGTTCGTATTCTGAGAACGAAGCATGCATAACAGAGTATACCTAACAAATTTAAAAGAGTAAAATAATATTACATAGCCAAAATTATAAGCATTTATGAAGATGTAATGGACAGCACAGCATTCTCATTCTTCTATAAAAAATTATCAAACATTACATTGTGCAAGTCCATGCCGAGTTTCTGCTCATCAAAATCAACGGAAGGCAAAAACACTTTGAACCAAAAACTTCTAAGTATATTGCACCATGCCCAAGTGCAGAAGTTATTTGTCATCAAAGGAGAGGAGAGCTTAAACCAACTTACTTCTCCATCCAACGAGGAAGTCGGGGGCCACGAAAGGTTGGTCTAAGCTCCCAACCATACATGCCCTCTAAAATGGTTGTTTTCCCAGGAAGTACTGCCAATAGAAGTGCAGATACACCATTTATTAACCTTGCAATATTGTTCAAAGATTCATATGTAAATGTCTTCACTGACCTGTAAAATACGACACAACCATATATGTTAACCCAAGAGATCCATTTCAAATAAAATTGTTTATATAAGACATAAAATAAAGGATACATCATATATTATTAACTCATACATAAAGTATTGGCAGAATAATCAGTTCTAGATCATACAGAAGATATGTGAAATGCAACTTCTTAGTTGGGTGGTTATATTGATGGAAAAATAAGAGGGGAAAACAGAATAGTGGGGTGCATAAATCTGTCTAGGAAAGAATGTTCCAAACTGAATGTTAACAGTAAAGCACTCAAATAAGATGCACCAATGCACTTCAATGTAACATTGAAAACCATGAAGCAGAAAAGCCATCTTCACATATTTTGCAAGCAGGACAACTAATTATGGGAAGGACTTTACAACTCAGAATGCAGAATAAGAAGATCTAGCTTGGAAAAACAAAATTAAGCTATTTTGATCATCTACATTACAAGATACTAGAATGTATATTGAAGCTAATTGTCAGAAATATAGCATTGGATACACAACATGGTAAAGATGGATAGCATCATAGAGAAGGACATCAAAGATTAAGAAGATCTAGCTTGGAAAAGCAGAATTAAGTTATTTTGGTCATCTAAATTACAAGGAACCAAATAAGATACTAGAATTCACATTCTAGGGAGATGTCAAAAATTATTATTGGAAACATTGCATAAAAAAGATGGATACCAACAGAGTAGGAAATCCCAAAAGCATTGTAGGATAGCACCAATTCATCCACTAAGCTTGGGGCCATTATAGAGATTTTGCAACAACCCTAGATTTGAACAATTAAATGCAAGGGATTCAACTACCTCAATGGTAGATATTTTATTCTCGAGGATTTCGTGGACAACAGAAAGGACTCAAATACGAACATGTAGACATCTTTTTCATTAGTTTATCATTATCACTTCTTTATCTTTTCTCTGCACACATACAGTTCTTTATCAATACATTACATTTTTATTTATGTGGATATTAGCATGCCTAAGTCAAATTAGATCTTGAGACAATCTTCTGATATTTACTATGGCATAGAACTGATTTGTGCATATGGAATATGGAATATCATTGAAGCATCATTAATGATGCATAAGATTCAAATAAATCGTCATTCTTGTGAAATGAACCTTATCAGTTGAAAGCAAAATTTCCTATATCAAATTTGTAAAAGTGTCATTGGTGTGTTCAGCTATGCCCTGCATCTAGGGTTGATATTGACTCAAGTTTGAGCAAGTTGAAGTTGTTTTTTTTTAATTCAAAGTCACTTCAAACTTGGCTTGAAAATAATTTGTTTTAACTTCAAATCAACACAACTTCAAATCAACACAACTCAAAATAAAATGACTTTGAGTTGACTATTGTGCCAAATTTTTTAGTTTTTTTTATGGTTTAGAACTAATTTATGCATATGAAATAATATTGAATCTTCAATTTATCAGTTTTATTTCAAACAATGCTAGCAATGAGATTCAAATAAATCATCATTCTTATGAAATCAATCTTGAAAAATGATTTGTATTAGTCAAAAGTAAAATATCATAACATTGAATTCATGAAGGTCTCACTGGTGTGGTTAATTACGCCCTGCATCTCGGGTTGATATCAACTCAAGTTTGATTGAGTTGGGATTAGTTTTTTCAATTCAAGGCCACCTCAAACTTGGCATAAAATCAATTCAGTTTGATTTCAAGTCAACTAAAAATGAAATGACATTGAGTGACTTGAATGGAATTTCAAACCAGCTCAAGAATATAAAAAAAAACATTTCTAGGATTCAAGCTAGGGATCTTAAAGAGAGAGCAAAGAACCATTGTGCCAACAATCCTAGCTCTATAATATCCAACACTCCTTATTTATGAAAGAATATTATGCGTGATGTATACATTTTATATCATATGTGGCCTGCATGTAAATTGCACGTATAATTTTAAATGTGCATTATTTAAATAATATGCAAATAACTTAATACACACACCTTTGCAAAATATATAAGTATAAAGTTAAATGTATGTAAATCAAATAATATTTTCATATAATGTTACTTAGTTTTCACTACTAAATGAACACACACACATAATTATATGTAGTCGTCACTACTAAATGAACACACACACATAATTATATGCACATAAAATAAATAATACACTCATAATTTTATGTAAGCATATTTACCAATATACATACATAAACTATGTAACCATAAACTATATTATGCATGAATAATTAATTGATACATGTATAAATGAAACAAAAAGCATAAAATCTTATTCAAACATATATGCACATGCAAATTGCGTGTATAATCTGCATTTCGATGTATATGTGTGTGTATATTAAAACAAAATGCAAAACTAAGTTTTGAACTTATGACATAGAGAATGAATTGGGGCACTAATCACTAGCCAATAGCATATTGTGCTATTTGTTCATTAGTTACATATCTCTTAGTTTTGATTTTGTTTGAATGCATCACGATCAACACAAGCTTGACTCAAGATCAGTTGCGATATGGGTTTCAATTCTTAACTATTGGATCGTGATCAAGTTGATTTGGTTTGAAAAATTCCAATTTTTTAGCATAATCTTGGACAATTTTGGAGCAATTTTTGATGCCCTAGATATTCTTATTACCCTTACTTATATCTCACATTTGCTTAAACCTTGACTAGATTGTCGTACATCGAACATTGACTATAGTAGACAAAGAACACCTTATTCTTCAAAACTAAATAGGCATTCCAAGCACAGATATTGAGGTTTCATGTACACAGAATCGACTTATAGTCTAATGTTACCTCTAAATATATCTTATTTCATCAAAATTTTCCAGCACATGTTGTGAACACATGAATGATCGTGGTTCGAGTGGCGATGCTCTTACATGACACGAAATGGCAAGTTTGATAATTTACAGACAACGATGGCATGTCCAATTAGTTAAAAAAACCTCCATTTTGGCCAACAACGTGCAAAACAGGGCAATCTACCTGAAAATCTGCCGTTTGCAATCATTAACTTGAACAAAACAAAAAGAACCCAAAGAGCTGAACCAAATAACCTCGCTTTCACGAAAGTTTACGTCTTACACTCAATAAAAAAATGCCAATATAAAATTGACTACAAACACGCATGCAAATTTGAACAGATTGCAATTAAAACCTAACCCTCAACCAGAGCCTTACATAAAAAAAAAAAATCCAAAACATCTGCAACGCATAACGAAATGTCAATTCGACACGAATAAACCAACAAAAACACCCATACGCACACAGCTGCAAGGCAACGACACACAAGAACGGAGAAAAGCAAGAACCCCGTGAAGAAACGATAAGAAAAGATTGAGAAGCGAGCACAGCAAGCGTACTCCTTGATGACGGCGAGAACGTTGTCGACGAATCGTTGCAGCATATCGTATGCTACAATCTCAAGAAGCAAGGCACAATACAAGATTAGCAGCTGAAACAAGCCACCGGAGGAGAATGAATTGGAGGAAGCCGGAAACCGACATGAACCTGAACACGAAACGAGGGTGCTTTTTGCAATATTATATTGCAATAATAAAAGTAAAAGATTTCCTTTGGAGCTTTTTGCAAGTTAAAACGACAGCTTCTATCCTCCTCCAATTAAGGAAAATTTCGTTTCTATCCTTCACAATTTGACTTAAAATTTTATCATATTTGGTCAATTACAATTTTATAAATCCAATTACTTTATTAAAAATATTAATTTAAATTTAAAAATACTTGTATAATAATATTATCTAAGCAATGAGTTTTTTAAGCCTAAATATTTACGAGGAAGCACCCGATATTTCACAATATTGCAAGATTCTAGATTGTTAGAATTGCAATTTAAACCCTACACAAACAAAAATATGCGCTTGACACGTAATATAGGGATATATTATTCTACAACAACAATGCGTCGCAAGAGTTACCTTTTTAGATATAAACTACCATAAATAAAAGGCTTGCATCCAAAAATAGAATACCACATGCACTAAACAAAAAGATTAGAAGATCAATTATCTATTATAAAATAATATAAAAAATATTATTATTTTGTTTTAATGATTTATTTGTTATTGGGTTTATAATAAAGATTGCTTTTAAATAAATGTTTATTTATTATATATATAATTGGTGACAAAATAATACAATAATTAGCCTTAATTTGATATCTCTCATTATCATTGTTTGTGAGATAGTAAGTAAAGTATTTTTTTTGAATTGTCTATTTTCTTAAAAGCATCTTTATAATAAATAAATAAATGTTAAATTAGATTTGAACTCTCCAAAATTATATTTATTATTTTTGCTATAGAAAACAGAATAAACATTCTATTTTATGGGATGGAGTAATCAGTATAGAATCGAATAACTTCTCCTAACTATGATTCTTGCAAATGCTACGATTCATGCAAATGATACTCTTGTGGTTATCTTCACTATCCTTTTTGGCTTTGCTATCTGCTATCGTTGTTTTTCTATCTTTACCATCAACAATCATTATCATTTCCACCATCTTTATTAATTTTTATTATCATTCAAAGGCTAAGGATTGATGGTCCATCTAATGCTTATTCGGTTGAACCTATGTCTTACTTATTTTCCTTAATTCACTAACAATGTCCTAATCACATTTTCATAGCTCATCATCTATTCTCATTTTTCTTTCGATTATACTTGGTCATTATTATTGTTAGACTTTTTCTTTAATCTCACAAACCATGTTTCAAACCCTTATTTCTAGCATTTAACTAATGATAGGTTGAGGATTTCATATTTCTAGTTAGATATAAACTTTTATCTCTTCATCTATGTAAATTACTTATTTAATTGTGCACATAGGCTACTTTTAATTGCATTTAATAATTTAAATCTATGCATCATCATTAGTTCTTAGTTATTATAAATAATTTCATGTTATACTCAGAGATTTTTATCTTATGAGATAGTATATTTTGTTTTTATAATAATTAACCAATTCAATATAATTTTGGCCCTTACTGATATTTGTCTTTGTTTTACATTATTATAAGAAAAGTACTTAGATGTTTATATTTATTATTTTTTATCACTATTGTTTTTATTGTTAGTAATTAGTGCCTTCATTATAGACTTACGATGACACAATAAACATTTTATGTAAGAAATTATAGTTACATTAGTGTCATATCTCTTAATAGCAATTTGCCCATAAAATAGATATTTTATTATTTAATAGTGATTTTATCCTTTAATGAAGATTTCATCTCTTAGCGATGATTTTATCCTTTATCATGATTTACATATTTTTAATAGCTAACTATAAATCTAAAAGTATTTCCCTTCTTCATTAAGCCATATTAAATTTAATGAAAATATTTTATGATTCTATCCTTAACATCAAGTGTCTTGTATCTCATTCAATATTTCCTCTTCTTTTTTTACTATTTTAACTTCGTTATTTATGCTAGTCTATATCATCATCATTTTGACTTTCAAATAATAATGAAGTTGTATTGAAACATTGTAAATTAATATGATACACTAACCTTTTTTTCTTGTAGTATTTTAATCATTCAATAATATCCTTTTATTTATCTTAAATTATCTTTATCAAATAAATAAAATATATTTAATAAATAATTATTTAAATTAAGATATTCTTTAAAATATATGTTTTACACTTTATAAAATGTTAAAATTCAATTAATCAATTTTATTGTACTTGTCTTTAAACTAATTTTTGCATTAGTTTTATCATTCTATAGTTTCTTAAATATTATCATGCTATTTTATATTATTTTTTAATATCACTTCATATCTTATATATTTCTTACAAAAGCAATCATTTTCTTTTCAATGGTTGATTAATAAAACAATTAATTAAAACATTAAATTATAATATATTCTTCCAAATTATAAATTCAATAATCAATTTTGAATTGATGAATGTTGAGTTGCACATTTTATTAAGAAATTCTCAACTATTTTAGAACTTCATGTATGGTGAGTATTTAAAGGTAAATGATCACCTTTTATTCTCAAGATCATGCCAAGCTATGAAAAAAACATAAGCATTCGTTATCATAGTAGAATATACTCCAAACAAATCATATAAAATATAAATAAATATTATTATGTTATATCATTGGTTATAAATTTATCTACCTGATTTAAGAAAAAAAATTTTCTCATTTAATCACTTATTCTTCTAAGTTTTTTATAATACAAAGCATGTAAAATGGTCAATATAAATGCATATATGAAGTCTGTATTAGTTATTTGTGACCCAATAATTTTTTTACATAATACTCTGAATCATACTTACATGATTCTAATATTATATAATACAACCAACTATATTTATATATTTTTTGACCTAAATCATACTTACATGTATGATCTACTAATTATACCATACGATCCCCTCTTTTTTATGCTAGAAGGCCTGTTCATACAATTTGATTACCAGGATCATAATTGTATAATCAAACACTACATTAAGATCATAATTTAACATCGTATCAAATATTTCATATTTAAACTACTAAAATGGTGTGCCATTCTTCTCATACAATTCTCAATGTTATAAAATATTTTTTCTTAACATACAATATGACCTCTCTAATTGTACCTTACAATTATGTCTAACATACGAATTTGACTACAAGTTTTTCTCTCTCATTGATCGTCTAATATGATTAAAAGCTATACTTTATCATCTCACGTATAAGATCCCTCGTATGATACCTTTAACGAACCCATCCAATGTAATGATTTAATCCATTCTTCCATCATATAAAATGATCGTTATCATCATACAAATACAATCCAAAAAAGTACTAACACCTAACAACCAACTTTTTCCTTATAAGAAACGTTTAGTATGATCCTCACTATTGTATAAATATGATAAACTAATGTTTGATCCCCAAGTACACTTATACACATAAGAAGAAGCTAATATTAAGTTACTACTATAATACCCGTATCTCTCTTGTATGATAAACCCAATATATATTATTATTATACCAATATAATATTTAATTCACCATTGTATAACGAACTTGATGGCTTTACAATTATCTTGTAGTAGTATAATAAAAGAACATTCTAGTATGAGCCTATTAAAGACCTTGTACAACCAAGAATCATATCTTTACGACCCTTTACACTTAACAGGTTTAAGCTGATCGTATCATACGATGTAGATTATTGTACTCTTATGATGTATATCACTAGCCACAATTTCTCATTATCTTTCTCTTAGGTTTACTTCTAATCACAACCAATCATCCCAAATATTTTTCTTGCTTCAATTGAAATGTAACTATGCAGATGTTTATAGAAATCAAAAAGAAAAATACTAAATTTTTACCTTGCTTTCTAATCTTCCCTTTTAACTTACGTAAACCCAGGTTTCCTAAACTTCTTCTTCACATGTATCTTTTATATAACTTGCTCTCACTTCTTCACCTTAACTCATTGGAAATCACAACCAAGTGATGACAAACTGCTCAAAACCTCGTTTACTCACATCCTTTTAATAGTTCTTAATGACATTAATTAGTTCTCTTAACTAAATCAAGCTCTTGAGAACCTTTGCACATGTAGACTGGAACCTGAAGTCTCCCTAATATGCTTTTATAATCATGTTAATAATTACTGTAATTAGTTTGAAAGTAGACAGATTAAAAAATGTATATGTGATCAGATTAAGTGTGTGCATAAAAAATATTTTTTTTATTCAATTATTTGTATTACATTTATTATAATCAAATAATTATCATTAAAACGTACTTCCTATGCTAAATGGTTAAGAATTTAGTGAAAACTCTAATTCAAAAAATAATATTATTTCACTTTGAATATTTAATTATTTTTTAATTTGTGCCAAACAAGTTATAATTATGTCAAAATTCTAAAAATTATAGATCTATACCAACATGATCAATTTTTAATTAGTTGAAAATCTATCCTTTATAAATTAGATTTGAGCTAAGACAAAATTACAAAAATTATAAATTTATCCTAAGAGATATTTCAAAATTATACTTATACTTGAATAATTAAAAATTCATAATAAATTTTTTAGATATCTAAAAATTGTAAATTCAACATCATTAAATTCATCTCATAAGACTTTTTTTCATTGATATACTTAAATAATATATTATTTTTTTTACTAATTTAATATAATGATAATATTTTATTATTATTATAGTGTGTATATATATATATATACATATAACATAATTTAAGAAATTGACTTATTTAAGTTCAACAATACTTATTCAATTGTCCATGATTTGTTTTAAAGGTTGCTTATCTTAATTTAGGTTAACAATTAAGAGTTATCATATGACTAGTTAGTATAAATAATATCTTTTTATGATAGATATAGTTTTTTTCACAAAAATTGGTTTTTTTGTAAACATGTTCATGTTGTCATAAACTTTTGATCACTATTAATATGACACCAGTTATTTTAGATGTCCTTAATCTACCTAAGACTTTTAGCATCTTTTACTTAGAATTTGTATAAGTTTTGCATGAGTTATTGATTCAGATTATTCCTTCTTCTTCAATCTAAAGTATGTACTAATTATTTCAATGTTTATTAAGATTACTCTTCCCTTTTGATCAATTAATAGGCATTGTTAATGCATCCAGACACCACTTTGTATTTTTCCTTTATTAGTTTGACTTATATCTTACACCAACTCAAACATCTGTCATGTTTAATAAATAATTCAATGGCCTACTAATCCCCCACCTCGCATCCTAATCCAAGTTCCCCTCTTGCTCTATAGATAAAACTCTTCTTCTCTCAAGTCAACAATTGACTTCCCATTTATTAATCCCTCTAATTTCATTTAACATGGACATTATTGTGCTCCTTCAATCTCTTGAATTTTTTAAACTTCAACTTCTACCATTATAGATTTTTTACATTTTAAAATAAGGTTTTATCTAACTTTCTAAGTATCCTACATTCTCATTTTGGCATAGAATATGTATTATTGATATCTCACTCATTGTCTTATAAAGACAAGTCCTTCATCTTTTTACTTAACAATATAATGTATTTTTTGTTAATTGTATTTTCAAAATGAGATTAAAATTTCTCTTTTTTTTTTTTGCAAATTTTATATATTACTTTTCTAGCTTGTTATTTAGGTCTCCTTGTGCTCTCTTTTGCATTATATAAATTTTTGTCGACCATACTAATACGCAATATTTTTTAGTTCATTTTATTCATCGATTATTTTTTTTTTCAAAAATTGGAGCAGCAAGTCGCTAAATGGAAAGTTAGACCTTTGTCTATGGCGGGCAGGGTCCTTATGATAAACTCTGTGCTCGTTGCCACTCCATGTCACATTATTGCTCACTGTATGGTGCCCAAGAGGGTAATTGAGGTTATTGAAAAAGTGTTAAGAAGATTCCTGTAGTGCGGAAATAGCAGTGTAAGGTCGATGCATTATGTGTAGTGGGATACCGTCACTTTGCCCAGGGAGCTTGGAGGTCTGGGAATCCGCGACTTGCCCTTATGGCAGCGCGTCATGCAAATGAAGCAATGTAGAAGAATTATCGCCAGGGAGGATAGCGTGTGGGCTAACATTATGCACAGCAAACTCACTAACGTGCGTAAACCTCACTGTGCCCCGCGCGGCGCATCCCATGCGTGCAGGCTCACCTTGGACGCCATGCCGGATGCCATATCCTGTTTCGTGTGGAGGATCAGGGATGGTTCGACAACCCTTTTCATGGAGGACAACTGGCTGGGATTCTTGCCAATTATGTGGTGGCCTACGTATGTTAATATGGAGGCGACTTGGCCAATCTTCGTTAAAGAATGCATGGCTGCGCCTGGAGTTTGGGAAGAACAGAAAATTCGCCGGTGGGCTGACAACTGCCTTTTGGACAGAGCTCTGCACGTCCCTTGGGGAAAAAATCATGCTAAGGATATGGAGTTCCAGTCGCTCACGTAGACAACCATGATCAACAATGGCAAACTATATGCGCACCTGATCTTACGTGCACGCAGCCTTGAGTTGGGGAGGCCGCTGAATGACTGCAATCAATATAAATGGATTTGGAAACTTAAGGTGGCTCCCAAGGTCCGTGTTTTCATTTGGCGCATCATTTGGAAGTCGCTGCCCTCGGCGGCATGGCTTGCGCGAAGGGACCTGGCCGATAGCTACATTTGCCCATGGGGTTGCCCCGTTGCCAAGACCCTGTGCCATGCCCTTTGGGATTGCCCGCATGCACAGGAGGTGTGGGATACTTGGCATGCGCGGACTGCTATTGCGGTGGTGAGTGGCGACGTGTGTGTTAGCAGCGGTGAGTCTTTTCTGCAGAGTTTCTGCGGCTACGGGGAGGCGGCTGGTCGAAGGTGCAGTGGTGATATGATGCATATGGCTACAATTGCCATCACTCTCTACAACATTTGGGGGAACAGATGTGCGAGAAAACACAATGAACCAACCATGAGCAGCGCATTACTTATTCGTAAGGTTCGTTTGGATGTTTCTATTGCGGCAAAGCGACATAATGAGTATGCATCTAAGCTCAACGAGAACTTCTCCAACTCGCCTGAGTTGACAGTAGCCTTACATTGGGTTCCCTCTCCCGCTAAATGGATATTGATTAATTGCGACGCCGCGGTGGGCAATGACATTGCTGGAGTGGGTATTGTAATTCGTGACCATTTGGGAAAGCCCCTACGGATTGTTGGTAAAAGATTCATCTCACATGCTTGTGAGGCCATGGACACGCTTGCTATCCTTGAGGCACTGAATGTTGTGAAACAATCGTTTTCGGAATCCCCCGCTGTGGAAATCCAGTAGGACTCTCAGATCGCTTTGCAAGAAACTCAAATCATGCCGAGGCACCCACCTGTGGGCGGGTGCTTTCTTCTCGCCCTCGTACATGCCATTTGTCTGAGCGCGTTTCACATGTGTCATGTGCACTGCGAGGGGACCGCTGCTGCGGATTGGGTTGGACGTGCTGCCTGTACTGATGGTTTGCGTCGGAGTGGGGAATGCCCCTTCTCAAGCAACTTCTTAAACTTTTGTTAGCCGATTTTCGGTGGCATTACCTTTTTAATAAAATAGAACCCAAGTTTCAGAGAATTGGGTCACCATTAAAAGCACACAGAAAGCAAATAAATGGTTGATGCGTTTGAATGCACGCAACAACTTCCAACCAACCAAATTCAGTTTTCAATCAGCAGATACGACAAAGCCTCCTCATTGCCACGTACCCGCCACCGCGACAATTTTGTTTGTTTGCTATATTTTATATTTAAAACAAAATGCATCCAATGCACGGCCATAATATTTTTGTAAATACTGCTATTTTTATTTTATTTAATACTATATTTGATTTTTTTGTCAAACATAATCATTATTTTAAAAAATTTGATGGTTAAAAGTAATAATTTTATATTCAACAAAATGAAAATATTAGAAAGCCAAACAATAATTCGAAAACATGAAAAATTTATCCTATGAAAATTTCTGAGATTTGATTAAAGACATATTAATTGTATAATAATATTTATATATTATTGATTTGAAAAATGATCAAATTTTTTATAATTATTTGATTGAATTTTTTTATGTTTTGATTAATAATGAGTTGTTGAATGTGTCATAAATATAACTAATAGAAAAATAAATGTAATATTTATTGTGAAAATTGTGTTGAAATGTCCTTAATATATTCTTGTTTTTTTTACAAGTGTATTGAGGAACCCTATCAAACACAGAAACTAAAAAACATAATATCTTATGAAATAACAGAATAATAAATTCTATTATTCTTATTTTATCTATTATCCAAATTTTTTTAGCTTTGAAGATAAAGTAATATTTCATTTTTTAGGATTTAAAAATAGTCTTTTGTTTGGTGGTCACTAATTATAATATTTTAAAGATATATGATTTATTAAAATAGATATTTTGAAAAATTTAAGAATAACCATCACATAATTTGATACATTAGACGGATTGAAAAATATAAAGATGGAGGGCACCAATTGGTGGGTTTGGGCCAAAGACCAACCAACTTTAGTTGAATTATAAAGAAAGTTAAATGGGCGTGTTAAGTGATTGTAACTTAAAAGCTGTGTTAGCTTAAGAGAGTAAATAAATCGTGGAAGGAGAAGAGGCACGAGGAAAGTATAAAAGAGGGAATCAATTGACCATGATGAGCTTTTGGAGAAATCCTTTAGAGATTTGGGAAAGTCGTGGGTCAAAAGAAAGAGGAAGAGGAATTTGTTCCACCTTATTGCTATGGTTATGCGAGAAAGTAAATTGGAAGAATTGTTAGTTGTCTTTGAGAGAAAGGGAAGGAATTATTGTTGCTAAGCAAGGAGAGGAATTGGGAGAAATTTCTTTGGAAACTAAGCAAAGGAAGAGAAAGATGTGGTTTCATGAAAGAAAATATGCAAAGAACATATTAACTTCTTGGTGTGACTACTACAATGCAAATTGAGATAGGCAAAATATATTACTTAGGGTATATATATGATATGCGTTGTAATGCATATGATGACTGAATGAAATATTACAAAAGCTTTATTATTTTATTTCATTTCTCTTATATTAACTTTTACACAAGCAAGTTAGGAATATTGGTACAATATTTTTATCATCTATAGCATAGTATATGTTATTTAGATGCATAAGTGTAACACCTAAGATCGAAGAGGGTTAGAGTAATCAAAGTTATATCTTAAGAAGAGAAATTATTAAATAAGAAGTAGCTCTTAATAAGTTTTGAGGTGTAGGAGTATAAGAGGGAATGGACTCATAGATTTTATGAAAAGAAGATTCTAATTTTTATATATGTTAGTACAATTTTAAAATATCAAGACATCTTTGGGGGATAAAATTTACTTGGTTTAGGATATGATAATCCAAAGAGACAATACTTTAGTGTAGTAAGATCAAGTTAATTTAATATGATTTAAGAGATTACATAGTAAAACTTTGTGAGCTTCTAATACTCAAGATTTGAAAAAAATAAGAAGTAATTATTAGGTGATGTCTCAAGAAACTAAATCATTGAATAAAGAGTAACTCCTAGTAAACTTCAAAGAAGAGAAGCATAATGATGAATAGTCTCACAATTACTATGAAGGAAAGATTTTAAGCTTTATGTATGATATTATTTTTTGAAGATGTCAAAATATCTTTTGGGAGAAAAACCTCTTCGATCTTCATGTGACAAATTAGATGAATACTACATTAACATAATGAGTACTTTATCAATAGTCAATCCATGTGAATGGTTAATTATGAAAGTTCAAAAAACTTGTATTTAACTTTTAAATCTTTGGTCTTATGATGAAAGTAATAAAAATACTTTCAGGTGGCTTGGCTCTAATTAATGATCATATGTCCACCTCTAATTAAATGAACAAGCTTATTCCAATAAATACCTTTTGCTAAATGATAGATTGGCAAACACCCTTATAGAAAGATTCAAAAGGATCCAAGGAAAACCTAAATGAATCAATAAAAACAGTGACACAAACAAGTCAAAATACAATATGTATCATATACAATATAACCATAAAAGAAATATCAACTCATATAATACTCTACTTGTGTAATACTTCTTACAATCTATATTGATCACAAGTGGTATTCTATAATGATGAAAAGTGCATAGAAAGATATTATCAATTATTTCAAATGATGAGAGAGAAATGAACATTTGTAAAATAACTTAAGAGTCTATTCATTCCTAGAGCAAAGAGTTAGAATGAGAAGATTAATTGAAAGTTAAAGATGAAGCATGAGTCTCATCTCAAAATTAAAAACTTTTTCAATAACATTCTCTTTTAAAGATTATAGGGGTATTTATAAGCCTACAACCTTTATGAAGTAGCTAAAGATTACCCTAAAGATAATATAATGACTAAGTTTTTTTTTTTATTTTCAACAAGATTAACTTACTATTACATGATTTACACTATCATACATATTGTATTTTTGTATCATACCAAAATGAATTATACATATTGTACATAAGTCATAGTTTTACCTAATAATATATGATCATTACCAATTTATATCATATGTGTCATATATTAATAATAATATATTGTACACGAGTTCTAAGATAAGAATTAAAAAATAAGCTTATAAAGATAAATTAAATATATTATATGTTAATAATAAAATATTATATTTAATTCATGAGTTTTATATATTTCTCTCAACCCACCATTTGATCACTTGTGTATTTTTTCTTTTGAATTAGACATATTATACAATAATAATAAAATATCATATATTAAGCTCAAGTTTCTTATTCTACTAAGAGCACATATCACTTGTCAATATACAAAGTAAACTGAACTAAATATATTGTGCAGGAGTCATTGAATTGAGTACCTTTGATAAAGATAAAGAAAGAGAAATATGTTGATAAATATGTATAGTATGTGCAATATATTTTACTATAATGCATATTTTCTTAAGATTTTGTACTCAGCTGAAGGTTGAATTGTGAAAAGATATTTCAAAATATTGCTTCTTAATGACATGATTATTAAGAAAATGTGGTTAATGTTGGAAAATGCCGGTTACAAGAGGGGGGGGGGGGGGGGTGAATTGAACCGTTCACAATAATAAAACGTAACAGAGTAAATTTAATCTTGAATTTGTGCGCTTAAGAAATAAAATAGCAAGGTACACGATTTCAAGTGGTTTGGCAAAACCTTTGCCTACGTCCACCCCCAGCTAACCTAGCCGGGCTTCACTACCAATCCAATGCCTTTTGCCCAACCAGCGGGTAGGACAAAAACCCTCACAGCACCCAATCACAAGATTGGTCACACACAAATACAACAGCTTGGTTTTCACAACCAAGACCACAATACACTGTCGTCGTCAATTTTTATTTGGCAAACAAATTTTCTTAAACAAAATTAAAATTCCACAGACCCTACAACTTGTGAAACAAAGTGGCACAAAAAAAATTTCTTCGAAATTAAAATTAAAATAACCCAAACGCACTTCTGACCGCGCTTTCCAAACAGGACAAAGCCCAAATCGCGTTTGCGAAGGCGTTGTTCTGTTTTCTTGTGGAAGAAGTGTTTCAGAGAAAATTTGGTCTGAAATTCGACTCAACAAAAAATTCGAAACAGGTAAGTTGAATTCCGAAAAGTTAATAGAGACTCCAAGGCTTGAAACGAGAATCACAGTTGATGAAGATTGATCGAAAAATTAAGATCTGCGAAGCTTGGTTAACGGAAAAGTTTTGCAGTAATTTCCACCTCAATCTAAGTAGCTAAGCAGAGTATGAGATGTAGTTAAGTAAGCAATTGTAAAGTAGAAACGAAAAGGGATGAAACCGTGCAAATTTGAAGTGAAAGGAACGCGTTTCGTTTCGATCCGAGAAGGCTGAGGAAGACGATGAACAGTAATTCCAGTGATTTTTGTCGGTCTTTGCAGGGATTTTTCCAGTTCTTTTTTCTAACTAAAATCCCTCGAATTCAATCCTTCTTATAGAAGGAGATCGAGCAATTGAACGTTAGTTCCAACGGCTAGAAGAGGAGAAGAAAATAATTTTAAAACATATAGCCGTTGCGCCGGAAAAGCAAGAAAGGAAAGCCGAAAAAGAGAAAACGCTTTTAATAAATAATAATAATTATATTTTTATTTAAACCAAAATAAATATGGTGTAAAATGTTGATTATACAAGTCAAGGACTTGTTTAATCACAACACCTTCTTAAATGTAAGCCTCATACGTAGAGTTGCACTAATACGATATATAAAATCGTATGGTACAACCCTTAGGCAATTAAAACTTGAAAAATACATTTATAATGTGCCACACAAACAAAGTTGTAGGTTTTACATTGTGTCCTAAAAAAAAACTTATACACCTCCATAATGGCTGCCACACCATCTGGAGTACCAAGGGCTGCTCATCACGATCAAAGTTGTTGGTAACTTCCTTCAATCATCTTCCAAGTCATTTGAGCTTCATGTCACTCTAATACTGTAACAAATACTCAAGCAAATAATTAGAACAACAATACACTGTTTTGTTATCATCAAATTATCATTTAGGCCATGGGGTTTAACAATCTCCCCCTTTTGATGATAACAAAACCCACAAATTTATTATAAAAGTAAACGGTAACAATTATTGTAAACAATCACTCCCCCTGAATCTAATCACTTTTCTCTCCCCCTTTTTGGTATCACTCAAAAGGGTTGAGGATTCCAAGGGACAATCTAAGTTTGATAAAGAGTTCTGTGGGCAATGGTTTAGTGAAGATATCTGCGAATTGATCTTGAGAGGGAACAAAATCAAGTGTGATAAGCTTATTTTGTACTTGCTCTCTAATGAAATAAAATCTAAGATCAATGTGCTTAGTGCGAGAATGATGAACGGGATTTTTGGTAAGACATATAGCACTAGCATTATCACACAATATAGGAATTTCACTTAGATGAATACCATAGTCAAGTAGTTGTTGCCTAATCCAAAGTACTTGGGCTACACAACTCCCTGCCGCTATGTATTCAGACTCGGTTGTTGAAAGGGTAACACAGTTTTGTTTTCTACTAGCCCAAGAAATCAGTGAATTCCCCAGAAATTGACACATTCCTGAAGTACTTTTTCTATTAGTTTTACTTCCAGCAAAGTCTGCATCTGAGTAGGCAATTAAATTGAGGCTTTCTTCATTTTTGGGGAACCATAGTCCTAAAGTAGATGTTCCAGGAAGATATCTAAAAATGTGCTTCACAGCTTGCAAGTGTGATTCTTTAGGACATGATTGAAACCTAGCACACAAGCAAACACTAAGCATAATATCAGGTCTACTAGCTGTCAAATAAAGAAGGGAACCTATCATGCCTCTATACAGCTTTTGATCAACTTCCTTCCCCTTCTCATCCTTGTCTAATGAAATTAATGTGGCCATGGGGGTTACTCTAGATTTACATTTATCTAACCCAAACTTTTTGAGTAATTCTAAAGTATACTTAGTTTGAGAGATAAAGATACCTTGACTTACTTGCTTAATCTGTAATCCTAAGAAAAAAGTTAACTCTCTCATCAAACTCATTTCAAATTCATTTTTCATCATATTTGAAAACTCCATACAAAGATCTTCATTTGTTGCACCAAAAACTATATCATCAACATAAATTTGACATACTAATTGATCATCTTCAAAATTTTTGAAAAATAAAGTACTATCTATTTTGCCTCTTCTAAAACCATTTGATGTCAGAAATGTACATAGCCTATCATACCATGCTCTAGGAGCTTGTTTTAAACCATACAAAGCCTTCTTTAATTTGAAAACATAATCGGGCTTTTCAAAATCCTCAAAGCCAGGAGGTTGCTCTACATAAACCTCCTCATTAATAAACCCATTCAAGAAAGCACTCTTAACATCCATTTGATATAACTTGAAATTCTTATGACAGGTATAAGCCAAAAGAATCCTAATGGCTTCAAGTCTGGCTACAGGAGCATATGTTTCATCTACATCTATCCCTTCAACTTGTGAGTATCCTTTGGCTACTAATCTAGCTTTATTTCTAATCACATGTCCATTCTCATCTAGCTTGTTCTTGAAAACCCACTTAGTTCCTATAACTGATTGATCACTAGGTCTAGGGGTCAATTCCCATACTTGATTTCTTTCAAATTGATTTAGTTCCTCATTCATGGCAATCAACCAAAACTCATCATTCATTGCCTCATCTATTGTATGAGGTTCAAGGGTGGAAACAAATGCGGAGTGGTTGAAACTTCCCCTTGTTCTAACATTATCCTTCATATCTCCAATAATTTGCTCAACTGGATGACTCTTCTTATACTTAAAGGTATTGGAACTTGATGGATTTTCACTTTCAATTTTTTCTATATTCGTATTTCCATCAAGATTTAATCTTCCTAAAACTTCTAAGTCATCATCAAGATGATCACTAGTTGTTGGCTTAAGTGGTTCTTCATCAAAGGTCACATGAATTGATTCTTCCACTATCTAAATACCACATGCCCTCCAAGGTCCCATTAAGAAGGCATGCCTGAAATTAATAGAATCAAGGATTAGAAATTTGAACCCAAACTTGTTTAGGTTCGGGTTTTCTAATGTTATGAGTAGGATAGGTAGGACAACTCCCCTTTCTCACCCACATATAACTACTATTTCAGGAAAAAATATTTGTTCGAATTTTACAAAATTTAGAAATATGTCCGGGTTTCATGCAATAATGACAAGTATAAAATTGCTCATAAGAATTTGAATTATGTGCATTTCTAGAAACATTTCTATAATCATGTGTATTACTATGCAAAGCATGGGATGTGCACTTCATATGCAAGTCTTTAAAATCTGAAAATTCTTTAACTAAACTAGCATGTGAAGATATTAATTTAACATGCTCATCTTCCTTAGTTTGTAGGTCATGTAAATGAGATGTAATTTTTTCATTGAGATATTCACACAAACCTACATAGTTTTCATGCTCATTCTTCAAATTTTTGTACTTCTTAAGCAATTTTTCATACTTGTTGCAAACATAAAGCAATTTATCTTGTAATTCTGAATATGAAAGTGAACATACCTCAGATCGTGATGAAGAAGCTTCTTCTTCAAGTTGATCTTCTTGGTTAGCCATAAGACAGATAAGACCTTCATTCTTGTCAACATCACTTGAAGTAGATTCTTCAGAATCACTCCAAGCCACCTTCAAAACCTTCTTCTTCATCTTTTTGTCAATCCTTGACTTTTCTCCTTTCTGTTGCAAAGAGGGACAATAGACTCTAATATGGCCAACTTTTCCACATTCATGACAAATGGGTTCACCCCTATTCCTCCTTTTGGTTCTCCAATCATTTCTTCTTCCTTTTCCTGCATTTTGATTTCTCAACAGACGAGTTAGTCCTTTAACAACCATGGCAACATCATCCTCACCTGATTCTTCTGTAGCAGATTCATCATTAATCTTTAATGCAATTGACTCCTCCTTCTTTTTCCCTTTAGCTTTCTCCACAGCATCTTCTTCATATTTCCTTCTCTCCATTTCCATCTCATTGGTCATTAGTTCACCAAGCAAATCATCCAAGGACAATGTAGACAAATCCTTGGATGCTTTAATAGCTGTCACCAGTGGATCAAACTTCCTTGGTAGTACTCTTAAAATCTTCCGTACCTGTTCATCATTTGACAAAACTTTTCCAAGACTAACTAAACCATTAGTAATGTTAGTAAATCTCGTAAACATATTTTTAATAGATTCATTTGGAGACATTCGAAACAATTCATAATCATGTACAAGCATGTTAATTTTGTTTTCTTTAACTAGAGAAGTCCCTTCATAGGTTACTTCAAGCTTGGTCCATATCTCATGCGCTGTATCAAGGTTCATAATCCTGTTGAACTCGCGTGCATCGAGTCCACAGTGAAGAATGTTTACAGCGCGTGCATTGAGTTGGACTCGTTGTTTCCCCTCAGGGGTTAACTCAGAAATTTCTTTCCTAATAGAAACATTGTTAATGACTTTTGTAGGAAAAGTAAAAGGACGACGAACAATTTCCCAAAGGTCAATATCAACAGATTGAAGATGTGCTCCCATCCGGTTCTTCCAATATAAATAATATTCGCCACAGAAAAGGGGTGGCCGGTTGGAAGAAGCACCTTCCCCAAGTTTGGCACCGGCATCAATAAAATTTTGAGCCATGATCTTGTCTTTCGGATTCTCCTTTAGACTTTAACTGGCTCTGATACCAATTGTTGGAAAATGCCGGTTACAAGAGGGGGGGGGGTGAATTGAACCGTTCACAATAATAAAACGTAACAGAGTAAATTTAATCTTGAATTTGTGCGCTTAAGAAATAAAATAGCAAGGCACACGATTTCAAGTGGTTCGGCAAAACCTTTGCCTACGTCCACCCCCAGCTAACCTAGCTGGGCTTCACTACCAATCCAATGCCTTTTGCCCAACCAGCGGGTAGGCCAAAAACCCTCACAGCACCCAATCACAAGATTGGTCACACACAAATACAACAGCTTGGTTTTCACAACCAAGACCACAATACACCGTCGTCGTCAATTTTTATTTGGCAAACAAATTTTCTTAAACAAAATTAAAATTCCACAGACCCTACAACTTGTGAAACAAAGTGGCACAAAAAAAATTTCTTCGAAATTAAAATTAAAATAACCCAAACGCACTTCTGACCGCGCTTTCCAAACAGGACAAAGCCCAAATCGCGTTTGCGAAGGCGTTGTTCTGTTTTCTTGTGGAAGAAGTGTTTCAGAGAAAATTTGGTCTGAAATTCGACTCAACAAAAAATTCGAAACAGGTAAGTTGAATTCCGAAAAGTTAATAGAGACTCCAAGGCTTGAAACGAGAATCACAGTTGATGAAGATTGATCGAAAAATTAAGATCTGCGAAGCTTGGTTAACGGAAAAGTTTTGCAGTAATTTCCACCTCAATCTAAGTAGCTAAGCAGAGTATGAGATGTAGTTAAGTAAGCAATTGTAAAGTAGAAACGAAAAGGGATGAAACCGTGCAAATTTGAAGCGAAAGGAACGCGTTTCGTTTCGATCCGAGAAGGCTGAGGAAGACGATGAACAGTAATTCCAGTGATTTTTGTCGGTCTTTGCAGGGATTTTTCCAGTTCTTTTTTCTAACTAAAATCCCTCGAATTCAATCCTTCTTATAGAAGGAGATCGAGCAATTGAACGTTAGTTCCAACGGCTAGAAGAGGAGAAGAAAATAATTTTAAAACATATAGCCGTTGCGCCGGAAAAGCAAGAAAGGAAAACCGAAAAAGAGAAAACGCTTTTAATAAATAATAATAATTATATTTTTATTTAAACCAAAATAAATATGGTGTAAAATATTGATTATACAAGTCAAGGACTTGTTTAATCACAACACCTTCTTAAATGTAAGCCTCATACGTAGAGTTGCACTAATACGATATATAAAATCGTATGGTACAACCCTTAGGCAATTAAAACTTGAAAAATACATTTATAATGTGCCACACAAACAAAGTTGTAGGTTTTACATTGTGTCCTAAAAAAAACTTATACACCTCCATAATGGCTGCCACAATATCTGGAGTACCAAGGGCTGCTCATCACGATCAAAGTTGTTGGTAACTTCCTTCAATCATCTTCCAAGTCATTTGAGCTTCATGTCACTCTAATACTGTAACAAATACTCAAGCAAACAATTAGAACAACAATACACTGTTTTGTTATCACAAATTATCATTTAGGCCATGGGGTTTAACAGTTAAATATACATGATGATCCAAAGTGACACATGTATTTAAGTATGATTTTAACATTATAACTCACTAAAGAAATATAAAGCATGCTTAAGATGATCCTCACACCATCTAAAGTGAAGATCCATCTATAAGTCCAATATTATGAAATTATCTAACCTTGTTCACTTTCCATGGTGATAAACTTTGCCAAAGCATCTCTTCTAAGCATCATCTCCTTATATTCTTGAGAAAATAATATTAAAGTATTAGTCGATTTTGACGTATTATTTTATTATTATCAAACTTTCACATTAGATAATGGGGTTAACAAGATTTAATTGTCATAATAAGACTAAGGATAAAAAAGAAATTTATATTTTCTAAATGAATAAATATGTTATTTTTTTATAAAGGCATATAAAAAGATATTATAAGGGCTAAGAATAAAATTTATTTGAAAAAAGTAAGTGTCACTCCCCACTTAACTTTACAGGTAGGTGGTGATAAATAAGACAAATTTTTAGACGTATTTATTTTTCATAATATTCAAAATTAATTAAATTACTCTTAAATCTAAAAAAAGAATGAATAAAATCTCTCTTATAAACTATCTATTTTTCATATATAATATTTATTACCATATATATGTTGATAATTATATTACAAAATAGTAAAATATATATCATCTACATCAAATATAAAACCAAAGTTCACATTCATACCATATTTTTTATCAACCAAATCTATAAAATAAGTAATAATCAACAAACTTATAAAATACGCACCATAATATAATAATATCAATTAGTAGTAAAATGTACATATACCATAATCACATGATAGATTATCCCCACACATACTACATATTTGAACCCTTAATTATACTAGAGTTTTCATCTTAGTATTTTAATATCAATTAGTAGTAAAATGTACATATACCACAATCACATGATAGATTATCCCCACACATACTATATATTTGAACCCTTAATTATACTAGAGTTTTCATCTTAGTATTTTAAACCTAGTTAGTCTGTGATGTAAATATAAAAAATAAGTCTTAAAGAGCTAAGTGGACAAATAATAAATAGTAAGATAATATAATATAATAAATGTAAAGAACAATAAAGCTATAAACAAAATAACAAATAGTATAAGTAAGAAAGAATAGCTATGTAAAATTCAAACAATACTAATAAAAAATGACTTATCTAATTGATTCATATTTTCTTTTGTTTATGTCATTTTCTCTTTTTATTTATTGAATTTTTATTTTTTAAATTCCTTTCTTAATTTAATTTAGACTCTTTTTTCTTTTAATTGTTATTTCTACTCACATATCTTATCTTGTTCATATCAATATCTATTAGACTATATTCAATAGATTATCATTTTGTGTCCATATTAACATGTATTATACTATATCCAATGTGTTATCATATCATATTCATATCAATACTTATCAAATTATATCTAATATGTTATAATATTATCTCCATATTAATATTGATCATACTATATCCAATGAGTTATCATATTATGATCATATTCCTACCTATCAGACTATATCTAAATGATAGGCCTTTGTTTATAGGTATATCAATCTATAGGTATCATATCAATCATTATCAGTATAATACTAAAAATTATACGTGAGCTAAGAGATAAGATCATAAAAAATATATTTCTTATCATTTCATTATTTTCATTCAATATGTCATTCATATACCTCACCACATAAACAATCATATATTTCTCAATTTTTTGTATATTTTTTTTCTTTTATTTTTATTCACATATGAATCTTATTTATTTATAAACAATAAGTTATGTAAAACTTGTTATTCAAATTCAAATACATGAATAAGTTTAATTTCATTATCATAAATAAAAAATATTATTTTTTCAATATGCTCAAAGAATGTAAACAAACATACTTACAGTATAGTTAATTGATTTACCCATATGATTTATGTGTTGAAAATCAATCTACCTCTTAAATTGATTTGTCTTTTCAATCTTGACTTCTCCTTCACATTTTTGTGCTTATAGTCGAGCAATTCAAATTTTTAAATTTCATTGAAAGTAATTCTTGGTAAAAAAAATTTCTTAAATATGAATTTATTGTTAACATAAATTAACATATATATCTTAATTTTTATTATCCCAAGCAATTATATTAATTGAGATAACTCTTAATTTCATAAATTAAACCCAAAATAATGCTTAATCTTCTAAGAAATTAAAATTTCACCCTCAATTCGCTATTGTTTGTGCACAAAAAAAAAAATGTAGCAGAATGCTTCTCCTTCCTAAAATTAATAATTTCTCAAGTTTTCTTAAGCTTCTCATGAGAAATTGACGGAGATTTTGGGTTTGCAGTTGCTAGCGACGGGAACGGTAAGATTTCGCGATTTTTGTAAGGATTTCGCTACTTAGGTTTAGGTTTTATATTTAATTATAATATTATTTAATTATTAATTAGGTTTATAAATATTTATATTAAAATATTAAATTACAATATATTAATTAATTATATAATAATTTTAAAAATTCGTAACAATTCAAAACGAACTCTGATTGGCATGAAATGGAGTCATTAAATTTGTCTAAAAAAGCTCTCTTAAAAAAACTTTTTATTGTAAAATTTTGAAATACTTTTTTGTGATATTTATTATAAGACATGTCACGAATATCATTTATATCCATTATTCAACTTACATCTCATACTCATAATATTAAACTAGTGTAATAATAATATTTAAAATATTAATAACACGTTACAAAATCAAAGAAGTTTTACTATAACATTTCAAAATTAAGGTATTATTATAAAGTTCTTAAATTTTAAAAAATAATATTTATACAAATGTGTATATCTCATTTTGAGTATTATCGAGAGGTGAAACCTAATAATAAAAGAAATAGTATTATGTATCTCGTTCATGGTTATTATCCAGAAGTGGAATCCAAATAATGGTGCATCTAAACATGTGAAGGTGGAATTAGAATAAAGAGATATTCAGATATCTACCTTTTATTTTAAAGATTAAACATAAATTTGATAATAAAATGAAAAAGGAAGGGTTATATAAAGGGTTAGAGAAACCATTGGTCCAAATGAGAAATATAAATAAGATCAAACTAATTCCAAAAGGAAATGTAAAATGATTTAACTTTAAGGTATGGGAGTATTGCATCAACATATTAGCCTTATTTTGGATAGCTTTGCTTTATATCTAATATGATTTGTTTTATTATTTGGACTCAACTTGTAGTATAACATAACCTTGTACTGGTTTCCATTCTTATTAATAGTTTTTCCTGTCAAATATATGATAGTTGATTTAGCATATTTTAGCTTGAAAATTTCAAAAACTAAAGATTCACTTCATGAAAATGCATAGGAGAAATGAAAGAGATATTAGATGTGGCAACCTTAATTGCCACAAACTCCAATTATTTTCTAATTTAATTCATTTCTTTCTTTTAATTACTTATTTTCTCCCAAATTTTAAAATTTAAAAGGATAGAATGTCTCGAAGATTTTGTTTGTTTAGTAATTTATAAATATATTAATGTATCATATATATATATATATATATATATATATATATATATATATAATTATAATAATCACACAATTTATATCTTTAACTATCAAATGTAAATAATTGAAAACATCATAAAAATCATTTTTCATAGTTTCATAATTTTTTTAGCTATTGCATTCTATTTTCACATGTAGACAAAATATTGAATAAATTATATGATTAACAATTCATTTAATACAAACTCTTACAACACAATTTTCTATAATTTCAATTTTTTTCTTGTAGGTAGTTCTTATAAGTAATTCTATTTGTATTGTGATTTTAATATATCTAAAATATTAATATCAAAGAAGAAGCCATCATTGACTTAACAGACTATCTTTAATAATAAATAATAAATAAATAAAATAATACTTTGGGACAACTACTTACAGGTTTGATCATAGATATCAATCATAGTATGTCGTATGTAGAGTGTTATTCAATTTAAAAAATAATTAAGAAACTCATTGTGTTATAAAAAAAAAGTATGATGTAAATTTTAAAAGAAAAAAATAAATACACTTGTTACAACTTAATCCTTTGTTAAGATAATATTGTTTATTAGTGCTTCTTTTCACTTAATGAAGCAAACTATATAACGGTCAATGTTATTGCTTCCTCTCTTATAGGGTAATCAATCAGTGTCTTTTTTTAGTTTATTTAGTATCTTCATGTATAACTATGCTTAGTATCCTTAGGTATATAACAATTATATCTTTACAACAAATCTAAATCATGCAGCTCATTAACTACTAGCCATCTTTAGTAGCAAATCTCAATAATGTGGCTTACTAGCCACTAGTCACTTAATAACAATGAATCTAAGTCTTATGGTACTTTGGCTGCAAGCTAACTCAAGGTGATAAATCAAATAATGTGACACACTGGCCATCACCTAAAAAGAATAACATATTTTTACTTAAAGAATTCACTATTTATTGATGTTAATTTATTAATTTCAATTATCATTTGCTTAGTTTATTTTCACAAGTAAAGTCCTTCTTGGTTTCATAGTATTTAATTACATGTGTATTTTTGAAAGTACACATCAAATGTTATGCTTACATAATTATTCAAGATAAACATTTATGTAATAATTTAATTAAAATTAAAACATATACATCTTATTATAAATACAAATTCTTGTATAATTTTATATAATAACACTACATTAGTATATCAATATCACATTTTATGTACAAAATTCATGTGTAAAGTCTGAATTTCAATTGTTGACAATACATTTGGCATACAAAGAATATTTATGTTAGGATGTTTATCTCATAATTTTTCTCATTATTCAAGGAGGACCTGTAATTGTTCAACTCTTATTCATTAATTTTAGTGTGTCAATTATAATTTTTTTAATATGTAAATATGGGATTGCATAATTCACTTCTAAAATCACAAAAATGACCTCTTTCCTCTCTTTTTTCTTAATTTTTTCTTTTTTTAAAATCTTATTTTTTCTTGTTGTCAGGATTTGTTCCTCAATCTTCCAAACAATAATATAAAACTCTAAATGAGATTTCATATAAATAATTTGTCTTAAAATCTAATCAATTCAAAGTTAAATATTAACAAAATAGAAAAGGATTCTTGGCTTCAACATCTTTATCTTACACAAGATCCTTAATAATGTGAATTGGCCTCAAGTTCCTAATTGTCTTAAAAGGATGATGTCAATCAATTTGTCATTGTTAGCAAAATGGTTCTTCGATGAAATTTTGGCTAGAAAGCATAAAAATTCTCTTATAGAGCATGGGGAAGCATTAAGAAAAAGTGTGGGAGAGAAACTTTTTTGAAAAAAATTGAAATCTATACTCTATTTTCCATACATATATATATATATATATATATATATATATATATATATATATATATTTGTAATTTTTTATAATTTATAATTATATATTTTAGAAATTTATAGTAATTTCAAATGAACTCTAATTGAGATGAAATAATATCGTGAGACTTGTCTTGATGAGCTCTATCCTATTTTATATTTATTTTTATATTTTAGAATGATTTTTTTTGGAATTTTGGCACACTTTCTAGAATAGTTCGATGTGTACCTGATTTAACCATAATTATATTATACAAGATTAACTATTATTTAACTTATATGATTGTATTATACTTTGGATCATATATGATGCATGAGACATTATTACTATAGCTATGTTTATTAGTTTGATAATTAAAAAAGTATTATTTTGATTTTTGTTATAAGAGCATTTTATGCGTGTGACTTTTATCTTTGCTTATGAATATATATTTATTTTTTGAAATAATTGTTTAATTTTTAAAGAGAAATCTTATTTATATCAAAAAAGTTTTCAAGTTAAAGAAGTTTTATAAAATAAATCTTTTTAAATACAAAAAAAAATGAATCTAAAATTCTAAGGCAACATCATGGAGACACCACATTGACATTTGTGCGAGTCTTCTAAGCCTTATTAATAAATGTTACTTAATGAACTTAATGGCCTCATTTATTCAACATCAACAACTTGTACTCTCAAAATAGAAAATCTCATTAATTGTTTGAAGACTTTTATTTTTTTTACTTCCATGGACTCTAATATTGTTCTCAACTCTTTTCTTGCAAATGTTCTTTGAAGAAATATCAGATCAAGCAACCACTAAGAAAGTTAAAATCAATAAAACTTTTGCTTCAATATAAGTATAAATGTTTAACAAACAAAAATGAATTCCAAGTGACCATACATCACTTTTGGAGTAGTTAAAAAAGAGAAAATAAACCCCTTTGAATTTTTTATATAAAAGTTTTTGGCTTTAAAATCCTTAATAATTTGATATGTAACATTTATAATTAAGGATTGAAGAGATTATCATGACCCTACCTACCTAATCTTTTTTAATTATCATTATTAATAAGCGATTAAATATAAATAAATAAACATATAGGATCTTAGATAAGAATTTAATGATTAGATAAACAGTAACCCATTCAATATAAAAAACAGTTTATATAAAAAAACCCATATAATGAACTATGTAAATATAAAAGTATAAAATAAGAGATTTAACATATCATCATCAAGAACATATGAAAGTAATAACCTATTATTCAAATACCTTTGATAACAATGTGCAAAATATCATATAACCCAAGTCCACACAAATACTACTCATTCTCTCTCTCCTACTGACTAAGATTTTCATCTCAAGCATCATAATTTTCATCTCTTAATATAATGGAGACATAATCTGTGATTTGAATACTAATAAAATTTTATATAGCTCAACATATAAACTAATATAATAACAAACATAAATAATAATATAAATTAATAAATTAATACTTAAAATGAATAAAATCATAACAAATAATTAAAAAATAAAAATAACAAATCATAAGCATAAAAATAAGATCAATATTTAAATTATGAACTTTACTTCTTTATTTTTTATTTTATTTTCAATTTTTAATATATTGTAGGTTATAGAGATCACTTTTTATTCTAATTATTATCGTTTGAATCTAATAATAATTATTTATGCACCTAAATAATATCTTATTAGCATCGATTGAAAATGGTATTACCTTAAAAGCTGTAGCTATAATCATCCATCAAGTATGGCCTTTAAACCTATATTTCATCACTATGTACAAAGTGTTGGTAACATAAATATAAAATGAGATCATAGCTACGATCTCTATATCTGCACCCAACTATAAGATGATGATAATGTCACAAAGAAACCATTTTTTGAATTTTAATTCCATTTTCAATTATACTTATTTTCATATATATGTTTCCAAATATGAATATTATATATTTTTTTACCAAATAACTAAAACCCTTTGTGATATATAACATAAGAATCAGATGAGATTTGTAGAAATTCCTTTCAAATAATGATACCCATTATCATGCAAAACCCAACAATTTACAAGGAAAAACATATAAAATATTCTAATTTTAGGATAAATTATAAATTAATTAATGTTATATTTATATCACAATCATCAATTTACTTATCTAAATCCAAAATAAAAACTCTTGTCGTCATCCTTCTCTTTAAAAATTCTTATACTTCCATGCATATATATATGAGTTATTATATAATCTCATATAATGTAATTATTAACTATTATTTAATTTTATTCAGTCCAAATATGAATTCCTATGTTTAATTTTTTTTAGTTCATTATATTTGATGACTTTTCTTATTATATAATACAATCAACATTCTCTCAGATCTTGATCTAACCCTTCTGAACCACTGATTGATCATACATTACAATTATAAATATCATTCTTATGCAATTTTTTCATAAACACTTTTATGATATTTTGTTAGACTAATCTGGTCCTTTTATTCTAATTAACTTCAATTGATCATCTATTATAATTGAACCATCATAATGGTTTTATACCTTATAAACCCTTATATGATGCCCCCAATCAACTAATCAAAACCTTTGATGCTAACTTATCATACTTGTACTATCCTATCACATGCCCAAATTCTACAAACTTATATTATCGTATCACATCATCTTAGTGATGCCTGTATAATGTGTTAACAATCAAATTTGATCCCTTTTTTTTGAGTTGGTTTAAATTAACTATACAAGTATGATTTAACCCATTATAGTATTATGATCCTCCTCAGATAGCTAAACCTCTTTTTCAATACTCAAGTTTGACTCCAACCTCCATATAAAAATTCCAAATTCATTCTTATGATTCTTTTAGCAACAAGTAATCAAATCTTTTATTTAAGTTGGTTTAAATTGACCATACAAGTATGATTTAACCCATTGTACTTGTATGATCCTGCATAGATGATTAAAATCTCTTTTTTTGCTACTTGGGTTTCACTCCAATCACCTTCTAAACATCTAAAACTTGCATAAAATGAATTGAACAGAATTAAAGAGTGTTAATTAAAACACATACAGGTCTTAGTTTTCTTATTTTGCTATATTTTTTCTTGTAATCTATGCTTTATCAATAGCTTCTTCTTCCTTCTTAGTAGTTAATTACTCTTTGAATTGAAACAATAATTTATTAATTCTCAATACCACACTCCTTTCCTTTCTCATCCTTTCTCACCTTACTCGAGCCAACTTGGATTATTTTCTCTTACTTCTTCATGTTAACTACCCTCTCTCTTTCTCTCTCTTCTTTCTCTATTATATCTTATTTACCACCTCACTGAACATAGCTAAAAATCATTTTGATCCCATTCTATTAGGCAATAAACATGGAATATGCAAACTTACAAATGTGCACATCATAATTTATGAAATTACACATATATTTGTCTCTTTTAAAACTTTATAACTAATTAATTGAACATCTAAAAATTATAAACTTAGGTTTGCTAGATTCCTCTTAAAGGGTTTTTTCTAATAATATATTGAAATAATTTTTTTTTACTTTAATTGAATCTATGATATGCATCTTAAGATCAAATCAATTTATTAATATCTCTTTGTACTTGTATGATATGCATCTAAAAACTTCTTCATTGTACTTGTATGATCCTGCATAGATGATTAAAATCTCTTTTTTTGCTACTTGGGTTTCACTCCAATCACCTTCTAAAAATCTAAAACATAATATCTAAAACATAATATATTTATTAATATTTTAATCTATGAACATAATATCTCAAAAAATAATGATAAAGTTTGATTAATGACTTCATAAACTTCTTAAGGGATTCTCATTATGGATGAGGAGAGAAAAATTCATGACACAAATTTGAAGACTAAAAAATAGTAAATAGAAAAGTTTTCCTACAAAAGTAAATCATTTAGAGAATCTTATTATTTCAATATAGGAAGGGATTGTTAATTAAATTTATTAAGGATTGAGTAAAGAATCAATCAACCTTAATCATTCGAGTTAAGGAAAATATTTAAGAGAAGTACATCTTGATAAGGAAAATATTTAAGGAAAATAATTTAATGAAAAAGTTGATACATCTATAATAATATCAATTATTCAATCATGGGTTCTTTAGATGTGACCTTCAAAAGTTTATCATGACTAATTTTAAATTAAATTGAGTGAAACAATTCTTCAGAGGCTTTCAAAATAATGCGATGAATTACCACTGGAAAGACAAAAAATTATTTAATTGCTAAGAATATTTAACTATTAACTAAACTTGGCATGTTACAAGAAAAGTTTGAGTAACAAATATTGGAAAGAAAAGTAAGATGATTTTGGAAATAGCAAATATTGTTTTGTTCAATGGTATTTACCAAGAAAAAAAATAAAAATGAATAATAATTTTTTTGAATTCATAAACTTTTCAAAAAAGGTGCAATCACCAATAAAAATATTAATTCAAGGAAGATGATGCACATGCTTAGTTAAAGTCCTAGAGGTTTGCTTAAACATTTAAGAAAAGACAAGTGAAAACTACAAAGATATTTTTCTTCTATTTATGTTCGCTAACTATCCACTACTTAGCTTTTCATGTAGAAGTCCATTACTCGCAATGAGCATCCTTCACCTTATTGATTTTATATATTATTCATATTTTTCATTTATGTATCATAAATGTACTCTTGTTCTTCTATATAAGACTTTTTAGTAAATTAATTTGTATTTGTAAACAAATTTACACTTACATTCTATATATGTTTACACAATCACATTAAATAGCATAATCAATTTTGTTTATTGAAGTTTCTTAGGGATTGGGTGCAAAATTTATAACTTTATTCTTCCTTCCTTTTTTAAAAAAGATTTCTTAATCTTCATAATAATTATTACATTAAATTACAAGTGGCCAATTCTAGGATTTACAATATATTTTATCTATAAAAGAAAATCATAACTAAATAAGGGTTACTTTGCCTTTCTTTATCATTTTAGTTTACATTTTTGAAGGTAAACTTATGCAGAATAAGTCTCATCAGAATGATAATATCAAGATAATTCAATAGATCTATATTGATTTTTTCTTATTTACGTTATATTTTTAGTTTATTGTGAATTATAATAGGTCATTTATAAGACATTTAAAAGTTTTATTTATTTTTGTATATTTTATATTATTTATTATGAAGGATGATTTCATCATTTCTTGTATTTGGATATAAGGTTTAGTATTATGTTATTTAAATGTTTGTCATAGAATAAAAAAAGAAGATTATTTTTTGTTTAGCATTTTCTCTTATTGAAACTATGATTAGTTATTGTGTACATATGCAGGTCATTGTATTGTGATCTAGATTATTTCTAATTATGATTATAATATATCTAAGTTGTGATTTGGATGTACCTTTATTATTGTTGCATCTTCTTTTTCATTACCTTCCACCCCATATCTCATTGTAGGAGTTTTCTTTCTTTCTCTTTCTCCATTAATTTGGTATGAAAGCTATATCAGGTTTAAGCCTTAAGATTTTTAGATTTGTCTCCTTATCAATTATGAATGTTAGCACCCTTTTCATCTATATTGTTTAGTAACTCTATGGAAAAACTAAAGAATGTCAATCTTCCTCAATTGATTATAAATTTTTAAGAGTGTAAAACTTTCTTTATGAAATCCCAAGTTTTATGCTTTTAAGTAAGAAAATCTTATCTTCGATCACTAACACTCAATTTATTAAATCTTTAACATAATATACCTTAGAATAACAAAATGGGTTTTCAACATCAATTAAAAGAAAACAATGTAGTGAAACATAATGCATCTATAACTTACGGGTTATTTTGATCTTTTAAAAGCTAGTGCAATTGATTTTGGTGAATCCAATAAATCATTTTGAAGTCGTAGTAGAATAAGACAATTTCGTTATAACTTTTCTTTTGTTTACTATAGGTGATGAATTAGGGTCATTAACTTAAACAATTTTTAAAATAATCTCTAACTCTACATCACTTTGGCTTTAAGCTCCATTTAACTCTACCTTATAAAGACTCTTGTACAATTATCCTTCATGTAATATAAGATTATTGAGTTAATTATTTTTTATTTTTTTGCATCTAAAAAATAAATAATATTACCAATCAAATTTTGAGGGATGTAGCACTTGATTGAATTTTGCGTCTAGCTTAATTTCCAAGTTAATATATATGTACACGTTGCATCATAAAGCTAAGCACCAAAGATTTAGATATTTTTGTTCACCCTTTTATTAAACTCAATTCTAGTTGAGCAAAAGAATCATTTATTAACTAAGAATGGTAGCATACTTATGATGCAAATAAAAAATTACTTGAGTAAACTAGCATGCAATCTTACATTACAACTCATACATAAAATGTAAAAAAGGGTAATAGTTTTTACTTCTCATAAAAATAAGTATTTATAAAATTTGAGTAAGTAATAGACATATTGAACATATTAATATAATCCATAAGGATCCACCTTCATTTAAATTATATATTATCACAAAAGAAAACTTATTTTATTTAGGGCTATTGAAGTTAGTCAATGTACTAAATTGATGATAATTAAATAATATATTATTTTATTGATTTTTTTTAGGTAGATCATACATCTCAAGATTAAATAAGTGAATCAATAAGAAAAGTTTTGTCTTAACTCAAAAGATTTATTCATAGTATTTGATATAAATTATATCTGACACCAAAGAAATACAAAGTTTGTGTACAATTAGAGAAACTTTTTATGGAGTATTCTTATTTTGGTATTAGCATGTAAGACCTATAATAATTTATATGGGACATTAGGATGATGATGAAGAATTATGTGCATGAAAAAAGTTGTTCATGACATTGTTTACACACATATCATCATTTAAACATGTATTTTTTACATATATAATTGAGATAATAATGATTAAAAATATAAGTTTAAGTCGTGAAAAATATACGTAGAATGCAAAACTTTAATTCTCATAACTTATCATACATTATGATTAATTTATACATCTTTGTATGAATTAGTGATAAGATAGGCAATTATGCTCAATAGAGGAGTCATAACGTATCGTACAATATGATCCCATTTATCATTTAGTATAATTTCTTTTGCATTTTTATCTAAATTAAGAGTAAATCATAAGTTGATGTATTAATATATTCATACAATGTAATTATATGTATCATACATTACAATTTTGCTCAAATAGTGAGCATCCATTAGTAAAATTGACCCCAAGGAAATCGTACAGTATGATATTATCGAATAGAACAATCATTATAATATGCATCGATAAAGCTTATTTTAGATGCTCTTATGCAATATTATCATATCATATAATTTGATATTTTGTTAGTATGCAAAAAAGAACAGTTAAACAATCTGATGAGTTCAACGATTAGTTCGTTCATGAGTATCGTGCAATATAATCATTAGATTAAGAATAGAATTAGTACAAGATATGTGAGTAAAAAATAGTTTGATTAAATCTTAAAAAACTTTTACATTGTTGTTAAGGGGTGTTTTTAAGCATCGAAAAGCTTGCTAATGGTTATATAAATATGTGCAAACATATTATATAAGTTAATGATCAATTAGCATACAATTAAGAAGGAATATTGCTTACAAATTATTAATAAAAAGAAAAAAGAAGAAGAGTAAGACAACTATGTTCATGTATAGATTTTATTTTATCCAAGCATTCCTTCACTTTACATCTCTTTAGCTAAGTAAAAGAGGATTCTTACATTGTTTCATAATGCTTCAGTGTATCTCTTAATAATTATATTAGATTTTAGAAGTTTATTATACCTTTTTTTACCTTTGTTGAATTTTGTTTTGGATCTCTTATTAATGCTTTTTTAATTATCATAAATTCTTTTGGCTTAGTGATTTGTAAGATCATTTAGCGAAGTGTTCTTTGCTCATTTGGGCTAGTAATTTGTAGGTCTTTTAGCCTAAACTTATAGGATCTTTTGGCCCTATGTTTGTAGGAACTTTTTGCTTGATGTGAAGTATTGGTTTATTAATTTTGTAAAAAGAATGTTAATGGTTTTACATAGCCTTTTGGTTATGGGTAGGTATATATCTAGTATTGAATCGAATCACATAAAAATCTATCGTATCATCATTTTGTTATACTTCTCACATAAAAATTTAAAAGAAAATAAAAGTTTCTAAAATAATTTTATAAAATTATTAAAAAATTTTAAAAACTTATATTACTTTACATAATATTATTAAATTTTTAATTTACATAATTCATATCCCTGTCACCTCTCTTATGAATATCACACTCCTATATTTTTAACAAGGGCTTTTTACAAATGCTAGTTAAAGCCTTCATCAAACTCATGATTTCATATTGAATACTCCAAAATCTAAGTTTTATACTTAGGTTACATGCAACGTTCTCAACTCCTATCAATCAAGTACTTCACTCTTTTTTAGCTTAATATACTTTGATCTTATCCAAATAAATAGCACATATTCAAATGATATAAAAGATTATTTTCTTTCATCTTTGACAAACAAAAAAAAAACTAAACTTTTCATTCAAATGTTTTACTATTGATTTTAATATCCACTATTATCATCATCAAATAAGTATCATTAAATCATATTATTCTAATAAGTCTTAATATGCTTCTTATCATTAAAAGATATTTTTATTATATTATACTATCATTAATATTAGTCTTAATATTCTAAAAATATTTTCATTGCCATTAAAAAATATGACAATGAAAAACACAACTCTTATGGTCTTTGACCAAAGCTTTTGCACAACTTCGACAGCTTTTCTATGCAATATCAAGTTACAAAAGAAGGAACTATAGTAGACTTTGGATACTTATGATGCCTTTCAAAGTTTCACACCTCTCATCTTATAGCCCTTCATGTCATATTTCAAAATCTTGCTAATAAGCAAGTTAGGTTTTTTATTACATATTTGCATAAATTGTCACTTAGGCCTTCAATGCACTTATGAGCTTTGGATGCCTTTTTAGTTGTTTTCCTAACACATATAAGTATAACCCTCATCACATACAATATATGTTGTTTACAAGGCTTAGCCAAGTTGTGGAATATAGAGTTTCACATAAAAAGAAGTTAGGAAAATTTTCAAATTAAAAATAGGTTATATATATATATATATATATTATTTGAAAAAAAATAAAGGATTTACCTTTTATAATCACAAATTGTATTTTATTATATATTTTAATCCAAACACTAATAGTGAACCCTAATGACTCCTCAACTAATGATTAAACAAAATACAGCCCATGATGATGTTGTTCATTTTGGGCCTTACATGTTTCAACCCAAATGTAGTTAAGCTCTCTCATTATGCAAGCTGAGCCTTTATTAGTGTATGACATTTTAAATAACTTTTTTAACTTTATTTCTAATAAATATTTTAATAAAAACTCTATTTTCATTTACATTGGATTTTTTATAAATGTTTTTTAAAATATAATTTTGGATGTATATATCGTTTAGCATAATATTTTAGAATGCAACTAATTAAATTTTTATGTCAATATATATTAAAAAGTTCATAAATTAATGCAACCTTGATAATGCGATAATCAAAGTTATGTATTTCATAAATTTTTTGTTAAAATCTTATCTTTTTGTGCACATCATTTTTAATAACAAATTATTACTTATGAATGTGTTAATGGTTAAGTGCACTTTAAGTCAAATTACTTGGTTAAAGACAAGTTATGCAATGTAGAGTTTCTTTTTTTTTTGGCAAAAAAGCTTAGGAAATTCTTTTGCTAAATCTAAAAGCAAGGTTTGATTTATTTTATTGATAAAATAAAAAATTTAGCATTTATAATTATGAAATGTATTTTATTATATATTTTATGTAGTTAAGATTTATTATTTTGTTTGTTATAGAATTACATTATAAACTTACTAAAGTAGGTTCACATGTAATTTCTCATATTAAAATATACTATGATGACAAATGATAGGACATCAAAGTTTTCAATCATAGATTATAATAAAAAATGTTTATGATTATACAAAGTTATAATTTCTTGTTTTAACAATATAATATTGTTCACATCTTATCACATCCCATCTTAAGTGTAATAACTTTTTTTTTAAATTAAACCTATTTTATTAAGGAGAGTCAGACCCACGATAAAACAATGCATTTTAGTGCACTTAAAATTTGAATTCAAACTTAACTCAAATCAAACGCTTTTCATGCAAAGTTTAAATTTTAATTATATATCACAACTCAAATTAGTATCTCTTTTTCAAATTTTATTTCTATTAAATAAATTTTATAAAAAAAATATTTTTATTCATATAAAACCCTTCTTTAAGAGTATTGTTTTAAACTCACAAATTACTTGTAAACAAAACCTTTAAACAAATACAATTAGTCATACATGATCTTAGTGAATTCAAATCAAGATAAAATCATAGATATATTTCTTAATCATATATGAAAAATCTCAAATAAAAACTTTATCTCTTTTGTATATAAATTATATTTGGGAAATAAAATATTAGAAGATATGCAATGTTATACTTTATATGAAGAAAGTGGAACTATCTCCATAATATCTTCAATGGATAAGATAATGTTGCCTTTTTCTTGGATTTGGTTATTAATTAAACATCACTTCTCCTTTTGTTACCTACTTGTGTGGACAACTTTCTCCAATACAAGTATAGAAAAAGGTCACCAAAAGATGCCTCCTCATCTAAGAACAAATTATATTTCAAATCGTGAAACACTAACTATTAAAATAATATAAAGTAAAGCATATAATTTATGGGTTAATTTTATATTCTTATCAAGATTTTTTATAATTAGTTGAATAATTTTATATAAATCTTTACCTTTAATTAGATGTTTATTTTGAAAGAACACTTTAGATTCGTTTAATATGAAATTTTGACATTATAACACATAAGTTTTTCATTCTAAATTTAAAAGTATCAAATTTTAATCAATGTTTGTTAAAAAATTTTATTTTTTTCACATATGATTCCTTTTTAATATTAAAATATATTATTTAAATATCTTTTTTAACTTAACTTAGGCATAACATCATTATAAAAATATTTTGAAAGACGAAACCTAAGCACAATTGAAATATTTGAAATTATGAAACAAAATTAGAGTATATTATATAAATTATCATCCATTTTATATCTTTTCTATCATAAATACTCATCATGATTTGAAATATATATATATATATATATATATTTATTTATTTATTTATTTACCTTTTTTATGGAATCTTTTGAAAGTAGAAAATGACAACAAAAAATATTAAAATATATTACAAGTTGAGTTTTAGAGTTTAAACATAAAAACACTTATGAGAAGATACCTAACTAAAGTGGAATCTCCTTAGTGTAGTATCCCTATCACTAAGGAGTTGGCAACATAAAAAATAGTCTTAGAAGAGATTTTTAATTAGAGTACCCAATAGATAACACTTGTTGGGGTCATTTGCTTGGATCCCACTAAAATGGTGAGCTTTCTTTTCTTTCTCCACTTTGTTTGGTAATGTGTGCAAGATGAAACTAATGGGTGACACTCGTAAAAAAGTGTCTATTTTGATGTTATTATTATTTGATCTTAGATAATAATTAATAAAAATAATTATTATATTTTATGAGAATAAAATAATAATGACAAATTTCTTTATTTGAGAACAAAATCTTTAACAAGTGAGGATTATATCATATAAGAATAAAAGTTAGACCTAATATATATTTGGGTAAATAATTAATACGTCTAAACATTAAGTTTGTGATTAGGATAGTATTAATTTTATATTAAGACTCTAATTTATACTTATTTTATAATATAAAAGTAAGTCAAGCTTTATTTGTATTTAAACAGATTTTTTTTCAAATAAGAAACTTATCAACATTATTTATTATACATACATTACATTTATTATTATTATTATTATTATTATTATTATTATTATTATTATTATTATTATTATTATTACTATTATATAGCATTTATAATTGTATTAATATTATTCTATTATCTTATGAGTTATGTTCTCTTTATTAGTTTTCTTAAACAAATATTTTTAACTATGCCTCCTTATTAGTTTTGTTATGTCAAATTGGTTCGATTATTAGTGTAGTGCCTTGTTTTGTTACCTTATTAGTCTTAACATGCGACATTAATTTTATTGTCTTTGTTGGTCATGCCACAATGCTTTACCTAATTTGAGCATATCAATACCTAACATCATTTGTCATAAGTAATTTAAAAGAGGTTTAAGTTAACCCTAATACATATTTAATTGAAAATCTAATAACTTAATGGCTTTCAACTTCTCAATTAAGAAATTACTTTAATTGTATAATAAAATTTCAGCTTTGTATATAATTTATAATATGTGACTAACCTCAATGTCATTTGCATCAATGGCCCTATTTAAGATAATGCTTAAAGTCAATTCATTCTTTGATAGATTATAATTAGAATGTATGTTGGCGAAGTCATCACCTATTTCCCATAAAAAAAAAATTAGGGAAGGGCATTTTGCCCTCATTCATATTTCATAAATATACAAAGAAAATAGAATAAATCATTTTATTCATAAAATATTTAAAAGTAATCAAAAAATCTTTTTCAATAATATTTTATTAGAGTATAATTTTTTAATTATCAATTTAAAAATAATGATTTTAAAGTTGACATCTACCAACTCCACTTTAAGACTATTTATAAGTTTTAAATTAATTTTTTAAATGATTTTTTCAAGCTCAAGATCATCAAAACTTTAATAATTTTTTTTCACGAAGACATTATGTTTTTTCACATAAAATTACTTATATAAAAACTTCTTTAACTTTTCTTAAACTATTTTTAAAAACCTATGTATTATGTGCAAAAAGGCCAAAACTTAATAAAAATGCAACATTAGTACATTTTGAAGAACATATAATCTCAAAAAAAGAAGATAAATCTCGAAAAGAAACAAATCCAATTAATGCATTATATAGAACCTTGTTAATTATAAATTTTTTTAATGATTTCAAATTTAAAATTAATCTTCATATTTACTACAATTTCTCTTTTATTAATTAAAGATTAGTTGATGTACACAAGAGTATCACATAGTTGTAGCACAAATGCTTTATTAGTATTTGAGATCATTAACAACTCAAGCTAAACCACAAAAATAATATATATTGGAGATATCTTAAAAGTTAAAAAAGAGGAAAATAAAAAAAAAACTATAGAATAAAAAAAGCAATAGAGATAACTATAATTATGAGTTATTGACACTATGAATTACTTTTATAATCTACAAAACCCTTTTTAATCATAGGCTCTTGTTAAAAAAAATACACCACATGTGATAAATCTTAGATTGTGATCTTTTCTTAATTATTCACATCAAAGATAAGATAAGAAAATAAAGTATACAAAAAGTTTAAAAGCATACAAATTATTATTATTAATTGATTAAAAACTAACTCCACTTAAACCAATTTAATTTTGATTTAATTTTAATAAAAAAAATTTAAAATTTATTATAAAATTTTAAAATTATTTATATGTATGAATATTTCGATTTGATGTTCTCTACATGCACATTTTTGTATATTATTATGTATTTTTAATATTAAAAATGATATATAACCAAGTCTTGCTCAAGATCGACTTGAAATAGAGTTTTATTCAATAATCCAATCATATTATTTTGCGATAAGTCACCCACAATTATTGTGCTAACAAATATGATAAAAGATAATTGATCAATTAAAAAGTGGAGAAAAAAAGAAAATTTGAAATTTATAAATTGTTTAATATAAAAATTGCAAGAGCTAATTTTGAATTATTTATTTTCCATAACATATTTTTGGAATAAATCAGTTCAATAATTATGGTTTTGAAAGTTTCTAATCCTCGGCCGCAGTTTTGGGCTACGTCGCTTTAAAGGTGGGTGCGATGAGATGGATGCGCAACAACCAAATCGGGACCACACGTTAACATATGAAACACATATCACAAAAAATAATCATTTTATTGAAGGTGGTACTAATTTTTTTTGAGTTTGTTTGGTAAAGCTTTTAAAATAATAATACGCTTTTTTAAGATATGAAAGATTTGATCATGCTTTTCTTAAAAAATTGTCATGTTCTAACTAATATACATCAAATATCAAGTATGGAACTCATAATCCAATAAAGGGTTGACACAAAAATTAATAGGAAATATATTTCTTAATTTTATTTGAGTAGTTTTAAATTATCTCATGATCATAAAAATAAGCAATAAAATTTATAATTCTTAATTAAATTTTAAATATATATCAAATATGTTTATTTTTATTGTAAAAAAAAAATCTTAATATCTTAAGATAGAAACATCTTATATAAATATAAAATTATTTTATCAATAATCAATATATGACAATTTATCCATGTATTCATTAGCCTAAATGTCTAGGATGAGGTATTCTTTATACAATAACTCTTCTATTAAAATATCACTCGATATTCACTATTCACTCTTTTTTATCGTCTAGGTTTCATAATGAGAGTTGGAATGAGCGTCACAAATAACCAATAATAAATTACAAAAAGTTTATGACATATTTTCTAATAAATTAAGTATTGGATAATGAAAACACTTAAATTAGAATCAATTGTCAATTTCTTGATACAAAATAATTATTAAATTGTATACATATCAAACCATCAAGAAACATCAAATTTATGTTAGAGTAAGTGTTGTTATAGTTTTATACTCCTAAAAACTTGTATACTCGTAAAATTTTGTAATGATTTTTCGTTCTTTAGATTATGAAAATCTTTGAATACAATTTAGTAGATATTTTCATAATTTTCAAATCAACTTTTTGTTCTATTACAAAAACATGTATTTAGCAAAATATTTCAACCTTAAAAGATTTTGATACGAACAATTAATATATAAGGTAATATGTTTTTTAAAGTAATACATATTTCTTAGAGATGAAAATAATGGTGATATATTTTTCTTTCTCAAATTTGGTGTTGTCCTTAATATAATGCTCTAATTATAAGTTTCTTTGGTCAACTATTTACCAAACTTTGTGTTGAAAATTTTATTAAAATTTAATAAATGTGAATAAGATTGACATTTTTTTATAATATGATCGACTTATTAGTAATAAAGATATTGATTGACCAAAATGCGAAAGGAATAAAAAAAGTTATTAAAGTAAGAAAGAAAAGGAGAAAAGTAGACATTCTTATTTATGGAAAAATTTTCACACTATACAAATGTTTTCAATAATTTCATTGTTGTTCATCTCATTATGCATTCTTTTTGAACTTTTTGATGTTTGGATCATAGAAATCTTTGAGTACAATTTAGTATATTTTTTCATAAGTTTTTCAAATCAACTTTAAATTTTAAAAAATGTGTCATAAGTGAAATAATAATTGAAAAATTAATATATACTATAGTCATTTTTTTAGGTAATATATATTCCTTTAAGATGGATACACTAAGAAAGTTAGCCTTTTCCTCATTACAATGCTTACAATGCTTCAATTATAGGCTTTTTCAAGTCAAATATTAACCAATTTGGTTTGAAAAGTTCATTGAAATTTAGTAAACGTGGAACAAGTTTGACACTTATTTTTTATGGGATTGACTTATTGGTTAGTTAAGAGAAGGATTAGCCAAATCAAAAAAGTGAGAAAGGAATCAATAATGTCATAAGGGAATGAGAAAAAAAAAGAAGAAAAATAAACAAGCATATTTATGTGAAAATTTTTAAACTCTAAAATTGTTTTGATTATTTTGATTGTTATTTACTTATTATTCATCCTTTTTTAGCCATGTGATATAATCATTTATGTAAATCTTTTTTAGTGTAATAATGAACCTAGTTGTTCTTGAGACTTTTAGTACATTAAGTTCTATTATTCTACACTATATTGTCTAGAATTTTTTGTCAAGGCAAGCAAAGTTATCCTAACACCCTATATGGTTTGGTTCCTCCCAAGAATCTTGGTCCTTACTTTAGCAAGGTCATCGCACTAAGAACTAAGCTTTGATCACTTATCATCTGCACTTGCCCTTGTGTTAGTACACATCTTATATTTTCTTAGACTTTTCATCTAATATAATTATCTATTTGGTCATTGTTTTTTCTCATTAGGATCAGTAACATTAAATACTTGTTTAACACTAATTGAATTTTAGCCAACAAATTTAATATTTCTCTCCATTAATATCACAAGTTGTCAAATCTACCTAATCATGCCACTTTATTTCTTCTTGCACTCATTTAAACCAATTTTTATAACAAAAAAAAAAGCGAAGTTGGTATTGTTATTGTCTTTATTATATTGCTCTAGTTATAAGTTTCTTTGGTCAACTATTTACCAACATTTGTTTTAAAAATTTCATTGAATTTGAGTAAACTTGAAATAAGTTTGGCAATATTTTATGATATGGTTGACTTATTATTAATCAAGATAAGGATTGACTAAAGTGCAAATGGATTAAAAAAAAGCCATAAGAAAAAAACAAAAAAAGGGAGAAAAGTAGACAATTTTATTTATTTAAAAATTTCAAACTTCATAATTGTTTTCATTAATTTGATTGTTGTTCACGTAATTATTCATCCTTTTTGAGCTTTTTGAATTTGGATCATAGAAATCTTTGAGTGCAATTTAGTAGATTATTTCATAGTTTTTTCAAACTAGCTTAAAATTAAAAAAAAATATGTCATATAAAATAATAACTAAAAAAATTAATATATAATATAATCAATTTTTTAAGTAATATATATTCCTTAGATATGGGTATAATATTGATGTATGTTTCTTTTTCAAAGTTAACATTTCTTTATTATAACAATCAATTATTGGTTATCTAAAGTCAAATATTTACCAAAATTTATTTTGAAGACTTCATTAAAATTTAGTAAACGTGGAACAAGTTTGGCACTTGTTTTTTATGGAATTGACTTATTGGTTAGTCAAAACAAAGATTGACTAAATCAAAAAAAAATGAAAGAAGGAATCAATAAGTCATAAGAGAATAAAAAAAGAAGAAAAATAAACAATTATATTTATGTTAAATTTTTTAAATTTTGGAATGTTTTAATTATTTTGGTTTTTATTTGCTTATTATTCATCCCTCCTCACCAATGTGATATAGTCATTTATGTAACTCTTTTTTTAGTGTTATAATTAGTCTAATTGTTAACTTTTAATGCATTAGATTCTTTTATTCTCTAAGTTCCTTGTCAAGATTTATTTATCAAGGCAAGCCAAGTTATCTTAACACCCAATATGGTTTGGTTCCTCCAGTCATCTTGGTTGTTACCTAGGCACGCTCATCACATTAAGAACTAAGCTTTGATCGCTTATCATCTTCACTGGCCCCTTAACATGTCATCTATTTGATTATTGCTTTTTCTTTTTAGGATCCATGACTTTAAATATTTATTTTAATATAGCTTGATCTTTAGCTTACAAACTTAATATTTCTATCCACTTATTTCATTAAGTTGTCAAATCTATCTGATTGTACTACTTCATTTCTTTTTGTAATTATACGACCAATATTTATCAAAAAAATCAAATTTTCATGATGTTGAATACTTTCAATACTTTGGTGCTCATGTGTGAATTCAAAGTTTTATTCTCATTTTTTGTTATATTCTTTGATCATAGCCAAAGTTTTATTATTCTAATAAGGCATAATAGATTCTCTTTTAGTCTAACTCCATACTTTTCAACTAGTCCACTTGCATATTCAATTGTTAACTTCTATTTTTTCTTAAGAGTCAAGGACATTAAATAAGTATTTAATATTATTAAATCTTAATATATTATTTTTAAAATTTTTCATCCCATTGATTTGTCAAATCTATTAGATTTATTATAAACACATCTCAATCTAGAAATAGAATATATTTTTTTTTTACAAACGTTGAATATTACTAATCATCTAATACTTTAAGTTGATTAAGTGTCATGTTTTGTGAAAAATTTGTTTTCATTTCTGCCTTATTCTTGAACCTTAATTGAATATCTGATGTTTAAGATAATATTATTTGTTATAGTTTATGAGGAATAATAAAATTTCACATCATCAACTAATGCGCATTTTCTTTTCTGTTTCACTCATCTAATGTTTTATTCTTTGTCGACCTATCTTAGTACACAAACATAATTAGTTCCTTTACATGTGTCAAATGTAAGATTCAACATCAACATTTATACGTATGCTTTTTCCCAAATTCTCTTAAAGTTGATTTCTAATAGCATAATTCAATTCTTTGTGAAAAGCTTTCTTCTAATAAAAGCTTTCTTCTACAAATATGATATAACTTTTAAAAAATAACATTTTTTATAAAAAAATTTTTAATTACAAATTATTATAATTAAAAAAACTTATATATATTTTTGTTAGTAAAAAAATAAATACATTGAATGAGGTGATAAGTTTGGGGATAAGAATGGTCCATTCTTATCCATATCATATAAAAAACCAAAAGCCACAAGTTATATTCTTTAAATAAATACATTGAATCATGTCCTTTGTTTGGGGCAGCGGGGCCCTAGCGGTCAACCGCAGCCCCAAACAGTATTGTGGTGGATTGCAACAAGAGGGTTATGATATGGATATCTCATTTGTTTTTTTTTTTTTTAAATTAATCAAATTATTTATGCTTGAGTAATAGCTTTTGTTTTATAATTAACACAATATTTTTTTTTTCATTTCAAATTCCCAAAGTATCAAAATTTTATTGATTTTATATAAAGTTTTTTTTGAATCATTAATATTAACAATCAATGTAATCATAATTTATAACTTTTTAAAATATTATCTAAGTCTTTAATTACAAATAAACTTATATGATTCAAATTCAAATGATCAACGTATAGTCAACAACTAATTTTTGATCTATTTTAGAGAAATATTTTCTTTCAATTAAATTCAATATTAAAAATCTCAATTTCCTTTTTTCCTAATAAAATAAATTTTATTATTTTCTCCAAAATCCAAAATAAATACTAATATTACTATAAATCGCATATAACTTTGAATAATATTTTTTAAATACAGATAATTAAATGATTCCACTTTTCGTCTTTTTCGGGCCTCGTGTTTCACACTTGCACCGGTGGGTCATCATAACAAACAAATCTTAGTTATTCGAAGAGGGTGGGGCCCCATCAAGTGGCACCCTTAGTGGATAACAACGAGCGGTCCGGTTTGGGTTTGAGCCAACGGCGCTCCTAAAACCGAATGTCAATTTCCTTATCCGGTTTGTGTGGCGGCCGCAAAACGGCAACTCGCATGCGCGGTCTGGTCAAAAGCACCGCCGATGTCTCCTTTTTTCCAAAAATTAAAAAAAAAAAACAATTTCTTGTACGGTGGACACGTCAGCCCTCGATTAGATTTATTCGCTTTCTTGAATTATAATTTATAACCATTAATTTATATTATTAAAGTGATAATAAGACAGCTAAATTACATAATTAACCATACCTCACGAAGTTTCTTCTTGGTCTATATTGTAATAGTCATGTGTGCTATATGAGCTTAAAAAGAAAGCTCATAACTAATATTTATATCATGTATAAATAAGAGTTAATTAATGGTAAGATATACACATTAAGTTAAAGTTCTTATATGAATTTATTATAGGTGTGACAATTATCATGTGTACTATTCAATATGGAATGTTATAGATAGCCAAAAGTTCATATTAGATAATACCATAAAGGTGACTACATTTAAAAAACTAATAAGAGATGATGTCATGCACATAAAAGTTAGTTGTCAAAATATTAGATTTATAATATTTATTTTTATTAGACCAATTCCTTTTTATAAAAGATGAAATTGAAGTATTTGGAAAGAGATTTGATAAAGAATCATATATCTAACTATTTTTTTCATATCTTATTCATTTTCATTTTCATTCTCTTAAGAAAACAAACTTTTTTTTTTATCAAAAATCATTGAGATCAGGCCACCATTTTCAATTTGAAAGAAAGATAATTATTTATAATTAGAATGTTTTAAACTAAAAACCTAAAATTAATGTTAAAAAAATGCATAATTGTCATTTTTTATTCAAAATTTTTTTTTATGTATTTTATATGTTTTTGAATATACATCTTTGTTCCCATGCAAAATAAAGTACACAAGAGGAGCTATAAGTGAAAATTTTATTAAAAATAAACTTAATTAGCTATCAAAGTTTTCAGCTTGAATTATATCATTATATTGATATATTATCATTATTGCAAAAAGTTTTGATATGTAATTATTATGATTAATGCATTTTAAATTTTTAATACATTTGTAGGGTTCCTATTAGTTATTTTATTATTTTTTTTACTTAAAGTTCAGATAAAAAAGAAAATCATATCAAAATTATATAGAAATGATTTTGTAGTTTCAAAAAATATTTTAGCAAAGCTTTTGCTTGTAATCACAAATAAATTGACAACTTATGGAGTGAAATGCATTTGTAGGTTAATCCTATAATCGCAATAAGAAATTGTGGAAAGAAATACAATTTTTGATTGATCCGACAGTAACATATAATTTTTTTTGTTATTTTTATAAAAAAATCATTTAGAATTGGAATCTACATTGAGCTTTTTGGATATCTTTGTTAGAAAGCTAACAAAATAAAAATAATTAAAATTTGTTTGAGATTCATGATTAGAGAGATACAAGTTGTTTAAATAATTAATGACTTATTCTAAGATAAGTAGATGTTCTTATTTATTAAAAATAATTAAATAATTGATTGCTAGAAATTTTATGTGCAATTTATGTGAATTTTAAAACAAGAATTAAGTAGTTAGGTGCCAATCAAAATTGATAAGTTGCCCTATATTTTTTAGATTTGATTTAATAAACTATAATTATTTGGAGGATGGTAAGATTGTGAAATATTATTTGACTTTTTATGGTATTTGATGTGATACTATACTTACAATTATACAAAATAGAGGTAGCAAATTATATCATGATTATTCAATCACATAAAAATGATTACCATTTTAGCATGCGATTATAAAATGAAAATGATTAAAATGCAAAATGAAAGAGGAATGATATAGATAGAATATGTACAAGTTGGCTGCATATTTAGGAAATGTAGAAAATGAATAGCATTTAAAGAAAATATATCCCATCTACGATCATTCTCGTCTCACCTTGAGTTATTGGTATGATTGCATGCAAGGTATCCTATGATTTAGTATTGGAGAGATAATGTATCCAATGATGAATGTAAGTCTTTCTACCATTTTTTTGATAAATATTTTTATGTAGTTTATGCAATTGAGTTACATTATAAAATGATAATTAGGTAGATAAGTGCAAAGAAAAATCGACAAGTGAACTAAGATTTTTTTCAATTTAATTTGAAAAAATATTATTATTTGGAGAATGATATAGCTTTGAAAATATTATGTGACAATTTATTATAATATTCTATTTAATTAACCTCAAAATTTCCTTCTAAATATTTTTTTATTTATTAAATTTGTGTTTTTCAAATTCAAAACCTAATAATTATTATTGTGTATGCTCTATGAAGAGCATGATGTCTTGAAGAATGCATTGGTTTGTGGTCATATTTTCATGGGTTATTTAAACTTTCTATGAATTTTTATATTTAAAAGGAGTAGAAAAGAAAATTTAAAAATTAAAATAATCCTTTTATTTAATAAAGAGATAAGCAATGTCTCTTCCATGCATTTGACCTAGCCTTATAGCCACATGTGAAGGAAATTGGAAGTGAGAAAAATAAAAGAGGAGAGGAAAGAGGTGATTCTAGTAGATCCAAATTGAATCCTTATTGGGATTAAAGAATCTAGTGAGAAGGAACAAATTAAGGAAAAAAGAAGCTTCTGACTTCATTCTTAATGGATTGTAGCTTTAAAGTTATGTTTTCAATTGAGTTCTCTCTTAGAATCATTTATTTGCTTGTTTAGGTGTGCTAGAGAATGGATGTCTTTGGTTTGCTGAAGTTGTAGTCAAATTGCTATTTCACGTCTTTAGTGGGGATGATCATACAAGATGATTAGACTGATCATACTTATATGATTAACATAATTGGGACTAACAAAGTGGCATAAGCTTAGTACATTAAGTGTAATAATCAGGTTGGCCAAGGATCATATTGTATGATACATTAATATGATAAGTATGATCAAATTTAGAAAACATACTGAAGCATTCATCCATTCGAACCTTTGCCTGAGTTATGTCTATTAAGGGTCATATAATATGATATACTAGTCTAACAAATACAATTAATTTAGAAAAAACATAATAGTGATTGTTCATCCAATCCTTTATCCAAATAATGACAACTATGGTCGTGTAATTTTAATGTGATGATTAGACCAGTATTATGTGTTCAAGAGAACACTTAACTTGGATCTCCTATTCTATCTATTATCTGACATATATATACTAAAGATCGTATAATATGATGGGGGGGGGGGGGGGGGATCATATTGTAAATTTTGAAGCAAAAATATGGATTTTAGTTATTTTTACAATATTATTGAAAATTATTTTGAATGACTTTTGTAAGTGCTTTTGTAATAAAAAAGAGTATTTTTACAATATTTTGAGCTCAATATCATGCTAGAGCTATAATCGTCCTATAACCCTTTTACACTTAGGCTAAAAGCTCTTGACAGCCCTTTCATATATAACATACTAGATAACTAGGTAATTATCTTTATATGATCATTGTAGTTAGAAAGTACAACACTTTCTAGCCACCAATACTTTCTTACATAGCTTACATGATTCAATTTTGTTTCATTCTAAGCAATTAAAATCAATTTTTTCACAAAAATTTCATAGGAATCTTATCATATTATGTGATTTTCATTGGTAAAAGTTGAAAACCTATTTTTTTATTTCTCAAGCTTTTCTCTATCTCTTAGTTTTCATGAATCTTTACAAAAGTCTACAAGAGATTTTTATGGATCTTACCTTCTTTTCTAGGTCACCTCACCCTTCCTACTTTCTCTTGTAGCTATTTAATACTATAAAAGACTCTCAACATAAGAGAGCAAACTGATACTCTTATTATAGAAGATGACTAAATATAAACTTTATATCTTTAAATTCTTTATAATGAGACATCTGTAATAGTATGATCAAATATGAGATTTGATTATCATCATCCCAAAATACATTTCAAGGTATTCATTAACCAATTATTTATGAGTTCCAAATCTCGAATACATATCTCTCATACATAAAACATATTTTAAGAGAAATATGAGAATTAAATGAGTTGTTACAGAAAGATTGTAGCGCTAAGGAGAAGAATTATAACAAAAAGGCTCCATCTATTACAAAAGGGTACAAGGAGAAGGCCATTGTAAAAACTAGGAAAAGAAAAGGTGATCCTTTACAAAGGATTCTAAGATGTTATGTTTTAGATGCAAAATTATTTTTTTTTCTAAATTAAATTTAGTTTTGCTTAAATTTAATGTAATTTCTTATTTTAAAACATACTATGCATTTCTTGAGAGTATCCTTAGTGAATACTATATCACAATAATAACATTAAAGAAGAATTTAAAAAGAGATTTAGAATCTTGAAATTGGGAGCTATAGGTTTTAAGTGTGAATCAGATGGTCCAATCATGCTATCATGTAGTCTAATCATATATAAGAAGTGTATTTGTTGGATTTTTTAAAATTTTAGAATTTTAATTAGAGCTTCTCTTATTTAGAAGTATGGTATGTAAAGCTTATATGACAATAACATGAAATTTGTAATATATGTATGTTATGGGTTGTATCATATTATTTGTGGTTAAACTATAGATGAAAATGCTATAATTATACTATTAGCTACTTTGAGTCAAAATATTGAGAATTTTTTAATTTAGTAAAATGATTTGGTATGATCACATAAATATTCTATTAGAGAAAAATAGACATCTTAAAAAGAAACTCTATCTATTTAAACTTTAAATGTTAGATCAATTTGAATAACTTTTAGAATCAAATTAACAATAAAGAAACATTATTATTAGTTTCAATATTATCTTCACCTAAATGATTGATAATGTTCTTTATCTAATCATTTATTTTGATAATTAACTTAAAATTGATATTATTAGATATATTATGAGGTATGATAACTAGGTAAGGTCTAAAACAATGTATTAAAGTAGACAATTAAACAAACGAAATGAATTCAAATACAGATAAAAATAGATTAAAGCTTCTTAAACTTGACGTAGAAACCCCTAATCCCATTTTGACCTCGATATATGGAATCTTTTTTATTTCAATTTACAATTTCAATTGAGAAAAAGAAACAAATCATAAGTTCACTTGATTTTCATTGGTCGTGGACTCATATGAGAAAGTTAGCTAAGCAGCACCTTGTGCAACTTCCCTTGAAGGTTGCTCAACTAATCTTGCATCAATTAATATTCAATATTAAAAGAGGTATTACCATGCATAATTCCTATGGGTTGTGGAACCCTACTTCAAAATCAAGCTCTAAGAAGAGGATGAAATGGAAATGGAAGAAGACTCTTTTCTTTCACTTTTTTTAAGATTCAACACCTTGTTCAATTCAACAATTGGCAACAATGAAAAGACTTTCTTGCATGAATCCAATTTTGCATCCTTCATTAATAGCAGATGAATCCTTAAACTTCTTTGGTCTCTTATTCTCAGGCATATCCATAATAGCCTCCCTTTACATAAAAGGTTACTCTCTAAATCTTTACATGTTTTTACTTATTATATACCTCACTTGTTTCATGAGTTTATCTATTTATCATATGTTATTACTTGCTTTTATGTATGTTGTCACATACTTCTATAATGTTATATATATTACACATAAGTTATATGATTTATTATTATTCTTATCATTTTATGAACTTTATGATTATTACATTATATATCTTAATTTTTCTTTCAGATATTAATTCATCATTGAGCTATACATCGCCTATCATTTAGATTTTCAATCTTAACCTTACAATAACACGAGATGAGGATCTAAGTAACACCAGAAAAACATGGTAGCTCTTTCATGTTGTATTTTTGGACTATGATATTTTTTATAAATAACTCCTTAACAACTTGCAAACCTCGTGTTCAACAAACCACAAGTTGATTGCTTCGCATGGTTTCCATGCAAATTCCTAATAAAAGATAACGACTCTTCTCTTCCTAAGATTAAGCTCTAAGTTGAATCCTACATACTTCAAAATTCTTCTAACTAAAAGCTTCCTTAATTATACGACAACACACCCTTCCAAGATATTCCCAAAAATCGTTTAGAATATAAGTCCTATGCGACACTAATCGTCCGACTTTTCAAACCAAATAAATAAAAAAATTAAATCGTTTTTAATTATTATAACTGCTTTTTTTATTATTATTTTTAGCAATGATCAATTCTTTTAATGTTATACTTAAAGCATGAGTTGAGTTATTTCTAAAAGTTAGGTACGGTCAACAACCCAGCCGACATTTATTTTAATAATATCCATAATTCAAAATTTGGCCAATAATTCAATAATTGTGAACCTTCCATTTAATTCCGCCAATTTCAACGAATCGGTTTATTAAAAAAAATAAAAAACCACGTCAGTCTCTCCACGTAATTTACCAATACAATGTCGCCACGTCAATCTCGCAAGGCGGTTTAATTGCAACCCGTGGGCTGTTTCCTGTTCTTGAATTGGGTCACGCATGGTTCAACACGTGTATATTAAAAATAGATTTCCGGACGCTAAACACTGTTTAATCACAGAATTAAGTTGAAAGAATTCCAAGCAGCACGTGATGAAAAGTTAATTAGCAGACCGAAAAAATTTAATTAACACGGCGAAAATAAACGGACCAAGGAATGTAATTTTATATCATTTATTTACAATTGTTTTTTTTTTTTTTTGGAAAATAGTTTTTGAATATTATTTTTAAAGGTACGCGTATCGCTTAAAGAACACGTGCTATGGGCGAAAAACTCCGAAGGAAAGGTGGGAGATAACGCAGGAAGGAGGCGGTGATGCAAGCAGCAGAGAAGACCATGCCAAGGGTCAGCAGCCATCCATCGTCCCCACATAGACAGAGCTGGAAGCCACGGGGGGGGATGCACCATCCCATCTCTTGACCCCACCCCAATGTGAATCCACCCATCTCTCCATCACCTTCTCCTTCCCACCAATCTTCCTCTATTGCTGTATAAATACTCCCACAAGGAGCAATTTTCCATTAACCGTACTGTTATTGTAGACTATGGACAGTGGTTCCTCATCCACCGACGCCCCACCGCCGCTGCAGAGCGTCGGCAGCGACGCCAGCTCGCTCACTGCGGTCGATCCTCTCCCCGCCCACAAGCTCCCCTCCTCCCAATACAAGGGCGTGGTCCCGCAGCCGAACGGCCGCTGGGGCGCGCAGATCTACGAGAAGCACCGCCGCGTCTGGCTCGGCACCTTCGCCCACGAGCATGACGCTGGCCGCGCATACGACGTCGCGGCGCAACGCTTCCGCGGGCGAGAGGCGCAGACGAACTTCCCCCGGCTGCCCACCGGCGACCGCGAGCTCGGCTTCCTCCTCTCCCGATCCAAGTCAGAGGTGGTCGACATGCTGCGGAAGCACACCTACGCCGACGAGCTCCGGCACTCTCGCCGCCGGGAGGCCGCCCCCTCCGTCGAGCGGGAGCACCTCTTCGACAAGGCGCTGACGCCGAGCGACGTGGGGAAGCTGAACCGCCTGGTCGTCCCGAAGAACCACGCCGAGAAGTGCTTCCCGATCCCGCCGGCGGAGGGGGGGATGCTCCTCGGGTTCGAAGACGAGAGAAGCAAGGTGTGGAGGTTTCGATTCTCCTACTGGAATAGCAGTCAGAGCTACGTGCTGACCAAAGGATGGAGTCGGTTTGTGAAGGAGAAGGGTCTGAGGGCCGGCGATGTGGTGGGGTTCTATTGCTCGAAGGCGATGGAGCGGCGGCTGTACATTGAGTGCCGGACGCACGGCCAAGGGCCGGTGAGGATGCAGGTGCTTCGGTTGTTTGGGGTGGACATTGCGGCACTGGCGCCGCCGGTGGTTGTGGTGGTCAATGAGAATGGGAAGAGGGAGCGGGAGGAGGTTGTCTTTGGCTGATCATTTATTTATCTTTCTTCAACTGTAAATAAATTTTGTCGCGAGGGGAAACAAAGTTTTGTATTTTTTTTTTTAATTTTCTCTCGAATAAAAAAAATAAGTTCCGTTCACTTGACCTTTCAATCTAAATTATGGTAATTATTTCCGATAAAAAATTCTCTAATTTAAAATATGAAAAAAAATTTATTATATTCAGTACGGAAGGGATCAGGATATTATTCTATTTTATATGATCACATTGTTCTTAATTAATGGCAATAAATAAATACGGTGTGAAAAGAATATAAATAAACAAAACAATTACGCGCTTGGACATTTTTTTGACTACTGGATGGAGTTTCCCAAGCAAAAATTTAAATTTATCTTTATTTTTATTTATTTTTTAAACATTAAAAAATATTTCGGCATTAAGTTAAAGTATAAAAAAGAAGTGTTCAAAAGATGTACGGAAGGGATCAGCATATTTGTATATTTTATGTTATCACATTGTTTTGTGAATTAATTGCAACAAATAAATAAATAAATATATTTATATATAAACAATTTTTAAAGTGGAAGAAAGCAATTACGCGCTTGCTCTCAAGCGTTTGTTTGGCGCTACAGGAAAAGTACTTTTTGGAGATGGAGCAGATTTACGGAAAACTACGCCGAATTAGAGATAATTTTTAAGTAAATTTAAATTATCTTTTTTTCTATAATTGTTATATTTTTATTTATATTTTGAGGCATTGAAAAATAAATTTGATTTGTTAAAACACCTTTTTATTGTGCAAGAGATCATAATCATTTAATTGAATTATTTTCAGGGAGCAAAAATGATTTTATTATTCTGAAATGCATTTTTATGTTTATATATATATTTTTGAATCATTTAAAAGTAATTTTGGTTTTTAAAACACCTTTTTTACTTAGAAATAATCAAGTGCACAATTTATTAAAAGTTTATTATTCTGGAAGAAATCATAATAATTTAATTACATTATGTTTAGAGAGTAAAAATGATTTGAAATGCATTTATATTTTTTATTTCCATCAAAATCACTAAAGATTACTTTAATTTGATTGTCTTAATTTTCAATAAATCAAACATAATTTTTTTTTTAAAAAAATAATGTATATAGAAAACTTTTTAAATCCTTTTATGCAATTTTATGTAGTCATTTAACAACAAAATAAATAAAAAAAACTTTAGTGAATAAGTTTATTTTGTGTCACCTTGGCTCTATATGTTGTTTTATTTTGAAATTAGTGAGATTAATTACCATTATTTAGTTGAATTATATTGAAAGACTAAAAGATTTACTTTTATAACATAAATAATAAAACAATTTTATGCATAAATTACAAAATTTTAAAATATTTAATAATATCATCATCAACAATGATTAAGTAAAAAAATTAAGATATGAAAAATGACAATATGAAGATTTTGTGCAAATGCTTTATAAATTGGGGGAAAACTGTACTATTTGTAGGCCAAAAACACTTCATTAATTTGTGCAAATAATGATAACATGAAACTTAGCAACCATAGATTAGGATTTTAAAAATTGATTTTGAATCAATTTATTAGTTTTATGTCTTTCTTTTTTTTTATAGAAAACTAAATAATAAAAATAAAATGTATAATTATATAGTTAATAGGTAAAAAATTTCATTAGTAAAGCAAACACCAAATTTTCTTGCATAAAACTAAATGCCACGTGTGGATATGATACAATTGACTCTTGTCACGCCACATCAACTAATTGTAGCTTTTGCAATAATTCTTGTTATAATGTTATTTTTAATATTATCATAAAATTAAAACTACTTGAAACTATATATCATCTCATTATAGAATCATTACCAATCTACAAATTGGTGGCTCGAATTCTTGTTGGCAGGCTGAAATCGCTGCTGCCTAGTCTTGTGTCTCAGGAACAGGCGGCCTTTGTCCCGGGGAGGAGTATATCGGATAACATAAATATTGCCCAGAAGATGGTAGCGAGAATGCGATCCTGCACCGCTGCTTCTGGCCTTATGGCAGTGAAAGTCGACATGGAGCAGGCCTATGACAGGGTTCGATGGGATTTCTTGCTCGAAACTATGAAGGCTATGCGATTTCCTGCTACTTGGTGTAACTGGATTACTGCATGTATTTCTGGTCCTAGGTACGCTGTACTCATTAATGGAGCGCGTCTTCCTTGGGTGTCGACGCGTCGTGGTCTCCAGCAAGGCTGCCCATTATCCCTCTTCCTCTTTGTCATGTCCATGGAATACCTGTCGTGCATGATGCGGGAATATGAATCCTGGCAGCTGCTCGGGTTTAGGCCGGGGATGCATACACTGCGGGTTTCCCACCTCTTGTTTGCGGATGATGTGTTGATTTTTGCTCCAGCATCCAGGGAGGCTGCGTGCGCTGTCCGCCGCATTCTGCGGGCGTTTGAGGTTAGCGCTGGATTGAAGGCTAACTTGTCCAAATCAAATGTCTATTTTAGCAACAGATTTAGCAAGAAGCAGTCCAGCTTAATTTCTCGAAAGCTCGGTATGGCAATCGGCCGAGCCTTGGTGTATTTGGGGGTCCCTATTACTACGCGCTGATTGACTAAAGAGGACCTGAGTGCCATCGTCCAAAGAATTGATAATACTGTAATCAGCTGGCGCGGACGGGTACTATCGCTTGCGGGCAGGGCTGTGTTGGCGTCCTCGGTTTTGTGTGTAATCCCCAACCATATTTTGCGCCACTGTTTGGTGCCGGCGGGAACCATTGCTACAATTGAACGCAGAATCAGACAATTCCTTTGGGGCGGCACGTGTAGTGCTCGGACGCTGCATTATGTGCCCTGGGATTGTGTGTCTTCGCTGAAGGTGGCCGGCGGGCTCGGGCTGCGGGACCTTCGCATTTGGCACCAGGCCCTGCAGATGGGGAATTGTAAGCGCATCCTTGGGCGGGAAGGCGGATTATGGGTCGAGATGATGAGAAGGAAGTACGGGTTCATCGACCCGTTGATGAAGACACCCCGGAATGCCTCGGCCGTTTGCAAGATGATCCTGGGAGCCATGCCGACGGCGATTTCGTGCTTCGTGTGGCGAATCGGCGATGGGTGGAGGGTGAGATTTATGGAGGATAATTGGCTTGGGGTTCTACCTATCAGCTGCTGGCCGACGTTTATTAATGTCCGCACAAGCTGGCCGGAAAGCGTTGCCGAATGCATCAGGGACGACGGTGCTTGGAATGTTGTGGCGTTTTCCAGCTGGGCGGGTGAGGAGCTTATCGAAAGAATTAGGCATCTCCCGCGTGCTCGGGACTCCGTCCAGGACTGCCTGGTCCAGACGCATACGGAAAAGGAGAAGGCTCACAGTGGCCGAATCTACGCACAGATCAAACACGATTCGTCCTCTGCGGGGGGCGGCGGCCGGCGGCGTGATGAAGCTAAGGGGAGAATTTGGAAATTAAAGGTGTTGTCGAGGGTTCGGGTCTTCCTTTGGCGGGCTGCCGGCGACTTTCTGCCTACGGCGACATGGAAGGCTCGCCGGGGAATAAGCCGTGATCCCCTGTGCCCGTTCGGTTGCATGGAGGAGGAAACCCTGCAGCATGCGCTGTGGGATTGCCCACGTGCCCGGGCAGTGTGGGGGACCAGCCATGCACGTCACGTGCTTAGGGTGCTGGGCTGGCCCACGGGTGCGGCGTCCGGGTTCAGTATTTTGGAGATGCTGTTCAGGCTCTTGAGTTCTCCTGCGGCGCGGTGCGACGGTTTGGTACAGCATGTGGCGACTATTGCTACTACCTTGTATTACATTTGGTCGAGGAGAAATGCGCTTATACACAACGGCTTCGTGCCTACTCTATGCTCAGTGTCTCGGACGGTTAGGTTCGAGGTCAGCATAACCCTCAGGAGGCTTCTTATCCATTCATCTCTGTCCAGCGGGAATCCTGGCAAGTCCTCGGATTTGCTTGTCACGAACGGTTGGCTTCCCCCCCCCCCCCACAGGATGGATTAAGGTCAATTGTGATGTCGCGGTTGGTGACTCCATAGCTGGTCTTGGTGTCGTTGTTAGAGATTGCTCGGGCAAACCTCTCATGGTGGCCGGTAGGAGGATGTTTTCAGTGGCTGCTGATATGATGGAGGTCCAGGCCATAATTATGGCCTTTGACCTTCTGAGGGAGTTTCTTTCCCAGTACCGTGCAGTTGAGTTCCAGTCTGATTCGATGGCTGCACTTCTGGAGGCTCGGGATATGGTTACCAAACCCAGTGGGGAGGGGATGCTTGCTGTTACTCTGCAGTATGTTAAGGCCATGGAGGCTTTCCGGTTTTCTCATATCCACAGGGAGGGGAATGAGCCTGCTGACTGGGCTGCCCGCAGAGCTTGCACTCATGAGTTCATTTGGGGTCCTGGGGAATCCCTTCCTCAGCCTCTCATCCAACTTATGCCGTCTGATTTTCTGTTTGATCCCCCTTGAGGATCTAACTGTAAAACCTGTGTGGCTTTGCCACTTTTGATATAATGATATATCCTTTTCAAAAAAAAAAAAATATATTATATATCCTCATGATATCATTACCACTAAAGACTCATTTTATCTTATCGTTACAATATTACAACTCAAGACTCATTTTTTACTTTCCCATGATATCATCTTCACCCATGACTCGTGCAATATTTTGGGATATTAACACCACATAATATCATATCATCTTATTCCCCATGCAACACTATGCTTCGTGTGCTCTTAACTCATCAAAATGTTTTATTGAGATAATTTAATATGCACATAATATTTGTAAGTATGACAAATTAGAGTGAATGTCCTAATATTGATGAATCAATGTTTCATTAAATTATGTGTACTTAACAGGTTGTGTAGATGCTTATTTGGTTTCAAAAATGTAAATTCTTTATCCCTCTTTTTCTATCTTCTTTTTTTCTTATAATTTCTTATAAAGCTTACGTTATATTCATATTTATTTGTAATTTACATGCTTTACAATGTTTATTATACTTTTGAAGCCTAATGGGACTTATGGGACACTAAAAGATTTTCTTCATTAAGCTATTTTAAAAAGCCTCTAGATTGTCCAACTCTTTGTATTGGACAGTCTATTGCGCTTTCGATGGATTATTTGATCCTTCCTAAGTTATAATCAAGTCATCCCACTATCTCTCAGATCGTCAAATACTCATAATTCATATTTTAGCTATTTTGTGAGATTGTTCAAGCATTCCCATCAAACTTTCTAAGATTGTTCGAGCATTCCCATCAAACTTCGTTAATACTCATCAAGCAATTGTTGGGTAATTCAATGAGCATTCGACAAAATTATTTTTCATTTCCAATACTCCATTGGACCATCCAATGGCTCAAAATCATTCGAGAGAGCCCTGTAGTGACAAGTTTTGTTTTACAATTTTCTTTTGCATAAAATTCAATCAAACCTTTAGTTAACATTACACAACTCTTTCACAATGTCCTCTCTCGCTCCTAGAACTCTATTTCACACATAAATCTTCTTCTCTTCAAAATTTCAAAAAGATCAAACTAAAAAAAATGAAATATTAGCATTTCAAAAACACATGATTCTTTTATATTTTCACCTTCTTAGATTGGAAATTCTTTTCCTTAAATTCGTCTAGCATGTGGATATCTTTCCCCTCAAGACTACGATGATGCCCTAAGGTCACAAGAATTCTTTTTTTATTTTCTCTCCATCTAATTGCATAATAACCATCCACTAAAATATTTTAATTATTTATTAAGAGATTTAATATATCCTTAATTAATTTATTTAAAAATCTCATTATTTTTAAAACTTTGGTTATTGATTAAATCATTGATTCAAAACTATTTATAGTGAAATCAATTTCATTAGACTTTTAATTTCATATAATATTATGCAATATTCTCTCTTTTTTTGTAAATATATTATCATTATTATGAATTATTTTATCAATAACTTTCTTTATAAATAATGAATATTTTCACATTTATCAAAGTTTGAAATTCACATTTAATGTATCTACTTGATTATATTATAAAAATATGTTTTTACATTAAGAATTTTACATTCTAATCTAAAACTCTAACAATATTAGTATTTAAAAACATATAATCAAAGACTTTATCATATTTTTTAACATTTTCGTTGCTTCAAAATTGGTTGGTCTTTTTCAAAATTGATATTTTATAAAAATAATATTATGTAAAATATATTTTATTTAAAAGGCTAACAATATTGATTAACTTATAATTTCTTTTACAAGTTCGTTGAAGTTCATCATAATACAACTTTTAATTAGCATTTTCAAAGAATGTTAAGAACTCTAGTTAAATGAACTTGTCTTTAACCTACCTAAAACACTTATGAATAGTTTAGAGCATATAAAAATCAATTATCACATTTGTTTACTTATAAACAAGTTAAATGATAATCGAGCCAAATCAGGAGAGCACAATAATCAACTATGATAGGTGAAGCAAATTATTGTTTCCCATATATACAAGATGGATGTCAAAGACAATGAAAAGAAAGTCATTTTCGACAAAAGCATTGATTGAGTATCTAATAAGAGAAGAAAAAACATTAAGGTAAAGACCTTGATGCCCTAATATTTGTAAGGATCTGAATTAAAAAAATATTTATTGATTTTTAACAATAATATCTATGCCACCAATCTTCATAAAATTATTTTTTATAACAATCATTATATGTTACATTTGAAACGTTTTTTTTTTTATCACGAATAATTAAGCTTGAAAAAAAAAATTTAAAATGGGTGCTAATAAACATTTATATTTTTTTAATTCTGTAGGTAACATAAAATAAACAAAAACACTTTTTTTCCCTTTTTAAAATATTATTATGTTGAAAATACTTTTTAAAGAAATTCCAAAGTGGATGTTATAACGTAACAGTTACATAAAACAGCTCTCTATTCTTCCATTATGCCATTAAATTGGTGGAAAATATATCATAAGAACAATATATATATATATATATATATATATATATATATATATATATATATAATTTCAGAAACTATGGCTGGTTTAGCACTAATTTTAATTAATATAATAATATTTGACACTAAATTTACATTCAATTTTATTTCTGACATGCCATAGCACAATTTGTTGATTGGATGGTAATTGTTTTCGGGCTTTTTGTAGAAATTATTATTTGATATTTTAAAGTTGAATAATGATGATGATTGTAAAGAAATATTTTAAAATTTCAAATTAATATATATTATTTTTATATTAAACCCAACAAAGATTCTCATGATATCAATCTCCCAAATTTTTTTTAGATATTTTTAATTACAAATTATTAAGAAATTAATTTTTGTTGTTGCTTGCTTATAAAGTAAGAAAACGTTTGATAGAAATATTTAGAAAGTTTTTATTTAAATCTAAAAAAATATAAAAAAAATATTAAGCAACATTAATAATTATTTCAAAACTATGTTCTTTGAAGCCTTATAAAAAATACATTGTTATATCAATGTGAGGCATTAATAATCCAATAAATTATTTTTTAAATTTTTTTTATGACTTTTCATTTCATTTTTAGGTATATATTAATTTTGATGGTTCAATGTCTCACTCGTAACACTATAGTTAACTAGAATTGTTATCATCATTATTGTTTTTATAATTTATTTTTTTATTATTATTGGTTTCTCAACATTGGGATTAGTATTGCTAATGTTGTAGTGTAATGTATTGTATAGATTTTGACTGATCTATAGAAAAGAAGAAAAAGAACAAGTGGATTCTGAAATAAGTATGATTTGCATATATATGTTTTTTCTTAATGTTGTTTAATGTATTTTTGATGATTTAGACATTACAAAGAGATAAAATTAAATGTTAAAAATCGTTACCAAATAAGGTAGGCTATCAAAGTATATTTGATCTCATGAATTGAACTTCAACTCACTTGAAAAGTGCTTGAGAGAATGCTCTAAGTAGATATTTGGTAGGAATTAAGGATTAAGGATTTGTTTTCTTTATTAATATGCATTTGTAATCTATTAATTTGTGATAAATTTAAATTGAAATTTAATGTTGGTGTGATAAGCTTCAAATTCTTAAAATAAACAAAATTATATCAACATCTTCAAATATATATATACATTGGCTTTCCCTTAATCATACTTTTCCCTTTGCATGTGGTGACCAACCATTCTCAAGAGTCTAGAATCCCTAACAGCTCATCCCAATGTCGCTTGTCATTGTTTGATTGATAAAGTGCCATGAGAGAGGAGGCAAAGTCGTCTGAAAGTAGGATAAAGTTGAAGCTTTTTGAAACCATAACTGCTCTTTCTCATTATTGATGCTATTGCCTCACTACCGTTTGTCGTCGATGAGAGAAGGGAAGATGGTGCAAGAAAAAGTAAGTTATAAGAAAGAGATAAATATGAGTAGAGTTAAAAGTATGATGATGATAGACAAAAAAGAGAGAGGGGCTCACAAGAATAAAATGTGGGATCCAAGGTGAAGTAAAGAGACTGTGAAGAAGGAAAAAGAGAGAAAAAATAGAGAAACAATTTTCACATTGAAAATTGGTTGAATTCATGGAGGTGGAGAAAATTAATGACTATAAAAATTTGATCACCAAAATAAAAAAAAAAAAAAAAAAAAAAAAAAAAAAAAGATTTGTATGTAATATTAAGGTAAGATTTGATATCTTTTATATACTTATAATTGATGTATTAATGAATGAAAAACATGACATAATGTAAACATTTATGTGGTTATTTTGTGTATATGTGTGATATATTATTATTATGCTAGTAAAACACTAATTTATGATTATTTTGTCCATATGATATGCTGAGTTATAACCGAACTATCTAGTGTTATAAGTTAGTTGTGTAGATTAATGTGATACGTACGTAAGATTAAATGGTGTACTTGAAAAAATGATTGGTACATTGAATGATATAATATATGAATTATTTTTAGCATTTTTATTGTATGAATAAACATAATGATATTATGATTAAGTATATATGCTATTAATATTTTATTACTTCTATGAAAAAAAAGATATACTATGATTTACAATTTGAGTTAAAAATTGTTATATTCTTAACATAAGTAATGTGTATACAAATTGTTAAAAGAATAAGAAACAAATATAATAATTTGTGAGTCTCACGAATTAAAAAATTAAAAAGCTAATAAAATCGATATAGTAGTCATTGTATCATGTGAATATAGATGCCAAAAATATCATGATAAATAAGTGGCCAAAGATAATAATAAAATTAATTGTTAAATGCTATGGGCATAGAGATATGAATAGTTATAAAGGAGATTTCTTTTCTACAACTAATTAAACCAAAAAAAGAATATTGAATTACCATTTTTAAAAATATGGAGTCATTAGAATAATGGTTGCCATAAAATTTATTTGGTTAAAATAAAATGACATATTCAATTAAAATTATATTGAAAAACGAAATGATAACAATGAGGTTTCACATGTATAATTATTTGTTTGATCATGGATGCATCGATATATATATATATCATAATATTATTTTATTGCTATGATGAAGGCATTTATGATTTACATTTTCTACTTTGATCTACTTGATAAAATTCTTGAATATAATATGATTTAAATATTTTATTATTTCGTATATAGTGATTCCATTAGATTTAGCCTATTGAGTTTTTTGATAGTAGATCAATCTATTAGTTAGCACTAATATTGTAGAGTATCATATGTAAAAGCTTTGTATGGTAACCAAGAATTACTCTTATAATTTTATGACATTATATTTGCATGGATGTATAGTAGATAACTATGTGATAAATTATAAGATTAAAATTGTAATAATATTTAATATATGTATAAAAATGGATAAAATATAAGAAATATTTTGTTGTTTGAAATATGAAATATGAAAAAATAGATTTATATAATGATAAGATTGAGAAATTAGATCATAAGTTAATGACTTGGGGATAAGAATATAACAAAGGTAAATATTATTATAGTTAGAATCCCAAGATAAAAGTTTATATAACATTATGTTGGAGAAGTAAAAGTCTGATAACCTTTATTATCATAAATTTTATTTATCTAATTTAAATAATTCAATTATCTTTAAATTTTGATTTTGTTCCAAAAATTTGATTTCAAGTGGACAAAATATCTCCTAGATTTTGTCTATTTTTATTATATAATATTAATTATTTCACACAATACACTCACACACACACACACACACATAACAACATAATATATACATAGTTTATATGCATAACTTTCAACTCGCACAACTAAAAATTATCATTCAATCTTTTGTTTATATGTGCAATATGCTACAATATTGATTTCACAATTACATTCAAATTTTACAACATAAGTATCACACAATATCTCAATATGTGATTATACTATTATTTATCTCAAAATTTTTATGTTTTTAAATTTGTTTAATAATTATACTCATTAATGTCTTTTCTCATAATATGATTCTAATATATCTGAAATGTTACAATTAAAATAAGTTAAGACAACAATCACAGACTCAACTTATGAGATATAATAATAAAATATTAGTATATAAATATAATTACAATACCTATAAATAAAGTTATCATGTGATAATATAATAAATAAGAAGCATAACAAACAAAATATAATTTAATAAATATATCATGCTATAAAAAATTGAATTAAACTTAAATAAAAGTCTTTATATACAAATCTAAATTATTTTTTTCCTTTTTTAATATGATCTTATTTAATAAGATATATTTTTAATTAACTAAACAAACTTTATAATAATTGTATTATTTCTCCCATTCTCTTAGGAGATAGTCAATATCTCTTAAGGTATTAGAAAAATGTTCTCTAAACAATTTTTTTTTTTTTTTTTTTTTGCTCTTTGTTAAAATAATAAAAATATATTAAGATTCTCTTAGTTATCTTTCATTTAAAGTGTCAATGATAGATAACATTAGTTGTGTGAGATGTACCTCAATCTTCCAAACCCTTGAAAAATATTTAATTTTGTTAAATATAAAATATAGTATAATAATGATGGTAAGATAAGTTAACATGTGAGGAGAGTTAAAGTACTTCTTGCCTTTCATGCATATGGAAGTTATTAATATTGTAGTTTGAGCACAAGGAAATTATTATTTATTTTTTAAAGCGCTGCTCTACCTTTTATATATAAAAAACCAAACACGGGAAGAAGAGGAAAACGAAACCCAATCCCCGATCAGAAGGGGTGGTGGATTCGGCCAACCGCATTCACATTGGAAATAAACCCTAAAATAGCCACCTTATAAGGGAGAAACGACTTCCGGCGACCGGCGGCGACCTTCGCTTCCTCCCCCTTCCCCTTCCTTCCAGGTAATGCGCGTCCACAAGTATCCGTTTCTATTTCCACTTCGCCCTTCCCCTTCCCCTTCTTCAGAAAGAGGAACCTCTCCCTCCCATCGCTTTGGCTCCGGCGAACCAGATCCCGAACACGCCATCGCCGCGACGTACCCGTGGATCCACTCTTTCCGCATCGATCCGGTGGGAGGGGCGACCGCCTCGGATTCCATAAGCAGTAGGTGCCCTCCGGGATCCCCTCGAGCTCGTCCACGCTTGGCGGGGATGAGAAGCTCCCCGTCACTGTTGTCTCCCGTTCCTCGATCAGGAGCCGACGAAGTGTCCTCCCCTCTTGTGAAGAGTCCGCGAGGAGGCCGCGGTCGAAGATGGGGTAGACGGATCGGATCTGGCCGTCGAAAAAGATGTCGTCGGCAGCGACTCGAGGGCTCGCATCGGGATCCATAACCGCAAAGGCGAACTCGACGTCGTCCTCCCCTGTTTCCGAGGCGGAGGCAACATCGGTGACTGGAGCGGCGGAAATCTGAGTTGGGGAATCGGCATAGTGTAGCACGTCGTCGTCTTCTGGAATTTGCCGGGTGGCGAAGGAGACGGTGGGCGACGCTGGCGATTCATCTCCTACCTCCCGAGGCATTGCCTGTTGTATTCTTGTCGCTGTGTTCTCCGCCTCGAGGTGGCTTTGGGAGAAGACGGCGTTCATAAAGAGGACGCGCGTAACGCGGACCGGGAGGTGGTGCCGTTCGTAGTGGGAATCACACGTGTGGCACTACCCGACGATGTTACTTACACGTGGGAGATTTTTCTGGTGTTGTTTTGACTGTGATGGAATTATGCCAGATGGTGGGTTCATATCATACTAATATAAACATATTTATTAGAAATAAAAAATATAAATTTAAAACTAATTTTATTAAAAATAAAATAATAAAATAATAAATATAAATATTTAATAAATTATTATGGTTAAATTGGAATTAACTGTGTTTTTTATGGCAACGTTTTTCGAAGAAAATATTTTTATCAATAAAGTTACTTATTTTTAACTTTGTAAAACCAATTGTTAACATAAAATAATAGTATTTGTTATTATATAATATAATTAAATTTTCTGTGATATTTGATTGATTTTTATATAAATGATATTTATATGTTTAAATAAATGTTGTAAAATATTAATAGTATCTAAAATTTATTGATATTTGTTTTACTTATTAATTTGATTTCATTTAAATGGATTTTAACTTCATTTTAAATCATAAAAATTGATTGCAAATATGTGAGTAACCTTCATATTATGATGCCAGCATTATAATTTTTGAAAATATTTAAAAAATATCATCAAAACATTAGCATTGTTATTAAGACAAACGCATCATTAAATAAACAACATATATAAAACATTGATTTAGAACCCTAATGTTGAAATAAAAAAACATATCTAAACGTGGATTTTTCGCTTTTTAAAATATTTTTTTTAAATATAAAAAATATAATAAGAGAAAAACAAATTTATTCTTCAAAAATTAAATAACTAATATGACTATTCTATAATAAAACAATTTTAAAAAAAACTTTTAGAAGATGTGTAATCTTAACACGTCAATTGCCAACAATAGAAGATGTTCTTTTGAATCTATCAAGATTAACGGTTAAGATTAATCATGATCTATCATTTCTTATTTCTTAATTCAAGTTGTCTAGGGTCATTATAGGTCATCATTAATGCTTAACTTTTTATTAGTGGAGTGGGTTACAATCCATAACAATGTCCAAACTTAGCTTCATTTGGGTGGATGTGATTTTTTAATTATATTATTTGACCATTTTACAATTTATTTTTATTTTATATATAGTTTTAATTCTTCCTATGTTTTTATAAACAAATATAAAAGTTGTTACAAAAATAAACAAAACAAGCTTCAATATATATATATATATATATATACAGATATAAATTCATTAGAGAAACGTTAAATTAATTCATAAAAATAAAGTTTTAAAGTGTTTGAAAATTTATGTTTTTAATAAATATGGTGTTGATAAATTCTTAGCAAAATAATTACAATTATGATATAATTAAATTAATTCCTGATTTTTTATAATATAGTTATTTAATATTATTTTGAAAAAAAGATTATGTTATAGTTTTTATATTTTTTTTTTGATAAAAATAGCATGTTAAAAAACACAATAAGTTAATTTTAAGAAAATATTTTTGCTAAAAACTAAATATGAAAATAATATACTTAAAGAATAAAGTCAACCCAATTCAATTCAAGTGACATTGGAGCCAAAATCTAATTCACAATCCAATTGCTTAAGAAAAATACAATAAAGTTGATTTAAGTTTAGAGTTTTATTATCCAATTATTGCCACTCTAAGTTGTAAAATATATCTCATATTATCTTTTTTTTAATATAAATAACGATTATTTCTCTTTAGTAGATTGCAAAGAAAATAATTCACAAAATCTCCAACATTATGTTATTTAATTTAGAAATTAGAATTGTAATAGAATCTTATAGATTAAATGAAAAAAGTGTATTGACAGTTCAATTTGAATAAGAACTAAAGAATTCAAACGTGGAATTTTAATTGATAATGGGATTATTCTAATTTTTTTATAAGCTATTTTCAAAAATTAAACATGCTTTATGGCCCTTTGTAAAAATTAGTCTAAAAAGTTTTTTTTTATAATTTTTTAAAATTACAATTATAAAGTGATTTAACAAATAAATTCCTTCAAAATTTTATTTTGTTTAAATAAAACCTTTTTTTTTTTTTGAAAACAATGGCTCAATGCTAATAAAAAATGAACAATTATTGGAGCTCATCAATTCTTAAATAAATGCTAAAACAATTATTAAGATATCAACAATTTTATGCTTTTCTAAAATTGAAAACAATTATTATAAATTTAACAATATTCAATTTTTAATCACAATAATAGTTTTTAATACACTTCTCATTTATGCTTGTGACCACCCACTTGTAATAATATCGTCATGGTCATATTCAGAGCAATAAATCACCTCACTTATTACTAGCCAAAAAGAGAGAAAGATAGCATAAATAGGTCAAAAAGGGTAATGTTGTACGAGCAACATACTTCTCCAACAAGGAGATATTCTCTATCTATATGAGTTTCTATTGTCCCCAGTGATAAACAACTTAAATTAATGTAATTAAAGACCATCAAACATTCTTTTATTTAATTTTTAAAATATTTCCTTCAAAACCTTATCAGATAAGTATTATGTGAGTATAAAGTCTTATCTTTGTAATTTATAGATCAAGCATTCTATGACAATAGATAATTATTATAACTAGTGAACTTAGGCCAACTCTTCTTGACATTTATTTTATGATTGATTTAGTCATCTTAGAAAATTTCATTAAAGTTTATAAAAAAAATTATACAAAGTATTTGATATTCACAAAATATCGATAAAAATTTTAATACACCTTGGTTACATGGAATTTAATATATAATAATTACCTTTCATTTTAGCAATGCTATTATTTTAATGGCTTATTAACAAACATATTAATTTTTATTTAGGTAAAAGACAAACGCATCGCATCTTTAAAATAAAAAATAGATCTTGAATTAAATATATTTTAAAAAATTAAAAAATAATTTTCTCAAAAACTAATTATTTTTTTTATTGCTCCATCCTTGCTACAATTTCTTTATCAGATTCGAGGCTCGAGAAGGAAAGCCTCCCAAATCCCCATTGCTTAATCCTACAGAACTCCAGCCTAAAGCTCTTCTCCTCCAGCCCCCACCCATCTCCATCCGCCACCTCCTCGACCAAATCCGTCAATTCCGCTTCCTTCTTCTCCGCCCCCTCGACTTTCTCCAAATCATCTCCTCCAACCCTCGCTCTCTCCACCTTCCCCCCTACCCTCCGCACACACCTCCTCCCCACCGCCCATGGGACCCTGAGAAACGCCAGCACCAGGCAGCTCACCGCCGCGCACGGACAGCAGCACAGGGCGACGCAATCCGCCGCCATGCCGGCCGCGCAAGTCTTGCACGACGTCTGCGAACACAACGGCAATTTCTCCTCCTCCTCCTCCTCCCGGGCGCCGCCTCCTCGAGGTTCCCTATCGCCGCGAGCTCTGCTCTCTCGACGGCTCATTGCAAGCAAATTGGAGTTTTGGGTTTGCTCCGCATCCGGATTTAAGGAGATGGAACCCATCGGAGACGCCGGCGATGGGCAAATGGACATTTGGCGGATGGCCCAAGCAAGAAGCATCCAGCTCTGTTTTGGGGGATCGTTTGGACATTTGATTTCGACGTTTTGTTCCGTTTTTTATAACTTTCTTTGGGTCTGTTTTGAATACCAAGTCTTGTTTTTGTTGTGTAGTGCAATTATGATTTGTTGAAGGTGTGTTGTGCAAAGAATAATAATTAAAAATAAATTATTACAAACAAACAAATCAATCTCATTGAAATGAATATGAGGAATAGTCAATGTATGAGTGATTATAGTTTGACATAAGCTTCTTTTCTAAAGGTCAAAGAGCATATAATGACATATCTATACATCAAAGTAGTATTAATCAAGGTTAATACTTGAAAACATCTTTCTCCTATCTTGATTATCTTGTGATCAATCAATTATGAGAATAAATGATATTCAAATAAAGTCAATGTTTGGATGATAATGCAAATAGAAGTTATAATTTGAACATCTATGATATTAGCTATGTATATCCTTGTAATCATTTTTAGACTTGGAATTAGTTGTCACAATCTTAGCTTCAATAGATTCGAAAAAAATTTTAAAAATGTGGCAATTGTCATTTAATCAATGGTTAGGGAAGTTGAAAAGCTATTGTTTAATATTGTCTGACGCAATCATTTATTATTTGAAAGGCCATAAATAAAGGTACGAAGAGTTCTAGGGAACAACCCCGTGTACTTTTATGTATTTCTTATATTATACGTTTCTTCTCTCATGAAATCTACCATAGAGAAAAGATTTTTCCTAACCCTAATTTTGCTTATTTGGTGCATTTAGTGTTTCAGTAAGGTTAGGGAGCATAGGAAGTCGTTGATTGCATTTTTCAAATTTGTAGCAATCTCGCCTATAATACCTAGTGTCAAAGCCCCATTCACCAAGATGGCTAGTTGAATCAACGAACTCAAAGATAAGGTTACATAGGTAGGAGTTCTTCTTGTTGCAACACAAAGGGAGGAAGGTTCACGTGCCATTTGAGAACATTTTGCAAACATAGAGTTGGTTGTGGAAGGTTTCTAAAGAACCTTAGTTGAGGATTCTAAGCGAATATGTCGTGAATAGGACGAACTACATTGCAAGTTGTTTGCGTTATGCAGAACAATTGCAAGCAGGAATTTTTGGCAAGAGACTGGGCACTACATAAGGATCCTTGAGCTAAAGTATTTTAATGACACAATGAATGCTAAGAGTTAGAGAAATTCTTATGGGATATGAAGTAGTACCATTGCTCGTGTTTGACGCAGATAAGATGACCAATCTAGCATGTATCTTTTGGGAGATACAAAATTATGATAGAGAAAGAAAAACACTAATGATGTAAATGCTAGAAGGTAAAATATTAAAATAGAGGAAAAGCTTAAGAGAGAAATAGATAATCAATTTTTCGTTGATATTATTTTATCTTGCATGGTTGGGAAGCTCTAAAGAAGCTGAAGTATAATGGAGCTGTGGGGGGATATGTTAAGGAGTTAGTTCCTTGATGTTTAACATCTAGAATATGTTCGAGAAAGATAAGCATTTTAACTTCTTGTTTGGGCTGCAACCTTGGGCACAGTTAGAATCTCATCAACAAAATGTGTAGGACTTGTCGAGTGTAATTGTTGTCATTGACTCTCTTGTGGACTTGAGATTTTTCAAAACTTCTGATGCTTCTTCAAAATCTAGAGAGAAAGAAAAAAAGAGATGAGAATGAAAGTTGGATGCAATGAAGCATAAATAGGGATGGGAAGAATGACAAAGACAACCAGAAGAAAGTGTCATCTTCATTCTAAGATACAAATAACTCAAAAAATCAATAAGGTTATTTTTTGTATAATGGACTTCATTGTACTAAAGATTTCACTAAGAATGAAAAGCTTAATACAATTATGGTTGAAAAAACTAGTGACAAATTTAATAAAGATATTGCTATACTTATTAATTCCCTTACAATTATTCAATCCCTTGATAGGTAATTCAAATGAAATATTGAATACAACTAGTGATACAACTACTGCTCATTTTTTGTTGATGCATGTCATAGTGAAGATGAATAGCTAATAGATTATAGCAATGGTAGACACAAATGCTTCACAAAGGTTGTTTCTACAATGCTTGTCCAAAAGTTTAGGTTGCACTGAGCAAGTTGCTTAGTCTCTTAAAATAGTGAATGTAAAGGCTCAAGTTATGATTGAAAGTCTTATAGAGTATCATTTGCTTTAAGATGTTGGATAAGTAAAGTCAATTTGCTCTTCATTTGTTTAAACGATTTTTATTTCATCCCTGGAGTAAATTTCTATAAGAAATCTAAAATAGCCCAAATATCTCACTTTGATAGCAATATGGTGATGCAAGAGGCAACTCCTTACATTGTTTCTTATTAACATTCATATAGGAAGAAGATACTCTAAAGAAAGAATAAAATTAAATATATTTTAGTAGCGTGCCTTGAAAAGGGGTTGAAAATTGGTGAAGATACATTCTTGAGATAAAAAAAGACCAGGTCAATGAGATTCCTGATACAATTGTAAGAATTTTAAAGGAGTTTGTAGATGTTATGTCTTTGATGATGCTTAAAAGCTTGCCTCCAAGAAGAGAGATGATTGCAAAATTGATTTGTTGCATATTGGTAATCTTTTTGTATGTCCATCATACTGGATGTCTCTATTAGAGTTGGTTGAATTGTACAAACAAGTGAATGAGTTGTTAGAAGTTGGATTCATTCAACCATCTAAAGCTCCATTTGATGCCTCAATTCTATTTCAAAAAAAGTAGAATGATTCTTTGTGAATGTGTGTTGATTATTGTGTATTGAATAAGATGATAGTGAAGAACAATTACCCAAAAATCTTTGGTGCAAGATTTGCTAAATCAATTATTTTAAGACAACAAGATTGTCCAAGTTAAATTTATGGTTAAGATATTGGCAAGTAAGAGTTGTGATTGGAGATGAAACTAAGATCACTTGTGTGACCCATTATGGTTCTTTTGAATTCTTAGTCATCCCCTTTGACATGAAAAATACCCTTATTACATTCCATAATTTAATGAATTATATTTTTATAAGTATTTTGATGAGTTTTTTTATGATTTATTTGGATGATATTATGATATACAATAACTCTCTTGAAAAGCATATGATGTATTTGAGAAACATTTTGTTTTAGTTAAGAGAATTTTAGCTTCATGCAAACAAGGAAAAATGTGAATTTTCTAAGGAGGATATCATGCCCCATGGACACTTGGTCAGCATCACCAACTGAGAATGGATCCAAAGAAGATGCAAGCCATTGTAGATTGGCAAGCTCGAAGAAAGGTATTTAAGCTAATGTCTTTTTCTTGTTTAGTAAATTATTATCATTAATTCATTGTTAGGTACTTAAAGAAGGCTATTTTATTGATAAAATTCTTGAAGAAAAGTAAAAGGTCAAATTGGTTTGATGCTTATTAAGAAGCATTTGACAAACTCAAACCTACATTTTGAATGAACTAATGTTGTTGCTACCTAATTTTGAGTTACTATTTGAAGTGCATAAAAATGCATCTGACAAAGTTGTATGGTTTTTGTTGTAGCAGTATTTAGTACATCACATAGAGGTATCACTTGAAGGACAATTAATCATATTTGAATTCAGAGTCATATTATTTTACTTCTCATTAGTCTCTATTATTTTACAATTGTATGGGTCAATTATAGCTAATCTTTATTTATTACATATTTCAGTTTATTTTTATCAATTTTTATGGTATTTATACTTTATTTTAGGCCATTTAAAAAATAATTAGTAACTTTTCACATAGCTTATATTTTTATTTTAGTACAGAAAATCTCTTTACTAGTCTTGTAATTTTATTGCAAAATTTAGTTTAAAATAGCTTTTAAAGGGCTTAAAAATGGGTTTTGTACTGTTTCCACCACCGTTAGTCGTTTGTCACTGTCTATAGTCCTTACTCTTGTTGTCAAGAATCGTAGTTGTGTTATTCCCTTGCCTTTACCAAGTCTTTTGAACTCGTTGACCTGCTTGGCCAGCACGACCCATCAACATATCTGTGATCACACTTGATCCAAAACACAGATCTATCAACCGATGCTGATTTGCTCAGATCCATATTCACCCAAGAGCCAAACCAAAGGTGTCACGCGTCTCTCTGCCCAAGCCGATTGTGCTGCTTGTTGCCTTGTCATTCACCTTACCAATGCCCGAACTAGATTTGAATGTTTTGGAATTATTTATGATAATTAATTTTGTAGCTTTTCAAGTTAGTTTTTTAGTTTTTTTTGGAAGAATTCAATGTTTTTATTTTGAAATTTGTGATGATTTTTAAAATTTGAAATATCCTTTAGAATTCTAAACAAATTATCTCTCAATGTTCTTATATGATTTTTTATATTTATAGACTAACAAATTACTATTATACCATTGATGTTTTTATAAGTAAAATGTCCACCATATTGTATGGGATAAATATTTCTGAATTAAGTAATCTAGTACTATTATCAAGCTTGTTTGATACAAGTATATTACGTGTGAACCATTCGACAAGTGATTTCAAAAGTGCCAAGAGAAGGCGAGTGAGAGGCTCAAAATAGGAGATCCTGGCCCGTTATCCAACATTCACAAGAGTATCAAGTCTCCAGAAAAGTGCTTAGCAATTTTATTTCATATTTCAAAAAATTTTAACCATCACATCAATTTTTTAATTTCTACATGTGACTATGTAATTTCTTATTTGACATTCAACAAATTCTACTTGTGTGTGCGCATTGTCACTTCACCACCAATGTGAGTACTTAGGTGTTTGTTGCTAAAAATACTTTTTTTTAGGTTAAGATCCCTTATATTTCTTTTTAGTGCAAGTCCTTGACTTATAGAAATATTTTTACTTGTAAAATTAAATTATTTATTTTAAAATATATAGAGATTTAAAACTATTATCATTAAAATATCAAATATCTAACTCCTATAAATACTACACACTCTCAAATCTTAGGGGTAAAATTCTCCTTCATAGTATATAATCTCCAATCTCATTGTATCATAGATTTATGAATTGTGATGTAATTCTAGGGAGATAATAATCTTAATAAATTAATTAAAATATAATAATAGAAAAAAGCATACAAATATGAAAAAATTATCACACAATAATATAAAATGTAACATAATAAATAGAGCTGGATGAAAGTAGAGGTACTCGATGAAACCATGGATATGCTTTTAGTGTAATTTTAATTTTTTTCATATTTCATTTAATTGTATGGCTAATTATTTTATAGTTATTCTTCAAATCTAATCATAACGATAATAACCTCAACTAACATCTAACCAATAGAAGTAGAAAATCTCACCATAAGGATGAGTTCTATTGTGAAAAACTTGTATTCTTTTTTTATTTTGTGTCATATATTCAATTCATGTCTAAGCATGACATAACCAATGTGTGAATATTTTCATATTTTATAGTACATTTATATTATTTTTGTCATAATAAAATAAAAGAATGGTATTATATTTATAGCAATATTATTACAAACAAATCCAATAAATGTATCATGCTTTTAAAGTAAGAATACCAAAAAGTTAAAGAATGTATAAAATAATAATAAAATATTACTTTATAAGTTATCAGATTTATCTAGATATATTTCAATATTAATGTCTTTCCACACACCTAAGTTAGCATTAATTTCTTATAATATCATGTATATAAAATGATTAACATCAAGATTTACATATAATATGTACTAATTAATTTTGAGCCAAAAAAGTCTTTACAATTGCATTAGATAATACATGTATGATTCTTATATCATACAGTATGAATAGTCACATAAATATCTTTCTTATCACAAATCATATGAGTGTGGACCCCTTTTGTTTTGTGCTAAGTGCATGTTCGTTCAATATAATTTCTAAGGACTTAATTGTACGATCATGCTTACCTTAGTCAATTCACCTATTCTTTTAATCTTTTCATCTATTAGATTATCATATAATATGATTAATAACATTGTATTATACGATCTCACAAAAATGTTGTGCCTATGATCTCTATTTTGATCATCATATAATATGACCTCCTTTGGTCAAAATATTCGATCCCACTGATAAATTACAACACAAATTTTACCTTACAATTAATCCAACATATAGATTCGATAACAAACTTTTCTCTCTTTAATTGAATATTCAATATGATTAACCAAACCACATTGTATTATTTTGCATATAAACACTTGTACAATCCCTTTAACAGATTCGTAAACATCATTAATTTAATCATGTATTCCATCATACAATATAAGTATAATCATCATATTAGTATGCACATATGAAGAATCAACCATCAATGTATTACTATGATACCTATATCGCTCTTGTATGATGAATCTTAAAGTTATATCTACTTCGTATAAATACAATACCTATATTGTCCTTATATGCCAAACCCAACAATTATATCTTCATCGGATAAATATGATGCCCATATTACTTTTGTATAATGAACTCGACATCACTATTGCCACATATTATAACAATAAAGGATTTCCCTAGTTTGAATTCCTCAAAGATATTGTACAACCTAGTATCGTATCCTTATGACCTTCATCCTAGCATATTAAGCTGATGATACTATTTGTAGATCATCATACTTGTATTATATGCATTAATTATTCTAATCTCTCATCCTCTTAAGTTTACTCCAAATCATAACTAATATCTTTTACTTGGCATCCAAATCATTACAACACTTTTTTTTACTTCAATTAAAATGTAATAATGTTAATTTATATATAAAAAAGAAAATGTTAAACACTTACCTCACTTTCTTTTCAATCCTACCTCTTCACTCATAGGTATCCCTAGTAACGATAAAACACAACACATGGAGAAGCATTCCTTGGCAACCTCCTTATCACACACACACACACATGTCTCAATATAATTAAATTTTTATATTTCAAATAATTCAATAAAATATCATTTTCACTCTTTATTAAAGACAAAAATATAAAAAAAGAATAACATGAAAAAACTCCAAGTTAACGCAAACTATTTATCATCATTATATTTTTATTCTAATTTTTTTATAACACAGATTTGTTATAACATACTGACAAAAGTCAAACCCTCTTAACACTACTCTTTATTTGTTTCATGATTTTTTATCATTTATATTTACACAAAGGTAAAACAATTAATTAAGTTTAACTTTAATGAGTATAATGTGCATCAATAATTAAATTGATATTAAAAGATAGTAACATATCCAAAAAAATATACTTCAATATGACTTCTATCACCCATACTAAAATACATTAAATTGATATTAAAAAATATACATATACACTAATCATAATTAAAGAAACTTCATAAAATTAACATTATAAAGCAAACTACAAAAAAATATAATTAAATAAAAAATAAAACTAAAAATGTTGAGTTTATATTTAGCAAAATAAGCATGATTAAAAATTTGGTTTAAGAGTGATGTCAAATTCGAGTATTTCGAATTAAAAAATATATTTATTAAAAAAACGTTGAATTAATTTTCTAAAAAATTGGTTATTAAAATAAATTTTTTTTTTTGAAGGATTTCGAGAAAAAGATCCGACTTCGTTCAAACATTTAACCCAACACTGGCCAAGTTCCTGAGCTCATCAATAAGACGAATCAAATCAGCCTGAGACGACCCGCCCACCGCCATCGCCCGCCTCGCCTTCTTCCTGAGCTCCGCCGCCCTCCCCCGCAGAGCAGAAGCCTCTTCCCCTCCATCCATCAACCGAGCAACCGCCTCCCGAATCCTCGACCCACTAATCACACCCTTGTCCTCCTCCCGCATCCCCCACTCCTCCGCACCCACCGGCACGCCGACGCGCAGCACGTCTATTACCAGCCTCTCGTTGTAGAACTGCTCTGCAAACATCGGCCAGGTGACCATCGGCACGCCGAAGCTCACCGACTCTACAACCGAGTTCCACCCACAGTGCGTCATGAACCCACCAACCGCGCCGTGGCCAAGCAGCAGCAGTTGGGGCACCCATCCTCTCACAAACATCCCCTTTCCCTCTTCCCTCGTCCCCACTCCCTCCTCCGCTGCATCTCCCCTTTCAATCCATAGAAAAGAACAGTTGGACTCTTGCAAAGCCGACAGAACCTCTCGCGATTGCCTGTCCGTCATCTTCGCTAAAGTTCCAAAGCAAACATAGAGAACAGAGCAGGGGGGCTTGGAGTCCAACCAAGCCTTCAGGGCTCTGCCGCTGGGAGCACGGCTTCCCCGGCCGACCACCTCTTCGAAGTGCGCGTTCGCCAGGGACACCGGCCCGACTTGCCACGCCTTCCGCCCCATCATGGTCCGGAAGAAATCTGCGTAAGCGGGTTCCATTTCGTAGAAGCTGTTCACCACCGCGCCGTAGCTCAGGAGTTCGGACTCCACCACCCGTTCCATGAACTCCCCGAACCGGTTTCTTCCCTTGGCCGAGTCGTGGATCTGAGACCTCCTCATCGCAATGGCGTGCGGAAGCCCGGGAAGAAGCAACTGCGAGTCGTCCACCGATTCGCACTGGCCCAGGGCATGCAATGCACAGAGCGGGAAGAAACCCATGCCGTGAAAAACAATCCTCGGAATGCCGAGGGCGGCGGCGACGTCGCCGGTCCAGGGAAGGAAGGTGTCTGATACGAGGCAGTCGGGGCGGTGGGAACGGAGGATCCGTTCGAGCCATTCGCTGAGAGTGTTCATCGATTCGAAGAATTCGGTGGAATGAGCGATGCTTGGTAGGGAGGTGAGGTCGTTATAGGGACCGGGGGGCGGAGGAAGAGATATTAGGTCGATTGGAGTAGGAGACGGTCCATCGTCGATCATTTGGTGGAGGAGAGGAATGGTTGAAGGAAGGACGAGTATGGTAACGGATACGTCATGGCGGGCGAAGAGCTTGGCGATGTCGACGAGGGGGAGGGTGTGGCCGGGGGACATCAGTGGGAAGAAGAACACGCGCAGTTGTCGAGGCGGACAGCCCATCTGAACCGGCTCTCTGTCAAATGGAGACGGCTCAAATGAACCACATGATGCAGATAAATAGTTTCACAAAGTCAAATCTCTCCAAGTTGGGAGTAAAAAACCATGGTGTTGTTCACGTTGATGTTATTTAAATAAAAAATAACTACGTTGCGAGCTTCTCCAAACCTACCTGCTGCAGCCATAAAAAAGATCGGGGAAAGACGCGCGCCGCTATGCTGTCGCTTCAGCGCGCGCGCGCGTGCTGACTGGCATGGTGAAGGCACTACGTGGGGACAAATCTGCGCGCGCTTAGTCAACGTCTTTTGCATGCAAAGGAGACGACTCATTTTTCCTGGTACAGATCTTAGATTTCAACAAGTATTTCATAGCGTATTTGTGTTTTGAGGATGTGCATTTATCTAGTCATCTATGTGCATTTGTTGTCATAATTCCATCACATGTGACAATGTCAACCTTTTTTTTTGGAAATAATAATAATGGTCAAAAAATACAAAATTCATTTCTTATAGAGGTTCGTACACATAATTATAATGTAAAATAAAAACAAGTTGTTTAGGAAGGAGTATATCCTAATCCCAAGTACAATCATAAGAAAATGTATACTTAGCCATCCAATTCACTTCACAGCTACTTTCTCGCAGAATGTGAGAGAGTCTGAAAGTAGTAAATGAGTAGCCATTTGTAACAAAAGAAGTATATCGCTACCTACAATGTGACAAAAAAATACTTTGAAGAGTTTAGAGACCACCTCCATGGAATCAGGCGCAATTTAAATTGTAGAATGATGTAAGCCAAGTTGAAAAACACAACGCAAGACATAAAAATGGCCTCCTCAACATGTGAAACAGAAGCAGAGTAAACTTGTCGACCAATAATCTTTAGCAGTTTTCCACAAGTATCTCGCATAACAATACCCATAGCCGTAACATCATTTTCACTAAATGCTGCATCACAATTAAGTTTAATCCAACTGTTAGGGGGCAAAGACTACAACATAGAAGGGGTAACATTCCACCCAAAGGGGTGGTTAAACTTTTGACAATCCAACTTGTAAGATTTAGCATAAATTGTATACATATAATATGTAAGATCCACAATTGCATTAGATAGCCTAGCTTTGTTGTGGTGCAACTTCTCGTTTTGATAAGACTAGGAAAAGTAAAATGAGTAGGCAATGCAACAAACAATGTCTTCCATGGCATGAACTTTATCGTACCCAGCCATCCAGTTAAGAAAATAAAAAAACAAATTAATATCTTAATGCTAAAATTGATCCAAAGCACATCCAAAACCACTACAGGATGCATTTTTAAATAGCAGCTATCGTCGTACAACCCCTAAAAATATGTTGCAGTGATTCATCTTTAAAACATCCACATAGGCATAAAGTTTCAAGTCCAATGTGTCGATTATATAAAAATTGTCAAGTTTGTAAAACATTCATAAGCAGCCTCCAAAGAAAAACTTGCACACAGGGTTGAATTGAAAGTTTCCAAATCTAGGAAAATTGCGATGTTCGGCTAGCATGCATGTCAGGCACCCCACCTTACCAACTACAGTAAATTAAGGATGCTGCATAAGAAATAATCTCGAGTGAGGACAAACCATGCCTAGGTGGGGACCCGACGGTGAGACAATTCTAACCCTCGAACCAATCTGGTATATTTTGAAAACATTTTAACCAAATCCATACCATGGAGCTGAAATGAAAACATGTGTATATTAAACTGTATATATATACAATAAACCACAAAACTGAAGTACCAAAAAAAATACCAAAATGAAACCAAATCCACTCCCACCATAAATCTATCCCCTCTCACATGTCAGGAGTATAGTCCTCTCCTGTACTATTATAATCCCCAGCTCTCGGTGTAGTGGATACATGACCTGTGATGAAGCACTAATGAGACATATATATCTCAGCAGATAAATCCATTATGTAACCAAGTAAAATAAATCTCCCGATATAAAAGACAAGCCGTGAAACATGATAAAACAAAATCCATCTCATAAGCGGTGAAAAATAAACCATATGAATACCTTCTTATCAAATGTCATGCAGTATCAAAAGTAAACCAGATAAACATGTATACCAAATTTCCATTTCCATTATTTTATATGTTATATACTTACTGGGCCCGATTCCCTTTTGAATCATCATCCTCTGGATCCAATCATCATATCAAATGACCTTCAGCCGGCATCCATCCAGTTCATAACACTAGGCAGATATCTGATCCGAAGACCGATACCCTGCGATCTCATCCGCTAGGCCTAGTGCCACCAGGCAGGTATAGTACTGATACCCTGCGATCACATCCGCTAGGCCTGGTGTCATCAATATATACGGAGGTCATGGTACACATACACACTAGGCAGATATCTGATCCGAAGATCGATACCCTGCGATCTCATCCGCTAGGCCTAGTGGTGAGGATAATGTCTCCAGGAATCCAATTTTCAATTTTTATTTTCCAACCATGTCACACATGTGATAAATATGCCAAAACCATATCAATATGTCCAACCAATTATATTTTATCTCATATTATGCTTTTTGTTTCAATTTCCTTTTTGTCATCTTTTATGCTTTCAGTTCAATCAGAAAATAACACCATAAAACATATATCAAGCCATGAGATAAAAGTCATGTAAAGAAAAACTGTAATGCAGCCCATAAGAAACCATGTATCGAAACATAAATAAATACTATTGTGCTATATCACAGGTTACGAATTTATCTACCTGGATCTATTATTGCAGGACCTCTATTCTCAATTTCTGGAGTCCCTACAAGGTCACATGTGCAAAATAATTAAAATAAATAAAAAAGGTTTTAAGTCACAAAAACAGCTTTCTAAAAGCCCTGCCAAATACTTCCCGAAATCCCCAAAAAAAATCCCAATTTTTCTCCTTGTTTCTCGCCGCGCCTGGACCGTGCGTCCGCTGAACCGGCCTGCGGTTCAGCTCCGCGGTTCAGCCGACTGAACCGCCCCTCTCTCCCTCTCTCTCTCCTCCGCCTCAGCCTGAACCAGGTCTCTCTCTCCTCCGCCTCAGCCCGAACCGGGCGCCTTCCGGTTCGGTTAACCCGAACCGGTTCAAACAGGATCATCCCTGTTTCTCACCCGACGCTGCTTCCCTCTCTCCTCGCCGCCGCTCGCGTCCGGCGGCTTCTAGCCGCTTCCACGGTAAATTTCTCGTTTCCCCGAATCCCTCTCCGGGAAATACCAAGCTCCTCTCGACTTCTTTCGCACTCCTCGACGACCAGTTTGCCGGAAAAACATTCCGCATCTCGCGGCCGACAACTCCGGCCACTCCTTCGGCAACCCAATACGTCTCCGGCCGAAAATAACCATTCGGCCGGCCTCTCTTACTCTCCCCCCACTCAACAGAACCCCAATACAGCAAAATAAAACGAACCATCTTACCTTGCCGCAGTTTCTCCGGCGAGCTTCCCAGCTTCCGTTAAATTTTCGGCAACTTTTCGCAATCGCTCAAAATTTTCCAAATAGCTTCTGTGCTTAAGAGGATTAACTCACCCGGGCTGATATCCTCGCCCGGGTGGACACGTATGTGTTAATTATGCCTTGTACCGACACGTTCGTGATTGTTTTGCAGAACACCCCCTGAACTTTTCCAAATTACAAATCTACCCTGGCCTGGCCGACAATTCCATATTTACAAATTTACCTTCCGCCATCCGATTTTAAACTAAATCGGAAATCCTAAATTGCAGATATATCCCGGATCTGAAATCTTGAAATTACAAATATATCCAAAACTTTAAAAATTCATAATTAATTATCCAAAATTCCAAAAATTACAAACTTACCATCGTTGGACTCGTCTCAAAGAGCTCTTCCTATTGGAATGATCAAATTAAGCTTTTTTTTTTTTAAAAAAGAAGGCTGTTACAATCTACACCTCTTACAAAAATTTCGTCCCGAAATTTAGAAAAGCTCCGGATACTGATTGATCATATCTGTTTCCACTTCCCAGGTAGCTTCTCTTTCTGTTTGACCATTCCATAGGACTTTAACCATAGGAATGATTTTATTTCTGAGCTTTTTCTCCTGCCTATCAAGTATTCTCACAGGCAGTTCGGGATATGTCAAATCCATTTGAATTTACATATCTGGGTCCATATAACTAACAACATGGGAGGGATCTGAAACATATCTTCGCAAAGATGAGACATGGAACACATTATGCACACCTGACAATTGAGGAGGCAAAGCAATTTGGTATGCCACTTGTCCAACCCTTCTTAGGATTTGGAAAGGACCAATGAATTTAGGCTTCAATTTTCCTGCTCTTCCAAACCTTATGACACCTTTTGTTGGACTTACCTTGATAAGAACATGTTCCCCCTCGTGGAACTCAACCATTCGATGTTTTGCGTCATAATACTTCTTTTGTCTGTCCTGAGCTGTTTTTATTCTGTCTTGAATAATTCTGATCTTTTCTGTTGCTTCTTCAACAAATCCAGGACCGAGCAAATTTCTTTCCTTCCCTTCATTCCAGCACAAAGGTGATTGACATTTTCTCCCATACAGCGCTTCATAGGGTGCCATCCCAATGCTGGACTGATGGCTATTATTATAAGCAAATTCCACCAAAGGTAAGTGGCTTTCCCAATCTCCACCAAAATCCAAGATGCAAAGTCGTAGCAAATCTTCCAAGGTTTTGATAGTTCTCTCTGTCTGACCATCTGTTTGAGGATGAAAGGCTGTGCTGAAACGCAATCTCGTACCAAAAGCTTGATGCACATTCTTCCAGAAGTGAGAAGTAAATTTAGGGTCTCTGTCAGATATAATGACTTTTGGAATCCCATGCAATCTGATAATCTGACTCACATATACCTGAGCTAACTTCTCTGCAGAATAAGTAGTTTTAACAGCTAAAAAGTGAGCAGATTTTGTTAGCCTATCAACAATTATCCAGATTGAGTCATGACCTACAGGTGACCTAGGCAAACCGATCACAAAATCCATTGCCACTTCCTCCCATTTCCATTCTGGAATAAGTAATGACTGCAACAACCCCCCAGGTTTTTGTTGCTCTCCTTTCACCTGCTGACAAATTAAGCATTTTTTAACCCAGTTAGAAACATCCTTCTTCAATCCTGGCCACCAGTATTGTTGTCTCAATTCTTGATACATTTTATTCTCGCCTGGATGTATTGAATATCGAGAGTTATGAGCTTCCTTTAATAACAAATCCCTAAGTTGTTGATGTGCTGGTATGCATAACCTGCCTTGAAATCTAAGTAAACCAGCCTGGTCCAATTGAAAAGTAGATTCCTGTCCTTCCTGAACCCTCTGTATTATCTTTTGCAATTCAAGATCTTCTCCCTGATCGTCTTTAATAGAGGCCAACCAATCTGGTCTTACTGATAAGTGTGCCAGCAAAGCCGTATTTCTTCGAATATCTACTTCTAGTTGTAATTTATCCATCTCAAAAATTAATTGTTTTTCTTCTGTGATAGTCAAAATGCTACTAATACTAGCTTTCCTGCTAAGAGCATCAGCGACCACATTCGCTTTCCCAGGATGGTAAGTGATTTCCACATCATAATCTTTAATAAACTCCAGCCACCTTCGTTGCCTGAGATTTAGTTCCTTCTGAGTAAAAATATACTTTAAACTCTGATGATCAGTGAAAACCACACACTTAACTCCATACAAATAATGCCTCCAGATTTTTAAGGCAAAAACTACAGCTGCTAACTCCAAATCGTGCACAGGATAATTCTTTTCATGTATCTTAAGCTGTCTAGATGCATAAGCAATTACTTTCTTATGTTGCATCAATACACAGCCAAGACCTTGCAAAGATGCATCACTGTATATATGATAACCTTCTGTGCCTTCTGGTAATGTTAGAATTGGGGCTGAAACCAATTTATTCTTCAATATTTGGAAGCTATCTTCACAAGCTGCATCCCATTCAAACTTTATTGCTTTTCGCGTCAAATTTGTTAAGGGTGAGGCTATTTGGGAAAAGCCTTTCACAAACTTTCTGTAATACCCAGCCAAACCCAAGAAACTTCTAACTTCTGTTACTATTGTAGGCCTTGGCCAATCTACAATGGCAGAAATCTTCTGAGGATCAACTGAGATTCCTTCTGCACTCACTACATGCCCCAAAAACAAGACCTTGGACAGCAAAAATTCGCATTTAGAGAATTTAGCAAATAACTGATTTTCTTTCAAAGTCTGCAATGTTAAATGTAGATGTGCAGCGTGTTCTTCTAGGGATTTAGAATATATCAATATATCATCAATGTAGATAATGATAAACTGATCTAAATATTTCTTGAACACGCGATTCATCAAATCGATAAAAGCTGCTGGTGCATTTGTCAGTCCAAAAGGTAGCACTAAAAATTCATAGTGCCCATACCTGGTCCTGAAAGCTGTTTTGGAAACATCTTCTGTCTTAATTTTCAGTTGATGATATCCAGATCTCAGGTTAATTTTTGAAAATATTGCTGCTCCTTGCAACTGATCAAATAGATCATCAATCCGCGGCAAAGGATATTTATTTTTGATAGTAATTTTGTTGATTTCCCGGTAGTCAATACACATGCGAAGACTACCATCTTTCTTCTTCACAAACAAAATAGGTGCACCCCATGGGGATACACTGGGTCTGATAAATCCCTTGTCTAATAATTCCTGAATTTGCACCTTTAATTCTTGAAGCTCGGCTGGTGCCATACGATAAGGAGCTTTGGAAATTGGCTCAGCGCCTGGAATCAACTGAATTTCAAATTCTATTTCTCTATCAGGAGGTAATCCAGGCAACTCTTCTGGAAAAATGTCTAGATATTCCTGAACAACTGGTACCTCTGTGGGTTTACAAAATTTCATGTCCAAATCCACAATAGATACCAAGCATCCTTCGCATCCTTTGCCAAGTAGCTTTTGTGCCTTGAGCATAGATATTAAAGGAATTTTCCTTCCTTGGCCGAAGTAAATTAATTTATCTTCCCCAGGGATTTGAATTTCAATCCGCTTTTCATAGCAATCAATTTTCACTTTATGATCAAACAGCCAATCCATGCCAAAAATTACATCAAATTCTGTAATAGGAAGAATATGCAATAATGTCAAGAATTTTCTTCCCTTGATGTATATCTCTTCTTCAATAAAATTCTCCACTCGGATATTATTTCCATCAGGCATTTTAACCATTAACAGGTCCTTCACAGGTTGCAACAAAATATCTAGCTGACTCAATATACGAGTCGAGAGAAAAGAGTGTGATGCCCCACAATCAAAAAGAACAGAGACAGGTAAACTTTGCAAAGAGAGCATACCAGTGATAACATCTGTAGAATGTGGAGCTTCCTGCTGAGTAATAGAATAAATGCGAGCCTGACCTTCCCTGCCTGTTGCCCCACCATGGGCTGCGCTGCCTGAAGTTGCCATAGATCCACGGCCTCTACCATGGTTCGCACTCCCTCTGCCTCCACTGGTTGGGGTATTGGCAGCTTTCATGTCTGATACTTTAGGGCAATCTCGTGCCATGTGCCCTATTTCATTACATAAAAAACATTTAATTGGTCGCACAAAATCAAATCTGCACTCCCCTGTATGCCATCTACCACAACGCCCACATCGACTGGTCCCACTAGAACCAAAACTAGTCCTACTGGTACTAGGTTCATAAGGTCTGAACCTACTGAATCTGGCATAACTAGTACCCCCTCTTCGGGAAAAACTGGGACCACCTCTCCTCCCTGTGAGTCTGGATGTAGATCCTGAAAAGCTTCCCTTTTCTCTCCCTCTACTAGTCTCCAATATGCCCAACTCCAACTCAACTGTACGGGCACTCTCTAATTATTCTATATAGCTCGTGGTCCGTACAGCCACCAATGCTGCCCGGATATCATCACGCAGACCTCTTCGAAACATATAACATCGCTGCTCTTCTGGTGTTACCAAGTGAGGTACGTATCTGGCTAGATGTGCAAACTTATGTTCATAGGCAGTGACTGACAGATTTCCTTGCCTGAGATTACTTAATTCCTCCCTCATCTTGGCTTTAATAGATACTGACATAAACCACTGTTCAAACTCCCCTGTGAATTCTTCCCAGGATATTTCTTTCATTGGCCGACCCATAAATCTGGTTCTGTGGCGCAAACTCCACCAAAGTTTAGCAGCATCTTTCAGCATAAGCACCGCTAAAGCCACCTTCTTGTCTTCTGGGCAAGACATGCCTTCGAATATAATATTCATTTGATCTAACCAATTCTCAGCAATCATTGGATCTTCCTCTCCAGCAAAATAGGGTGGATGCATCCGCTGGAACTGATCCACCACCAGGTCAATAGATGCCTCAGTGACTTGATTACTGGTGCCTCCGATAGATCTCAGCAACGAAACAAGGGTTTGAGCCAACTCTTGTTGTGTGTCCCCTTGCTGCTCTTTACCGTTGCCCTTATCCATGTTTCCTGACTCAGATCTCTCCTTGGCTTGATTATACTGCAATCCTATAAAACCAGGAAGGCATATAGAAATTTATAGCAGAAATAGAAGCTAAAAGTACATATAAGACTACAATGCATGTGCTGTGTAAGTGTCCTCACTCACATTTTCCACCTAATCCTGAACCAAGGCTCTGATACCACCTTGTCAGGCACCCCACCTTACCAACTACAGTAAATTAAGGATGCTGCATAAGAAATAATCTCGAGTGAGCACAAACCATGCCTAGGTGGGGACCCGACGGTGAGACAATTCTAACCCTCGAACCAATCTGGTATATTTTGAAAACATTTTAACCAAATCCATACCATGGAGCTGAAATGAAAACATGTGTATATTAAACTGTATATATATACAATAAACCACAAAACTGAAGTACCAAAAAAAATACCAAAATGAAACCAAATCCACTCCCACCATAATCTATCCCCTCTCACATGTCAGGAGTATAGTCCTCTCCTGTACTATTATAATCCCCAGCTCTCGGTGTAGTGGATACATGACCTGTGATGAAGCACTAATGAGACATATATATCTCAGCAGATAAATCCATTATGTAACCAAGTAAAATAAATCTCCCGATATAAAAGACAAGCCGTGAAACATGATAAAACAAAATCCATCTCATAAGCGGTGAAAAATAAATCATATGAATACCTTCTTATCAAATGTCATGTAGTATCAAAAGTAAACCAGATAAACATGTATACCAAATTTCCATTTCCATTATTTTATATGTTATATACTTACTGGGCCCGATTCCCTTTTGAATCATCATCCTCTGGATCCAATCATCATATCAAATGACCTTCAGCCGGCATCCATCCAGTTCATAACACTAGGCAGATATCTGATCCGAAGACCGATACCCTGCGATCTCATCCGCTAGGCCTAGTGGTGAGGATGATGTCTCCAGGAATCCAATTTTCAATTTTTATTTTCCAACCATGTCACACATGTGATAAATATGCCAAAACCATATCAATATGTCCAACCAATTATATTTTATCTCATATTATGCTTTTTGTTTAAATTTCCTTTTTGTCATCTTTTATGCTTTCAGTTCAATCAGAAAATAACACCATAAAACATATATCAAGCCATGAGATAAAAGTCATGTAAAGAAAAACTGTAATGCAGCCCGTAAGAAACCATGTATCGAAACATAAATAAATACTATTGTGCTATATCATAGGTTACGAATTTATCTACCTGGATCTATTATTGCAAGACCTCTATTCTCAATTTCTGGAGTCCCTACAAGGTCACATGTGCAAAATAATTAAAATAAATAAAAAAGGTTTTAAGTCACAAAAACAGCTTTCTAAAAGCCCTGCCAAATACTTCCCGAAATCCCCAAAAAAAATCCCAATTTTTCTCCTTGTTTCTCGCCGCGCCTGGACCGCGCGTCCGCTGAACCGGCCTACGATTCAGCTCCGCGGTTCAGCCGACTGAACCGCCCCTCTCTCCCTCTCTCTCTCCTCCGCCTCAGCCCGAACCAGGTCTCTCTCTCCTCCGCCTCAGCCCGAACCGGGCGCCTTCCGGTTCGGTTAACCCGAACCGGTTCAAACAGGATCATCCCTGTTTCTCACCCGACGCTGCTTCCCTCTCTCCTCGCCGCCGCTCGCGTCCGGCGGCTTCTAGCTGCTTCCACGGTAAATTTCTCGTTTCCCCGAATCCCTCTCCGGGAAATACCAAGCTCCTCTCGACTTCTTTCGCACTCCTCGACGACCAGTTTGCCGGAAAAACATTCCGCATCTCGCGGCCGACAACTCCGGCCACTCCTTCGGCAACCCAATACTTCTCCGGCCGAAAATAACCATTCGGCCGGCCTCTCTTACTCTCCCCCCACTCAACAAAACCCCAATACAGCAAAATAAAACGAACCATCTTACCTTGCCGCAGTTTCTCCGACGAGCTTCCCAGCTTCCGTTAAATTTCCGGCAACTTTTCGCAATCGCTCAAAATTTTCCAAATAGCTTCTGTGCTTAAGAGGATTAACTCACCCGGGCTGATATCCTCGCCCGGGTGGACACGTATGTGTTAATTATGCCTTGTACCGACACGTTCGTGATTGTTTTGCAGAACACCCCCTGAACTTTTCCAAATTACAAATCTACCCTGGCCTGGCCGACAATTCCATATTTACAAATTTACCTTCCGCCATCCGATTTTAAACTAAATCGGAAATCCTAAATTGCAGATATATCCCGGATCTGAAATCTTGAAATTACAAATATATCCAAAACTTTAAAAATTCATAATTAATTATCCAAAATTCCAAAAATTACAAACTTACCATCGTTGGACTCGTCTCAAAGAGCTCTTCCTATTGGAATGATCAAATTAAGCTTTTTTTTTTTAAAAAAAAAAGAAGGCTGTTACAATACAGGTCCTCATTTTCACTTTGCAATCGGGTATAAACCTGCTTCAAACTAGATTGAGAATCCATAACAAATTTGCATAACAACACATCATTTTTTTGCTTCATGTAACATGGAGTATGCATGATGCAATGAGTAAAATCAGTTTCAAAAAATTCCTATAGCATTTCAAGATTCCAATAGTTTTCATCCAGCACAATGAAATTAATAGAATGTAGAAATTCCAGTGACATGTTTAAAAAAGTTGGTCATTTCATAAGAGATGTAGAACCAATCCAATTATCATTAAAAAAACATTATGTCCCAAAGCAACATGCCAAATCATATGATTTGCAACCTATGAAAAACCATACGAAGCAGCTTGCAAGTGACAGAATCACCACACAAATAAGAGGCATCAAATAGCCATGAGCTATACTGCATATTAAAATTTCTACACCATTGAGTATTTTTCTTTGCCAATACGCAAAGACAATTCTTGGAAATAAGAGATTGTTGCCAAACACGAAATTTCTATTACCAAGTTAACCTTGATCCTTAGGTATAATGATCATTTCCCAGTTCGCATAATGAATAGTATTGATACCCATATTTTTACAATAAACAAATGATCTCATCAAGCATTCAAGATTAGAAAAGATGCCCACTGGAATAACACAATGATTGAGGTAATATGCTAGAATAGACAATAGAATTGAATTAATTAATTAAAGTTTGCCAACAATGGATAACGCACGTGCCACCAACCATTTATTTTTTTTACGTGAGCTGTAGTATAAAACAAAAATCCTTCTTTTGTGGCTCTGATGTTAAAATTGGAATACCAAGGTAGAAACAATTTTTTGTTTACTTAATATGAAGTTTTTCAGCAATCATGCACTTCCTTTTACTAGCCATCTCATGGCTGAAAAAGATGCTGGACTTTGAAAGATTTGTCGTGAGACCAGTTGATAAAAATAAGACATCAAGAGTACACTTAATAGTGGTAGTAGAAGGCGCATACATAATTATATCATCTGCATATAAAAGGTGAGAGATTTTAAGAGCCAATCTACAAATACTGAATCCAACATCCGTGCCCCTTTCCGCTTATTGAGTAACAAGACAAGAAAAATATTTTGTAATAATTGTGAACAAATAAAGAGAAAGCGGTTATCCCTATCATAGGCCACGAGTGCCCTTAATCCAGGGAATATTAAATCCATTCAATAAGATGCCAAATCTCAGACCTTTGATACAAGCTTCCATCATTTACAGAATAGTGAAGGAAATTCTATATTTTTCATCATGAATAATAAAAAATCACAATTAACTCTATCATATGCTTGCTCTATATCTAGTTTGACAAACACAAGGCTTTCCATAGAAGGGAAATGATGCATCTTGTGCGCCATCTCCTGGGCCAAAAAGATCTTATCGGACATCAATCTACCAGGAGTAAAAGCCACCTACTCAGGCAAAATCAAAAGTGGTAACACTTTCTTAAGTCTTGTAATCATAATTTTGATGATTTTGTAAGCCGTGTTACACAGACTAGTGGGTCTAAACTGGTTCAGCTTGCATGCATCAATAAATTTAGGAATAAGGACTACAAACATATCCATCCAATTCTTTAGCATGTGAATCTCCTCAAAGAATTATCTCATTGCAATGATCAATTCTCAACTAGTGATATCTTAACAGCCTCTAATAAATTTCTAAAAAATGCAATTAGCCCTAAGAGATTTATTATTTTTAAGAGAATAGACAGCAATTTTAATTTCATCATCCAAAATTAGGGCAATGAGAAGGCTACTTGCTCCTTAAATAAATATCTCTGAAATAATATATTAGAAAAGTGAATAATCGTTGACCAGGATGGGGACTATTTTTTCTTAAAAAAGGATAGCAAACAGTTATGAGTTTCGTCCAAAGAGTGAAGAACCTAGCCAGTATCATCTTTCAATGTGTGACTATAATTACCACACATCCTACTCATTGCTGCAACATAAAAGAATTGAGTATTTTTGTCCCCAAGGGTGGGCCCAAGATAGTTTTGCTCTTTGCCACCAATATGCGTCCTCAAGAGATAAGGTAGTAGTTTTTTTTATTTTCTCTACCAACATTGCATTCTCATCATGGCTCAAACCCATATCTGCTTCTTGCATTTGAAGATCCCAAATTTCCTTTTCAAGCTATGTCAGTTTATGAATAATGTTGTCAATTTCCTTGGAATGCCAAGCACTTAAAGCATGCAAGGCATTACTTGACTTGGTAGCTAATACATCAATCAATTTTCCTCTAGTTGTATGTTGCCAAGCTAACCGAATTATCTCAAAAGAATAAGGTGAAGAAAGCCAGCCACTTTCAAATTGCACTCTATGTTTCAACATTTCCACATGCATCTGTTGCATTTGAATAAGAAGAGGATAGTGATCCAAAGCTAACCATGATAAATGAGTAACAAAAGTATTAGGAAAAGAGTGCATGCCTTCTAAATTCAAAAAGAATCTATCCAATCTTTCATAAATCTATGTAGATCTATTCTTGTTATTGCACCAAGTAAAACTTGAACCAACAAAGCCCAGATCATAGAGATCAAATGAGATCAACAAACTCTTCATGGGGAATTCCATACCGAAAAATATTCCCCTCTTCTTTTCATCTTGAGACAAGGTGATGTAAAGTCTCCAAAAACTAGAAGTGGTCCACCAAACGTGACAACCCATTTGATTTTGTCCCAAGCAATATGTCTAATATAACGATCTTTAGAAGTATATACCACACAACATCGTCAAAGATTGTCAAGGTGATTTAAAGTGTAATCACTTGATTCGATGCCTCAATTACCTCCAGTGGCACCTCAATTCTTTCATAACAAGACAATTTCACCCGAATACCCCATAGCTGGTTGTACAAAAAAAATTCTAATTTTGACCCAATAATTTATCAGCATTTTTATAAGAAAAATAATTTGCATGGTTTCCAACAACGTTGCCAAAAAATTCCTATGGTCCCTAACCAAACTCTATAAGTGAGTTCGAGATTTAGTTGATTGAATACTCCATATATTTTAGGACAAAAAAGCAACTACTTTAGCCATATAAAAAACAAAGAGTAGAGAAGAAAGGCATGCATAATCCGATAACCCAGCAATACAATTGAACAGTCAAGCTCTAGTAAAATCTATTATTCTAATGGACAGCAGCATGTGGAAGTAACAAATACCCATTGCTACGTGAACCATTTATGGAATCCACCCAAACAGTGATTGTTAAGCAGCCCATATGGAGCGGCAAGGAATTCATGGGATGAGCAGTAGTAATTTACACCAACATCCACTGTTCCCAGCACTTAGCATAATCTGTATAAACAAAACAATAAAAAACCTAAAAAATAGAGGAAGAAAAATTGCCTTTACACTCCTTCCATAATTTCTGACTTAAACTCATCATTAGCATGTTGAATTAACTTGGCAAGGAGCACTCGTCCTCACCAATGCATCACACAAAGGCACATCGGTTCGCACTTAAATCATCATTCCACAAGCATTCGCAGAACCAAATTAGAGATTACGATTAATAAAATAATCCATGTCGTCATCTGCAACGCCACCTAACAATTCTGTCGGGAAGGGGGGCAAAGGAGCATGCTGGACCTTCGAGCCCGATTGTACTTATTCTGATTGCAAACTGTCCAGACCAATTGGCTCTGGGGATACACTATAACCTCAACCTGAGGTTTTGCTTGAGCTAAGCTTTCCTTTTCCATTGCAATTTTTCTTGCTGGAATCGATTTCTTATGCATTGGCTATTGAACAACAATCTAGCAGCGGTGTCTCGATTGGACCACCATCCAAGGGCCCAAGCCTGTCACATCATTCTCCTCATGGGTTTTCTGTCACTATTGGCAAGTTAAATGCAAAAGTGGTTTTAATTTTTATTTGAGGGATACTTGAAGCAACCAACCACGGGGTATCACAAGGAGTAAAAGTATGCTGGTCCTCATTGGGGACAAAAGAAGGGGCAACCTGAGTATAGAAGTGTTGAATGATTTCAGTTGGGTGGAAACATTCAGAATTTTGGACTTGTGAATTATGCACGCCATTCACATTCATCATACTCTTCACCGTCTGGGTAGCCAAGGACTAGGCAAGAGCAGCAGACTTGGCAGCGGCATTAAGACAAACAGTGTTAGGGTGTGTTGCTGGAGCAGGGAGACCAGTGCTCAACGACAATTGGAACAGGGCATTTTTGGCCCTAACATAAAAAACAGAGAAGTTTGAACCTTCAACATTCACCACATGGATTGAAACGCGAACATTTTCTGCTCACGCACAACATCCTCATCAGGATCGGAGTCCATCATCACATAATCTTGCTCTGGTTCAAACAATTCAGAATCAGAGGCAATTATTTTTCCTTTAGGATCAGAAATAACATCAATAATTCCAGTTTACACATTCGATGCTTTTGCTGCTAACACGATTCCGGTAGTGTTTTTCGACAGTTCCTCATTCTGTATAGTCGGATGAGTAGGACAGAGCTGAACCTCTTGATCATCTTTACTGTGGTGTATAACTGATGCGGCAATGGCGGCTGCACGAGACATCTGCTTAAAGCCCATTGCCGAAGCTAATTGAGTAATTTCACCAAAACCGTGAGCCGATGACCAAGTGGAAGGGGAAGAGTGGGCACGAATCAAAGACCTTTGAAAGAAATATAGCTTCAAGTTCACACTCTTCAAGGTTCAATTATGAATATGTTGCCAATGAACATCTAGCTAGATGAAGAATGGTGTCCAAGCAAAAATCTACAAAAAATTGCTAGCTCCTTGGATTAACTTATCTAAGATTACTTGATCCACTATGAACCATGCAGCTCATCAAGCTATCAACCTTTGTCCTCAAATAAATCATTGTGACCAATCAGCTTACTTAAGTGCCTCTCCATCTCAACAATACAATGCTCGTCTAGCTCTCGAGGGTTTGCTTTTTTGAAAGATCCTTTTATCATAGCTCTAACCAAGCTTGTCTTTCCTCTATTTGAACTCCTGTCATCCTACCTTTGTTGAATAAACCAAAGTCATTCTTCACATCTCAAGGCTGGACATGGTACTCACATGGATAATAGAACTACTTAGATGAGACATCTAGCATCTTACCTTTGTCCACTTGGGCCAAACAAAAATTGCCACGAAATAATGACCAAATCATAAAAATAAATAAGTATTTATCATTTTAAACCCTACTTTAAATACTCTTTCCCAACTTCATATACAAGACTTTTTTTTATCCTTTTACATCTCACTTCTAAGCCTTTTTGTGAACATGGATTTTGCATCTTGCAATTAACTTATCACGTCTCTCTTTGCTAAATAAGCTACTTTCTTTATTGCTTGTGTTGTAAAAGTAGAAGTGGTGACCTCTATCAATAGGTCCCTATAATGATAAGAAAACCCCACATTCATTCATGCGCATGAGGCATTTGTAGCTCTCAAGTTTACCCCAATCAAGATGAAAGAAATGTCAGAATCATTTCTAAGAAGATTGCAATCATGTAAGATTGAACTTGATTAAGTCAATTTCTTAAAATATGTTATTTATATATAACAAATACTAAAATATTAATATAATATTAAAAAGTGTTATCAACTCGATCTTGGTCAAAAATATTATTTGAGTATGCTAATAAGAAAAGCTCTAAGTGTCAAGCAAAGTGACATTAAATTTGTAATTTTTAGATGAGTAATTAATTTATTATGAATTTTAAAATATATTTGTAATTTTAAGAATATGTTCATGATAGATTTGTAATTTTATAAATTCTGGTTTATTTAAAAGTTGGTTTATAGAAATCTATAAATATTAAAAATATTAATTAAATGGTAGATTTGTTATTTTTAAAATTTTGATATCAACAAATTTGTTATAGAATAGGACATATTTGTAATTTTTGAAACATAAAGTAATATAAATATATGTGTATGATGCTTGTTTAAGTTTTTCAGATTTTTAGGTAGGTAAATAAAATCAACTCTGATAATAAAATTAATTAATTTTACTTATGGCCACTAAACTGTGAGTAGTAATTATAAAAGCTAACCCATGTATCGTCTCTCCTAATGGGGATGAGCTTAGCTTTGAGTTAACTGTGCATTTTTTGGAGATTGAGTGAGCTAGAATCATCGAGTAGTTGAGGGAGATATTGAGATAGGGGTATTATTATGCCATCAAGAATCATTAAGATGAAGAATCCTAGATTGATAAGGAACGAAATGCAATTTTTCGTCATGCCAAACTACTGTGAGTTCAAAATTCATTGTTATCATGCCTTGGTCAAAGGTTGTAGTTAAAAGTATAATTTTATGAAGTAAGTTTATAAGTTATTTTATTTAACTCACTATACTATGGATTCTCATGAGTAGTGGAAAGTGATAGATAAAGTAGATATTAGAAGAACTTAATACTATTAATAAAAGACAATTCACTAAGCCATATTAATACTTAAGCTATTGAGTTAAAGATGATATGAGTATTATACATGTATGATGAGTTGAGGTATTGTGTTTGTTATATAAGATAATAACAATGGGGTTGGGGTAAAATATATGATCATATTAGTCAGATTATAAAGATCATAATTAATATTCCTTAAGTGACTTAAGATAAAGAGCTGAATAAGCTAGGTGGTTAGGATTATATTGAATGATAAGGAAAGATGTTAAATCCATGCATCAGATTCTTCTGGTAATAAATTGTACCAAGCTTATATATAGATACCATAGTAGTACGATTTTAGTAAATCATACTAAATGATTGACTTGAGCTTAAGTAAATTAAAATTTGGCTAATTTTAAAAAGTTGGATGATAAGATCTACATGATTGTGATATATGATAGCTCAAATTTTTGTTTATAATAGGATAATATAAAGAAAATTGTATTACAAAGGTTTGATCAAACTGCATGATTTGAATCTCATATCAGTATAATAGGTTGGTGAGACCAATGAATTGGTGAGAGAGAAAATAAGAATCGTTCAATATGATATAGTTAATTATACTTTATGACAATTCAAAAATAATAAATATTAAATAAATAATTAGTCGACAAACTATGGTAGGATCCTATGACATAATCTTAGAGATTATAAGCATATGAACAGGTTTATAAATAAAGAAAAGTATTGTATTAAGGATTAGATGATATGATTAAGGAATCATACATGTACGATATAACTCAGGGTGCTTATTTATTTTTTTGGATTGTATAGTATGATCCAAAATGGAAATCTAATTACTTGAGAAGGAATTTATAAAAACCAATACTTAATAAGTTTGCCATATATATGATATATCTTCAACATTCTATATGCATTTTATCGTAAAAAACTTGCAAGAAAAGGATATTCAAATAAGTAAATTATTTCTAAACTCAGATATATAAATTTGTGATATGCAGTATAGCATAATATAAATTTTTATAGTTTCTTTAATATTATATTATATTATGATAGCAAATACTTATGCTTTTTCGTATTGTTCATCATGATCTCGACAACATTTTATATTACTTATTATATGGCTTTGCTAGTTTTATGGCTTTACTCGATTTACAATTATCTTTATTACATAAAAATAGAAATAATAATTTAAATAGAATAAAATATGTACAAAAAAATATATAGATGGGTATGTTTACTTCACATATGAATATGATTAAAAAGTAATTTAGTTATTTGAAAATCTAACATGGTTATCGATAAAAGAAAATGAAAAGTAGTACTTAGTATATTAAGGCCATGACACTCTATATGTATGCATAATAGTTTAATGTGACTAGGGTTACGATACCTTCTGTGCAAAATTCAATAAAACTTCTATTTTACTAGGGCAAGAGCACTCTCTATATGAAAGACACCAACATTTTAATATGATTAGAGTTATAATACTCTCTATGTAAAACTCATAAACACTTTAGTGTAACTAAGACTACATTATCTTATATGTGAAAATTAGTAATACTTTAGTATGGTTAAGGCTATAATGTTCTTTATATAAAAGTTATTAACATTTTAGAAAGGATAAAGCTACAATACCTTCTATGTAAAAGTCATTAGAATTTTAATCAATATGGGGCTATGAAATCCTCTATACAAAATTTATTGATATTTCAGAATGGATAGAGCTATATTATCTTTTTACCTAATTTGATAAAAAAAAATTGAGAACTATAATTACATAAAATATAACAAATTAAAACTAAAAAAATAAATGATTCTTATTTCATTTAGCTTTCGATGTCCACATAGCTATTATATGGTTTATGACTTAGTATAAAACTTATGATATTGTCATTTAATATAATTTGTCATCATATTTATGTTGAGATATTTTTTTGGTTACTTATTAAATTTATTTATTGAAATCTATTAATCTCATTAGTGATTACTTCATAAGTCATGATGCATACATTACATCAAGATTTGTTAATTGTTTTGCCTTAGAAGAGGATCATACTCTTGAGATATGAGAGTAGACAATACTTGGTATGAGTTAAGTGTTGATAATATGATAAAATATTGATTTGGCTTATGTACATATCTTTATATAATATTATTTATATATATTGTTTTAATATGTTAGTATTTTATTTTTATTTTGTGATTTTATTTAAATAGTTTTAGAAAGTTTATTACACTGTCAAGTCACTAATTAGGGTTTTATATTATCACATATTGATATAACTATACATAATCTCTAATTGTTATTATGATTATGTAGATGGTGAGGTGGGACTTTGACATTAATGATTTTGATGGTGCTATTGTTAAGCTTTTTGCTGTCTTAGCTTGCTAATGAGAACCTATAAAACTATCAGACTGGTGTAGAAAAACATCAATGAAGATCCTCCTCTAAAAACAAAGGAAAAGCAATAACAGTAGAAGCTCCATCCATCAGTAAGCCTTTGTCATCCATGAGTTCAAGAATCTTAGTGGCTTTATATCAGATTACATATGCCTTTCAATGGAATCCATCAACACATATTATCAGTATAAATCAAATTCTTTAATGATGTGTTCATCCTTTCTTCATTACTAATTCATCTCCAATTATCCTTATGGTGTTGGGCCACCCAAACTAAATAACTACCACAATAATCCTCATTTAGCTCTCAATCACCAATGCACTATTAATCTTATTGATCCATGAGTATTGAATCATTACACACTTTAACTGCATCCAATTTACTTTTTTATAACCAAAACACTAAGCTAACACCAATCTAATAAGGTCAAGTGATTGATGTTTTCCTTTCTGAAAGCTTCATATCATGTGTCTTGATAATCTGTATTGGCTTTTCCTTATTATTTCTTTACAAACACCAACTCTCCCTACTCTAAGAAGCCCTTTACTAGTCATCCCCAAAACAAGAAGGATACGGATGGGGTTAAACTTATTATTGTGTCTCAATTGGTGCCCCTCTTCCACAACCCTTTATACAAGAAGTAGCAAGCCAACTGACTCCCAAATCACTACACACACCTTAAATTGAAAACTAATGATAGGACCATCAAACTCATAGACTACCACACATGTTAAATGATCCAAGCTTTTAACTTTTGTTGATTCCATGAGGTTTATAGGGACATGACCAATGAATGTCAAACCATTATTCAACACATTAATGAGCTCTTTCGAACTAATCACCTAATGGAGTTCATTACCAAAGCCATTAATTGACATACTATATTCAATAAAGTTATTAATGGCCATCAGTAGCCATGGAACCACTAGATCACACTTAATAAGATGATGATGGTTGACCTTGAGGTAAAACAATGGTCTTTAGTAAGATGTGCATGACCATGATCATAACAAATAAAATCACCATATGCAATAGAATTAACACATCTAATTGAGAATCCTAACCAAAAAAATGCTTTAGCCACTACACCAATACAATCAAAATGCTTGGTGGCCTCGATCAATGTCATCAGCACCATCTTTGAAGGCTTTCAAGTAACCATAAATTGCCCAACTCTACAAAATCTTAGCTTTAATAAGAAGTGTGATAAGATAAAGTATTTTGTCCAATTAAACATTTGTATAAAAAATTGCCTCTTACCCTCATCTGTTCTGTCTTGCACTTACTCCTTAAATTTATAAAGAAGATGATGCTTATAGAGCTTTTATCTAAAAGTAGGATAGATTAGTAAAAAAAGTGTTAACAATTAGAAATAAAGAAATAGAAAAAGAGTAGAAAAAATGTAGCTCTTCTACTTTTGCAAAGTTTTAAAACTCTTGGAATACTACACAACATGACTTATATCTTATAGATTATATAACATGCTTTACTAGATAAACATTATAACATGCTTAAAATTATAAATTTCTCATAACTTATATTTCTTTTACAAAAATGTCATAATGTTCAACTTATTGATCAGAGTGGCCTTAGATTGAAGTAAAAAATTGTTTGTTACTTTGGAGTCCCATATGTGCTCCTTTCATAAGCCCATCAAGTGATCCTAAAGTGATGGAAATTTTCTTCAAGACGTTGTCAGGTTTCTCAAGAATATTTTCTCAAATAAATTTCATTGAGACTCCTCCATTTCTCGAAGGAGGTAAAGTGGTATTCTGTTTTGGAAATGCTTATGATACATCCCAAAGCACTCAACCTCTCAAGTTAATCATAAGCCTTATCTTTTTTAGAGCCAAGTGCAATTAAATATTTCGGTCCACTTAAGGTTCTCTTATGCTTCCTTCAACCTAAAAAGTAAGGAAAGGGAGGTCAACTTTTCCTCAATCAAGGTTATGCCACTTAGTAATTATCAATATCGCCCCTTTTCAATCAATATGGAAGGAAGCTTTTGTACCTTTTTTCATGGTTTTCTCTCTTTTCTTTAAGATGGCATCCTCAAATTATAGATCCTTATTATTTCTTAAGAGGTCATTTAATAATGGTTGTACATCGTGTTTTTTTTCATCCAATACTAATGGCCTTAACAACCTCAGGTTTTAGATGTTTAACACTCAATAAATTTTCATGTATGATGGTAAATCAAGTTTATTAGTATTGTCATTCACTCCCTTGGTAACTTAAAATGATCTATATTGGAATGTGGTGAGAATATCAATCAATATTTTTGATGCTCAGAAGTCTGACATTCATATGTTAGCACTTTTAGACATTATAATATTTATTTTTCATGTGTAGAGTCTAGATGTGACCTAAACTTATACTTATGTCAAAAATTTATGATAAAAAATACAAAAATAGATATAAAAAATAACCTATTGGACCATATTCCACTAGCTCGACCACCCATTATCACTATTGCCACTTGCCCTGAGCCCGATTCGACCTAATTGGTTGACCCATACTCCATTTTGTCAAATTAGCTTAGCTAATAGATCTTCTTGGTTCGATCTAGATTATAGTTCAAACAACCCTAGATCAATCCATCATGTTACATAGAACCTTAAGAATGAGCCCACCTATCAATCCACTATGCAACACTTTGACCCACAACTATGCGACATTGCATTGACCCATCAACCCACTTTGTGACACATCAACATGCGTCATTGTCGATGCCACACTGACCAACCAACATGCTCCATGATGACTCAATGCTGCACTAACACGTCGACCCATTCTTCTATAAGTGACATTAGGTTCAACCCATGACATTGTTAATGACATGTAGTTTTGCTAACTGGCTCTACGATGAGATGACCTGCAACCAACCTATGATGTCCCAAAGAACCGACTGAAGTAGAACAAAAAACATAATTTTTTAGAAAACTATTTGGGAGACATCTTTGAACACAATTTTTGGACAAAAATTATAGCCTTTTAAAAAACTATTTGGCACTAATTTTAGTCATAACTTTGGGTATATAGTTTCTTATCAAATAGAACTTAGAAATTAAAAATGTAATTTTTGAAAAATCTATTTAAAAATAATTTTTGAGCATAATTTTTATATTTTTAATTTTATCTTTTATGTTTAATCTCTTTATAAAATTAGATGGCATATGTTTTAGAATGATAAACTTTGAATAAATAAAATTTTACTTTCCTTGTATCTCATTAAAGTCTTGAGTTGATCAAAGCAATAACTATGTTGTGATGATTCATTAGAGAAATGGTAATGAGAGGAGTGTATGTCTCAAGCGATGAGACGTCATGCCAGCTTACCTATGACTCTACGACGTCACCTTCCTTTCACCATCGCTTGTGGCTCCTTCAACCTTATTAATTCTTATTTCATTGTTTCCCTTTCCACTTCACCATTTAAGTTTTCTTGGGTTGTGACTTTTATATATCGACACCTTTACTACTCTTTGATTCAGTTTTCAGAAGTGTTTAGATTGACTTTACGAGCAAGTTACTTCGATATTTTTGTTTTCTCACAAGTCTTAGTAAATTTTTTCAATCTATGCTCGAGTGACCTTGCTCTTTTCTTTATCATGATATTGATTTATCAAGTTATTTTTTGAGTACCCTATCTCTATGCTGTTGAAGAGCTTTTTGGCCTAGCATATAGAGTAATCTCTTTGTGGTTTCCTGTGCCCTCTTGGCTAAGATTGCCTTCAATAGGAAACTTTGATATGTTATCTTTTTCAGATTTCTCATGTTTATCTTTTGTAGTTTTTTTTATTCTTTAATTGTGTTGGTGAATCCCTATGATGCTCAAAACACTTGTGCCTTCCAACATTAGAACGATTTTAACTTTCTACCTGCACCTTTAAATTTATTGTTCCTAAGATATAATCAAACAAGATCTCCAACATCCACCTTTCTTTAACTATGATGCTTTTCGTGTCTTTCCTTTTACTTTTGTTGCTATAGCTCTAATTGTTTCCTAATCATAATGTGCACTATCCAAATTTCATAATGATCCTCTAGCCTTTTTTTGAAGTTCTTTTAGTTGCTTCATAAATGTTCTAATGAAATTTCAAGTCAAAAGGACTTTGTGATAGGTACCAAAAACATACCTCAAATGGGCTTTGTTCAATAAAACTATGCACAGGACAATTATAAGCAAATACAAGGTATACTCATACTCTTATTCAAAGTCTTTAGATGCTTTAAGTTATGCCCCTTTGATAGATGAACCATAATTTGATCTATGACTTCCATTCAATCAGTTATTTAAGAGTGTAAGGCTACACTTCTTTGTAGTATTGTATTAATCATCATCTAAAAAGTCCAATAAAATTTACTTGTATGTTGAGAAATGAACTAATCAAATAAATCTCATTGGTTGGATGTGTGATAATGTTACATCTTATTTTTATGATCTCTTGAATTAAATAATACAATCAGTTTGGAACAATGAGTAACGACTAGTTTGATTATTATTTTAGGAAACTTTGATATAGTCATTGTGAATATTTTAGAGTCAAATGAGAGGATTTTAAGGCTTATATTAATGGATCTAAACTAAGGAGAATAGGATAATGCTTAACTTGCTTATCTTTGTGAAGATGCTATACATTAAAATCTTCATTACTAAGAGAAGAGGAGAGCAAGTTTGTGGTTGCTTGCATTGGTCTAATCATAACAAGACTTTATTCTTCGTTAATTAAGCTAAAAAATTCTCTTGTATTGTTATACTATGTTTTTAGTGTGCCTCTTTTTATTAATTATACTTAGCTTATAAAACCATTATATTAAGCTTTTTATTTTGTTTCTTGTTCCATTATTTGTACTTTATATTTGTTTTTGGTGATGGTTTTTTAGCGATAATTTCAAATACTGTGAGCTTTTCTAAGCCAGTGTTATAAGTTTTTTTTAATTTGGTATTATGAGATTTTCTAACACCATGTTCTAAGGTTTTTTTTATCATTGTAATATCCCAAAAGTGGTGGTAAAAAAGTTTAGTAAATTCAAATCATGAGATGATAAAAAAAAATAATATTAAAAAGGACTAATGATCTTATGAAGAGATAATTTATAAATAATAATTTTGATCTAAAAATATTTTGAGAAGTTTTATAATTTTTAAATTTTTTTAGCAAGTTTCAAGGTTTTAAGGTATCGTACAACATGATATCATGTTATTATACAGTATAATAAAATGAGAGAATCAATTGGGTAAGCAAACATATATGTGGGATTAGTCAAACTTATATTACTACTATGACATACAGGTATAATAGAGATGATCATATATTATAACCGTAGAGTATTATACGATATGATCACGTAAGAGAGTGAAATAACATACGATAGGTGTGATGATTGTATTGATGCATGATGTTTGATATTTGCTAAAATTTATATATTTGATGATAAAAAATAAAATTAATGAATGATGATAAAAAGCAAGTATTATTTGACATCATGATATATAATTGTATATGATGCTTTTCTAAAAGTTATGTTAATTTAATTACAAGTTATTTATTGATATAATTGCAAGACAACGAATATACAAGATAAGTTGATGTATGAAATAGTCACAGAGATAAGAAAAGAAATTAAAATAAAATAAGAAAAAAAAAGAGGTTTAGTGAAGGAAGGTAAATGTTAAAATTGAAAGGACATTAGATTGTTTGAATTAGCAAAAAACTATATTAGAATAGCATAATTTGGAAATTTGTCAAAGGAGTCTTCATTTAGGGTATTTAAGTATGGAATAATGTATTCCTATATATATCTAATTTATTGAATAAAATAAGTTTTAAAAGTCAAATTCTTAAAGAGATAAAAGATATAAACAAGTAAAATATTATATAAAAATATAAAAGATTTTTGTGTATAAAAGTTTTATACATATTATTATTTTATTTAAATTTAGATATTGTATTCTTAAATATGTCTAATTTATTAAATAAAGTAGGTTTTTAAGCCAAATCCTTAAAGAGATAAAAGATATAAAAAGTAAAATATTGTATAAAGATACAAAAGATTTATGTATGTAAAAATTTTACACATATTGTTACTTTAATTTGGTTAAATACTCATATTTTTATTTATATTATGTTATTACAAATGATCTATATATGCAATTGTCCAAATATTATAGTGCTTTACATATATGTATAGTTTTTTGCCACTAAGCCAATGTTTATTAGCTTATGTCAATTTTTACTTAATACTTTCAGAGCTAGTCTATAATGATTTAGAATAAACTACAATTATTATTAGATGTGAAATGTTTATGTTTATTTTATTTAAGCAAGAAGGCTTTGTAAAAGAAATATAAGTGTTGATATTATGTATTCATATGCCTTAAAAAATAAATGTTAAAAATTTTATATTTCACGTGATTCAATTTGATTCTTTTATTATTTGATTTAAATGTCAAAGTTTGCTTTTACTATTGTTTTTATAAAAAGAAAAAAAAAGAGTTTTACATGTTTTCAAAATGTGGATAAAAGAGAGAAAAAGGTGTGGTACCAAAATTTGAGAATGGTCAATGAGAGGTTGCTCACTTAATGCTTATAGGACCTTTTGGTCCAGTGTTTAATGATTTGTCTAGCCTTTTAATTATTAGTGAATGTAGATCTGATTTTGAATTAAACTATTAAAAATCTTTGTGCCTTTACTTATCCTCTTATATAAAGTATTATCAAAGTTAAACAAGATTTTGTAAAACTTATAATTAGAGTATTTCAAAATTATCAAAATGCTTTATTACCATAACTTTGTGGTGCTTGATTTATAATCTTACATAATTCATATCCTCTGATGAACATCGTACTCTCAGTTTCCTAATAAAATATAACTTTTTTTGGTTCAATATTCTTAGTACATTTGGAATGTAAGAAATTTAATAAAGTAAAGTAATTTCTTAAAAGATAAAGTCAAAGTCACATACCATGTAAAACAAAAAGATGTGACATCTACATATTCATTCTTATTACTTACATTTCGATTGATTAACACTGGATGAATAATAATACTACTTGATACTTTCTTGATTATGAAGCACATTCAAACTTCAAGGATAACACAAAAAAGTGCCATCTTAATTGTTGTTGCAGCTAGCAAATAAACAATAATGGAAAGCATGTCATTCTACTTTATACCACATATTGCACAATAAAATAAAGGCAATGCATGCATGAATATCAATGCAAGGTGCTTCCACTACTTGTGTTGAGTGGGTAAAATGCTCACAATTCAGAAGATGATCATTGATAGATAAGTTTGTACTCTAACAAAATGTTAACAAAGGTTATTTAGGCATATTTAATGGTTTACTTAAGGGGATACGATCCTAAGAGACAGATGCATTGGTGAATAAGTAATTCTAATATGACCTTTCGATTGCAATGTCATTGGCTAGTAGGGGATGATAACGATGACAATGGTGGAACACCAGGGTAATGGATAAGGTCTTACATCAATCGGTGAGGGAAGGATGAAGTGGAACCATACATCCCTTGAAACCTATCATTTTCACATCTTGTGATAGATATCAAAATGATCTTGAGAGATATTCATAAGGTCTTAAAAGTTGTATGGATGTATCAAGACATGAGGAGAGGTCTCATGAGCTATTAGAGTTACAAGTGGTGGATACTTTGATGAGAAAAGTGTGTCAAAAGATCCACCATCCAAAGGATGAGGCCATACTTAGCTTAATTGAGCCAAAGAGATTAAAGAAGGTCTCAATGACCTTGTGTGTATTTTGAAGTGAATGTTTACAAAATGGGTCAATAATCTTATTTGTCCTCCCCCTAGGTAAATAGAATTCAACTTTACTACGTAGGGGTCATTCTTATTGTTGTATTGTTCAAGGAGGATTAAAGTTGATCTTTGCACTTCCTTATAGAAAATCCATAGGTCTTTTTTAAAGATTATAGCTATTCTCTATACCATCATCCAACAAATCCACAAATCTTCTATCATGAGTCAATTCTTTCATTATACCAATATCACTAGAAGTTATGTTCTTACATTTCTATTGCATGATCATCCAATTTTTAGTTAATCTTCACACTATTCACATGGACTTTGGCGGTTTGCATGCAAGAATGTAATTAGTCTCTTTAACTGTCAACAATTTAAAGAATAAAATGTCTACTTGAGATGTCAGAAGGTTGTGTTGTAAGGTGTAAAGTGAATCATTCAAAAAAGCAATCCATGAAAACCATAATGGAGTTGTCTTGTCATGGTGTAGGATTAGGCCCAACATAATGTATATATTCAAGTTCTCTAATGGCTAAAAAAGTATTAATAGAGTTCTATAATGGCTTTTGCTCCATTTTATCTACTGGTATTGATCAAGTCCTACATCAAGAAATAATATCAAGAAAATTCTTTCACAAACTTGATAGCCATATTACAACCATAGTAGCCTATCATAGCTCAAACATGTAGCTCCAAACAATAAAATATTTAACAAATATTTTAAGATATAGAGATGAGTTACTTTAAAGACAAAACATCATGGAGGATTGTCAGGCACCCCACCTTACCAACTACAGTAAATTAAGGATGCTGCATAAGAAATAATCTCGAGTGAGGACAAACCATGCCTAGGTGGGGACCCGACGGTGAGACAATTCTAACCCTCGAACCAATCTGGTATATTTTGAAAACATTTTAACCATTAACATACCATGGAGCTGAAATGAAAACATGTGTATATTAAACTGTATATATATACAATAAACCACAAAACTGAAGTACCAAAAAAAATACCAAAATGAAACCAAATCCACTCCCACCATAAATCTATCCCCTCTCACATGTCAGGAGTATAGTCCTCTCCTGTACTATTATAATCCCCAGCTCTCGGTGTAGTGGATACATGACCTGTGATGAAGCACTAATGAGACATATATATCTCAGCAGATAAATCCATTATGTAACCAAGTAAAATAAATCTCCCGATATAAAAGACAAGCCGTGAAACATGATAAAACAAAATCCATCTCATAAGCGGTGAAAAATAAACCATATGAATACTTTCTTATCAAATGTCATGCAGTATCAAAAGTAAACCAGATAAACATGTATACCAAATTTCCATTTCCATTATTTTATATGTTATATACTTACTGGGCCCGATTCCCTTTTGAATCATCATCCTCTGGATCCAATCATCATATCAAATGACCTTCAGCCGGCATCCATCCAGTTCATAACACTAGGCAGATATCTGATCCGAAGACCGATACCCTGCGATCTCATCCGCTAGGCCTAGTGCCACCAGGCAGGTATAGTACTGATACCCTGCGATCACATCTGCTAGGCCTGGTGTCATCAATATATACGGAGGTCATGGTACACATACACACTAGGCAGATATCTGATCCGAAGATCGATACCCTGCGATCTCATCCGCTAGGCCTAGTGGTGAAGATGATGTCTCCAGGAATCCAATTTTCAATTTTTATTTTCCAACCATGTCACACATGTGATAAATATGCCAAAACCATATCAATATGTCCAACCAATTATATTTTATCTCATATTATGCTTTTTGTTTCAATTTCCTTTTTGTCATCTTTTATGCTTTCAGTTCAATCAGAAAATAACACCATAAAACATATATCAAGCCATGAGATAAAAGTCATGTAAAGAAAAACTGTAATGCAGCCCGTAAGAAACCATGTATCGAAACATAAATAAATACTATTGTGCTATATCACAGGTTACGAATTTATCTACCTGGATCTATTATTGCAGGACCTCTATTCTCAATTTCTGGAGTCCCTACAAGGTCACATGTGCAAAATAATTAAAATAAATAAAAAGGTTTTAAGTCACAAAAACAGCTTTCTAAAAGCCCTGCCAAATACTTCCCGAAATCCCCAAAAAAAATCCCAATTTTTCTCCTTGTTTCTCGCCGCGCCTGGACCGCGCGTCCGCTGAACCGGCCTGCGGTTCAGCTCCGCGGTTCAGCCGACTGAACCGCCCCTCTCTCCCTCTCTCTCTCTCCTCCGCCTCAGCCCGAACCAGGTCTCTCTCTCCTCCGCCTCAGCCCGAACCGGGAGCCTTCCGGTTCGGTTAACCCGAACCGGTTCAAACAGGATCATCCCTGTTTCTCACCCGACGCTGCTTCACTCTCTCCTCGCCGCCGCTCGCGTCCGGCGGCTTCTAGCCGCTTCCACGGTAAATTTCTCGTTTCCCCGAATCCCTCTCCGGGAAATACCAAGCTCCTCTCGACTTCTTTCGCACTCCTCGACGACCAGTTTGCCGAAAAAACATTCCGCATCTCGCGGCCGACAACTCCGGCCACTCTTTCGGCAACCCAATATGTCTCCGGCCGAAAATAACCATTCGGCCGGCCTCTCTTACTCTCCCCCCACTCAACAGAACCCCAATACAGCAAAATAAAACGAACCATCTTACCTTGCCGCAGTTTCTCCGGCGAGCTTCCCAGCTTCCGTTAAATTTCCGGCAACTTTTCGCAATCGCTCAAAATTTTCCAAATAGCTTCTGTGCTTAAGAGGATTAACTCACCCGGGCTGATATCCTCGCCCGGGTGGACACGTATGTGTTAATTATGCCTTGTACCGACACGTTCGTGATTGTTTTGCAGAACACCCCCTGAACTTTTCCAAATTACAAATCTACCCTGGCCTGGCCGACAATTCCATATTTACAAATTTACCTTCCGCCATCCGATTTTAAACTAAATCGGAAATCCTAAATTGCAGATATATCCCGGATCTGAAATCCTGAAATTACAAATATATCCAAAACTTTAAAAATTCATAATTAATTATCCAAAATTCCAAAAATTACAAACTTACCATCGTTGGACTCGTCTCAAAGAGCTCTTCCTATTGGAATGATCAAATTAAGCTTTTTTTAAAAAAAAGGCTGTTACAAGGATAGTATCATTGTGCTTACCTAGGCAACCCTCTTTTAAGATTAACATTAATTGTTTTATAAACAAAGTAATCGGGCAATAATTTCATAACCTTTGAAGTCAAATAATTGTGACACTTATGTGATGTAGGGAAACTAGTTACCATTGAATCTTATGGTATTAGAGTTAAAGCGTTAGACTTAGTTGATGGCAAAGAGCTAGTCTTCTAATTAATATTAGTAGTTTAAGTCATTAATTTATTTCAATACTTGAGTTTGATTTAATTTTAGTCTATTTAAGTGAAGGTTATGGTTTTATATATGAGAGTTTATCTTAAATTGAAAAATGTGAATAATGTCGTGAGTCAACAAATAGGAGTTTTGATATAATTGTCTAGATCTTCTAGTCACAAATGATTTATTGAGTGAATTGAAGCATTGTAAGACTTCTTACATTTTGGTTATTGTAGAAGTGATTAAGTTGGTAACCCTATAATGGATTAAGATTAGATCTAATTATTTCCCTTATCATCTCAAATTGATCCAAGCTTTTAATAAGAAGGAAAGTATTTGATCATACTTAAGCTAAGCCTGACATGATGGTTAGTGATTTAATCTTATTCTAAACTCGAGTTTATTCAATTTTCAAATCAAATCTTAATTATAAATAATTTCATTCATTTAATCATATTAAATGAACTAGCATGTGATGTTATAAATCTATAAGTTCTTTTATCTACATGCCAAAAAAGTAAAGTTGTCAAATGCCTCAAGTATTGAATAATAGCATAAAACTCATCATAGTTCAATTTTTTTTGTTATCCTAGGTTTAAACGTTTATTGTAGAACACAACGAGATGGCCTCCTTAGTTTAGCACTCCAATTCCAACTCTAAAAAAATCATGAGGAATATGGAAAACCTTAGAAGAGTTTTATAATCTTATGAGAATCATATGGGATACACAATTCTTAATCTCTTCAAATATATTTTCTTAGTAACCTAATGATTTCAAAGAGATTTTGTTTGAAAAAATTGTTTAAGATTTGATATGAGATCAGAGAGAAATCACTTTGTAATAAACAATAAATAAGGATTAACAGGAGGAAAAAAATACAAAAATAAATATAAAAAGTAAAAAAAAAGAGAACATGTAGGAGATATTCGTCTAAAATAATCTTAACCAAAATGAGATCAAGTGCAACACAAGGGCCACTCAGTATACTAGGCCTACAACATCTTCTTTGACACAAAGGTGTGGTACTAAAAAACGGTTTAGTGATATAGATCTCGAATAAATTAGTTAACAAGTAAAAATCACATGAACACATATCAAAAGTATTAAACAATCTTATTAGATAAAAGTATAAAGGTATGCAAAAAAGATAATCCAAAAATAATAAGAAAACTAAATCGTAGAAAATAAAAAATGGTGATGAAAACTCTGGGTTTGCATATGAAGATTTTGATTAGCATGACAATGACGAAAAAAGCTTGAGTTAAACTATTAACCATGGTTTTAAAACAAAGAATTGTTATGATGTTGTAATAGAGTCAACAATAAACTTACATGATGTCTCACTACTTAAATCTCACACATCTTTTATTAGCAACAAAGCTCTAACAAATCATTATGTCAAAATTGTTATTGCGATCAAATTGAAGACCTCAACAAGATGCAAAGTCCACAAATTGAAATTTCATTCATTATATAATAGAAAGAACCTAAGGATACGTTGATAATGTACTTAAAAAATTAAAATGATGTCAAAATCTGTTGTCACAAAACACTCACACGATTACTATTTCTGGGCAGTTGCTAGAAGAAGTGGGGCACGTGCGGGTACGACGCTCATGCCAACAGACCGGCGGGCACGCCCGACTTCGGCCGGAATTCGATCTTAATGCCGGCTCGAGCGGATTCAGGTTGTCGCAGGTTGGAATTGGGTCTGCGGATCTTCAGAGAAACAAGTCGCATGTCGAGTCGGTGAGTAGGCGAAAACCTTTTTTGCTGCGGGTCGACACAGGTTCGCGAGTCAGATGAAACGAATGCTGAGAATTCATTTCTGAAGCGGGCGATGGTTCACGGATTGGATTGGCGGGTCACACGGATGATAACAACCTGGTTACCTTGCAGGTCGCACGAACCCGTAACACGAACGGTATGTTCGCGAGTTGATTTGGGTCTCATGGATTCGGTTCGAGTTAATAGAAGGGAACACGAGCTGGGTGCGGGTCGAGTATAGGCTGGGGGCGGACTATCGGAAGTAGGCCCAATCTCGTTTAGAAGTGTTGACTTACAATCTCGTTTTTCACACTCTTCTTTGAGAATCTTACAATTTTGTTTGACCCTTTGACTTAGCTTTTTATGAATCAATATAATCTTATTTTATAGTACATCCTCTACATTTCATACTTTAGGTAAAAGCATATGACTCTCCTAATTAATTACATAACATGTCCTCACTTAGAATCATGTTTTGAACATTTCATAACATAAACATTTGGTGATTGAATGCACTATTCATCATAATGATGCTTGTATTCTAACTTATAAAAAGAATAAGATTAATACCTTTACTTTGTCTTTAAATTTTACCACTACAAAACTCAAACACAAGGTTATCATATTAAACTAATTAATATGATCTTACCCAATATCTCATCAAATAAATCTTACTTCATATACATATTACACAAGACGTTCATCAAACCATTGTTTATTAACTCCTTGTGAAAATGAAAAGCCATTTTCTTACCCAATATTAGTTGCACCCCTCTCAATGCTTGACAATCAAACAAGTCTCATTCTTGTTACTTCATGATCCAAATTTTTTTCCAAACAAAGAATAATACAACTTTTTTCAACAAGAGAGGCCTTATATCTACATATTCTAGAAGCTGTAACCCTTGTCTCAAACCTATCAAACTTGAATTTTGCCATCTATTTCTTCCTTGTGACAAGAACTAACACAAACTTGAAATAAAAATGATCTACCACATAAACCTCCTAACTTTATTCATGAAATCGCCCCTTCTTGAATTCGACCTGAATGTTTTTTGAGATTGCCAAAAAGAAAAGCCTCTCACATGATTGCCCGCGAATGCATCACCATCACTTTAAACAAAATAGGACCTATTTGGAAAACAAAACACAAAGAAAAGAAGAAGAGCAAAAGAACACACTCTAAAGGCGTCCACTAAAGCTGTGAAAGAGAATACAAAATTTCTCTCACAGCTTTCTTCATGCAGCAATGGATGCAATAATTCTAAAAAATCTAACAATAGTCACCAGGAGAAAAGAAAGTAGACAGTTGGCTGCAAGATGAACACACATTTAATGATCAAAACTCAGTCTTCTTTTTCTTATATAGATATCGTCATGTTGCCATATGTTTTCTCTAGAACACAACTCATTGACAAAACTCAACAACCACAGTTGCACAATCTACACCATATCCATATGACTTTTTTTTTTCAAAAATCATGGCAATCATTTGTTGTCTAATTGCATCATAATGTAACACAAGACTCTATGCTTGTAGTCATATGCCTTATGACAGCAACTTCATGCTAACAATGTTATGCATAGATCTATCCATAATACAAATAAAATGCTATAAAACATTCATCAATGTAATAATACGTGCAAATATTACATATATAAGGACTTAGTTAATTCGAGGCAAGCCTACTTATTCATAAACCAAACTTGTCTTGAGTGAGATTTGAGGTGTTCACTCCTTGCCCATAAGAAAGAAAAGTACAAATTAACTTCTAAAACAAGACATGTTTTCCAATCAAAAGAACAAATAAGAAATGATAAAGTTGAAGGTTGAAGCTTCGCCAAGTCCACTGCTTAACCAAGTTGAGTCATGCAGTTGAGCACAGAGGCATATGCAATTGTCCAAAGGATGTGATTTCCATGGGAAGGCATTCACGTGTTACTGTTGAAAAGAGACAACAACTCAAATAACTATTGAAATGCTAAATACTTAAGGGATATGGCAGTCCCAAGGGATATCAAAATGGTCTACAAAGGAGTGAATTCTCAAGAAGTAGCCCATAGGACATTGAAATTTGCATGGTCATTCAGACATGAGGGGAGGTGTCGACAGGAGCTGGAATTGTTACTAAGTGATAGATGGTTGGTTTCCAAAAGTGAGCCAAAAGATTTCCCTTCCTAAGTGGTTATTAATCCATGCTGGGATTAACTGAGCCAAAGAGGCTGTTGACAGCCTTCAGCGTGTGAAGAAGGCAACATTAACAGAAAAGAGCAGATCTCTAAGAAAGGCCATGCCTTGCCACGCTGCGCACTAAGTCTCACACAACCACACTGCTAAGGGACATAAATAACAGTTTACATGCCTTCCTGACCCAATCGACATAAAATATCAATAACCTCAATTTAAATTGCTTTATATGCAGGTTCATTGCTAAGTAAAAGCACAAAATACTGTGAGATTAAAATCACTAAAACAGCCATAGTTTGTTTTGAAATAAATATCGACAACCGTCCCTATGAAGCAGTGCTGAAATTTCAACACTAAAGAAGCCCATTTTCTTACTAAGCTCAAATAACACGGGCCCATTTTCTTATTAAGTTCAAGTGACAGGTTCGATTTATCTGCACGATATCTGCAGCTCCGGAACCAACTATCCGACCTGGGAGAGAGAATCAACGTAGGAATCCACACAGGTATGTGAATAACCGGCGAGGAGAGCTTCAGAAGAAACATGGCTTTTTTTTGAGGCATTTCGTCGAACACATTCTGTGCATATTCCTGCATTGTCACACTTGGATTGCAGACTGGCGGGGACTAGCGGCATTACGTTTTGAAGACGTGAGAGCAAAGGAGCTCAGACAAAAGGTAATCTTCCCGTCGGTAAAGGAAATTGCCGAAGGCGGGAGTTGTATACTGGAAGACCAGGTCGAGGTTCGCGGGAAAAACTGGCGTTGAAAGATAACCTCAGCTCCCGTTTTGTGAAGTGGATTAAAATTTGCCAGAAATAAATAAATAAATAAATAAATAAATAAACCAGCCAATTGCTACATCTCAAAATAATTTTTTTCCATTTAATAAAATCCATGGTAATTGAAACTTAATAAAATGTAGGAAATGCTTTCTCTCAAGCAGACCGTCTCCTATATGTAATTTACCATTTTTTAATAAATAAAAATATATTTTTAACATATTTACATTATTTTATTTATCATATTTTAACTAAAATCGTTGGATGTCATTTTGTTCTGATAAATGTATTATTTTACTTAATCTTGTTCATTAATTTTTTTTCTTTTTTTTTTTTCATAACAGATATATAAAATATTTTCGAAATTAACAGTTATTATTATTATTTGAGAAATAAACCTTTTTAAAAAAATTTGGAAGTAAGTTATGACTTTTCCATTAAACAGCAAATTCGTTGATCATAAATGTTTCTCCAGAAATAACTCATAAAAATTTACAAGATTAAAATAAATACGAATAATTTTTCCCATTTTTATAATTAATAAAAACTATTTTTAAAAAACTTTGAAATTTATTCTTAGTCATAGTAATTGTTTATAAAGATTTTTTCATGGATCAGCCAGGTCATCTTGTCCAGCCTGTTATTGCCCCGAACATTGGGTCCCACCTGCTCGGATCCGAACCAACTGATCACGATCCCGACCGTCATTAGAAGCAGATCAAGCGTTACGTGGAGCCCGCACCACTCCTCGGCTAAAGCGATCCACTCGAAAGAGCTCACACGGAGACCATTCCAGAGACCCTCGCCAGATATTATTCGGCCTCACTAACGTGTTCCGACGGACCACTCGACACCATTCCATGCAAGAAGAAACCTCCTCGATGGCTACAAGTGCCCACAAGCCCACATTTACGAACCCCCTAGCCGCTAAAAGCAAAGATGCTTCTCCTTCATTTGGCTTAGGTTAGGGTTACTAAAACCATCTTTCGTTGCTTAAGTCATGTTAGGGTAGAAAACCTAGTGTCTTCTTCTTTATAAAGCACCCAACAACCCCCCTCTCTATCTCACCATCCCTCCCCTCCACATTGTCCCTCTCTACTTCTCTCTCTTCTTCATCTTCTTCTTCTTCTGCTTCCTCCATGGTGGAGGAGACTGGGAACATGGAGAAGAGGTTAAACAGCAGTCAAGAGGCAGAGGTGAGAAAGGGGCCATGGACCATGGAGGAGGATCTCATACTTATTAACTACATCGCCAACCATGGAGAAGGGGTTTGGAACAACCTCGCCAGGTCTGCAGGTGACTGAAAGATAGATATACAATCGTATTATATTTGTCTTCGTTTTTTTCTTTCTTCTTTCTTTATCAGTTGATGGGTTTGGGTGAGAAGGTTTGAAGAGAACGGGGAAGAGCTGCAGGCTTAGGTGGCTGAACTATCTGAGGCCGGACGTCCGGCGAGGGAACATCACGCCGGAGGAGCAGCTACTCATCATGGAGCTGCATGCCCGATGGGGTAATAGGTGAGTTCTTTCTTTCTGCGTAAGAGAGCTATAAAAAAATGATGGCATATCGCTTTCTCTCTATCAAATACATATATATATATATATATATGGATATCTCATGCCTTGGGAAAAATATCTAAGGAGATGACGGTTTGAGGTGCTTTTGTGAAAGGAATGACCATGATGAAGAAAGCGACTTAATATTTAAATATGGAAAGAGATATAAGTTATATTTTTCTTATGTATAAAAAACATATTAAATTTCTTTATTTTTCATTAAAATATATCAATTTATTCCAAGGTATGAAATCATTAAAATCTTATGAAACACTGTGTTGTGCTTTAAAAACATGTGTTTATGAATATATTTTTATTAATTTTTTCTTATTTTCAAGCTTCGTTTAATAGTGCATCATATAAAGAAATCATTATTTAGGAAAAAGCTAATTAAAACAAAAAACAACTCCTTCTATTTTTTATCTTTTGAAGAGAAATCATTACTACAAAATCATCAATCATGATATGTTCAACTTATAAAACTCAATTTTTTTTTTTTTTAAAAACAAATTTAATTAAGAACAAGAAATGCAAAACTCACACATATAACTTACTACCCTTTATCCATGGAAGATATTTTTCTCATCCATGTGTGATAGAAGAAGACTTATAGCCATTTTCCATTTCCATGAAGGATCACAATTGCCAAACTAACCCTTGCATATTTATTTCCCAAACCCTTACCAAATTTGTTCAAGATATTTTCTATCTACCAAATTATTAGGCAAGCTTACTATTAAAGAAAGCCTTTCCTTGAAGTCTTACGAAGACAAGATATTTTTCTCAAAGCCAACCAACTCAACACACTTTCTTCATCACACATGCCATGCATGCTAAAATCTCATGTCTTCTCTCCAACATCTAGATGGTCAAAAATCGCAAGACAGCTCCCAGGGAGGACCGACAACGAGATCAAGAACTATTGGCGAACGAGGATCCAGAAGAAGGCAAAAGGTGGCGAGACGACGGAATACTCGGGTTTGACGATGGCCGATACGGGCAGCACAAACAGAGCGAACAGCTTGGAGGAGGGACATGGCTTGACTCAACCAATATGCTATCCCATGCACCCTATTCCTAACCCTCACGAGGCTTATAATAGTAACCCACCAGCATATAACTGTGGAGATTCAAGTCATGACAACTTTTGGAGTGTGGAGGACTTCTGGTCCATGCAATCTCTTAATGGAGACTAAGCTGAAGAGAAGATAGAGCAAGAAGAATTACTTGGCATTACTAAGCTTCTACATATATGAGAGTGTACTTGAGCTCTTGTTTGTAAAAAAGGTAGCTACTTGTTATGAGTGATGATTAACATATGAACGTATATGTAATAAGTGTTGTGTGGACGATAATAAATTATATTCTCTTGGCTTGTTGAAAAGTTTTGTGGGTAACTTAGTATGAAAGGAGTGAAGAATTCATGAGCCATGGATTTCTATTTGTCTAAAGCATTACATGATGTAGCACGTGCGAGCATCTGTGCTTGTCCCCCCTCACTAATTTCGACCAAAGCCGAAGTTGCCAACCATGGCTAAATGTGGCTAACCCACGGCCACATTTCACGTGCCACCCAACTCCAATTGCTCGATAGAAACCATCCATGGCTCATTCGATCTCCTTCTCTTTCGCTATGGTGAACGGCGACGGATGCCTAACAGTTAGGTTACGGTGCTCTATTCCTTGTGTCCGTCGAGCCGAATTGCCTAATCCAGCACGTGCTTGTCGACCACGAGGACGTTTGTACAGCTACGAAGCCGGTCTCGGCCGTCGAGATGAGGCACGTGGGTGAATTAAACGGCGTGGATCGGATCTCCGCACGTGGTGATTTCTTTGAACCGACGGGGGATGACGTGGGTTTCCATTTCGGGTAAGTGCGGAGGGTCGTTGAGTCTGATTGGGTGGGTTTTAACCTGTTAAGGATAACATTTACCTGATTCTGGAATATAAGCACGTTTTCCATAAGGGAAATCTGGAATACTTAAATGGGCCCACAGCACGTGAGAATTGAAGATGTTGCTTGTAATTAACAGTGGGGATGACTTTTTTATTGATAACAACATATAAGTGATGAGATTTTATAAATTTTATAAGTTGATAAAAAATTGAATCTTTTTGCTATTTTAATTAAATTAATTAATAAAAATAGCATTATGACAAAAGTAAATTTAATTCTTTTTATTAAAAAAATACAAGATGGTGGTTTATTTGACATTATAAATGATTAGATCTACTAAAAAAATAAATCATATAAGCAATTTTAGCTATTATGAGCCATAAAGATAGCTATGGTATGAAAGAGTTTGCAATGGTTCAAATTACTACAAAATGCTCATGATGAAAAAGTCGATGTCTAGATATCATATTTCAAAAATATTTTAAAACTTTATAGGAAACTATCAACTTTGAATTAACCATTTTTGAAAGTGTAACTAATCTTCTTTTTAGAGAGGGATTTATCTCTAATTTTGACATTTTGGTCTAAGGGTAACAAGAGTTTTATGATTCATATTAACATTTTCACCTTTTATAACAAAAGAATTATAAACAAGTTATTGGCTTTCGTTAAATCTTGAAGACTTAATTAACTACTTATTATATTTTTAAACTTTTAAAAGATTATGTATTTTATTATATTAAAGACTTTCATATCTTTAACCCTTTTGAAATTAAATATTTCTATGATTTATGTTTAAAATTTAGAACCCTATTTTAAAACAAACTTTATTTAGATCAAAATATTATGTAATCCTCTCATATGTACTATTGTCATAGCCCGCCTAACCAATCCTTTTTATTAGTCATATCAAAGTAAGCAATAATCTCAATAACACAAAACTAATAATATATTTTGAAATCAATTTTTAACATAATAAGTAACATAAACTATAACAATGAAAACATGTGCCTCTAATATCGTTCATAAGCACAACTTAGCGATGCAAGTATCCATAAATATACAGAATGTGAATTATATGAATATCTCATAATAAACTTGTCACAGAGCTTAACATAAACTCTTTTGTTTTTAGATACCTATGTGACATGCCATTATGTTCTCCTAGCTTTTTGTGCATTTGTGTTTTGATTATAATTCAAATAAGTAATAAATATAACAAATTTAATAGATAAATTAATAGTTACAAATAATACAATAGGATAAAATGTAAAAATAAACTACTCATAAATAACAAAAGAGATATAACAAATATATGTCATCTTAAAAGTACTTTTAAAAATTTGTTACTAGTATGTATATATGTCATTTTCATTCTATGAACTTTATGCATTTATCTTTTAATACTTTTTTTTTTATTATTTCTTATTTTTTGTCATTTCTCATATTTCTCATCTTTTAAGAATTATGAAGTATAGGCTCTTTTTATTTTGCTATTTTTTCATTATTTTAGCTCCACAAAATCCTATATCATTACACATCTAATTGCATCAACACATATATAGACATCAATCCATAGATATATCATAATTAGTTAAGGATCATAATCATATCATTTATGCTTATCATTATCTTATACAAAAGTACTAGAGATATTAAAGTCAACTTATCAAGGCTTTATAAAAAAACACTAATAATAATTGAGAATGAGAGCTCTTGTCTTATTAAAAAAATCATATTACCTATTTATTATCTTATATCATAACATAAGATATATCATTAGGCTTTATAATTTAATCTAAAAACTTATTCATTTTTTATATTCATTTATACTTTCTTATTTTATGTTCTGATACTTATAATAATTAAAATATAATATACAATTACATTGACTTGATTTTATTTACACAATCAAATGATACTAATAATATGATATATAAGATTAAAATATATATGCATAATTATCTTATCACGTTCACATTAATATATTTTAAAGATATGTAAAATTAACCTACCTTCATCATAATTATTTTTATTCATTAACTTAATTCAATACAATGATTCCTCTGTGATTAATTTCTCATACAAACAAATGATACATAGTTATCATAAATTGCTTTCTTTTTTATGCATAATATATTCACAATTTTATATTATGTTTAATACATGAATTTCTCATTCGTTCTCTTTCTTTTTTTCTTATTTTAACCATTTCTTTCTTCTTATATATGGTATATATATTCAATATATTGTACATCTCATATCTTATGTATTGCACATTAAATTGTGATGTGCTATGCATAACACATGAGATAGTTATTATTAAAACTATTTTTCTTCACATATTTTGATCCAAATCTTAAAGCCAACTTCAAGTTAGGAACAAATTGAGAACTATTCAAAAATTAAGGGCACACCTAACACCTCTAAATCTATTTTAACGAAAACTTCACATTTAATTAAAATCATGATTTGAGACCAACTTTCCAATAAACTCTCATTCTTAGTTTCAATAAATTCAATGGGATAACCAAAATGAAATTTCATGCAAGACTAGCTTAAGGCTATACCTTGTTGAGCCTCTTCATGTTGCAAATGATCTAATAACTTCCCAAAATTTTCTAAATACTTTTCTTTAGGTTTTCTCATTGCAATTTTATTTTCCTCCATTGTTTTCATGCCAATAGCTAGATCCTCACCTTGATCTCTCTCAAGGCTCCATTGCAACATTTCTCCCTCCTTCCAATAGTTGCTAAATCACAAGGATCCCATATATTTTCTTATTTAAACTATGGAAACAGAAAGACGCTAGAAGTACATATCTTAATCTCCTTTCAAGATCTAAATAGTGGCTTAGTTTCCCCTTCTCTACTTTTCCTTCTCTTTCAACTAGATGTTATACTACTTTCTCAAAAAAGGCACACTAACCCTTATCCTAGCTAGTTTTAAGATAAATGATGCTAATAACCGAAATACACTTTACTATTTAAGGGCTTATTACATTTTTTACCATTCCTTTAAATAAATTTTTTTTTAATTAATATTTAGCATAAAAAAATCATAATAATTAAAATTCAAAATTGAAAAATTATGAGTTGCATTTCAAAAAGTTTTTCTTGAGAAACTCTTCCAAATTAATTGTTCAAACTATAATTTTTAGATATTTTGCATATTGGAACTTCGAAATGTGCTAAAATTGATTATTTCAAATATGCTTTTATAAAATGTCAAAATATCTCTGTATACATTAAAATATAAATGTTTTGTATTTAAATATATGTATTTGTCATATTATGCATATGTTATACAAAATTAAAAATTTATATTATTACAATCTCATACCATGTGAAAATGTTATTTTGAAAATTAAAAGAGTTATGGATGCTAATAGTTCATATTAATTTCACTTCCTATATCACATCTCTCTTAATTTGATTATGTTACTTTTGTCATAATGCTATTTTAATTAAATTAATTAATAAAAATAGCATTATGACAAAAGTAAATTTAATTCTTTTTATTAAAAAATACAAGATGGTGGTTTATTTGACATTATAAATGATTAGATCTACTAAAAAAATAAATCATATAAGTAATTTTAGCTATTATGAGCCATAAAGATAGCTATGGTATGAAAGAGTTTGCAATGGTTCAAATTACTACAAAATGCTCATGATGAAAAAGTCGATGTCTAGATATCATATTTCAAACATATTTTAAAGGCTTTATAGGAAACTATCAACTTTGAATTAACCATTTTTGAAACTGCTACTAATCTTCTTTTTAGAGAGCGATTTATCTCTAATTTTGACCTTTTCGTCTAAGGGTTACAAGAGTTTTATGATTCATATTAACATTTTCACCTTTTATAACAAAAGAATTATAAACAAGTTATTGGCTTTCGTTAAATCTTGAAGACTTAATTAACTACTTATTATATTTTTAAACTTTTAAAAGATTATGTATTTTATTATATTAAAGACTTTCATATCTTTAACCCTTTTGAAATTAAATATTTCTATGATTTATGTTTAAAATTTAGAACCCTATTTTAAAACAAACTTTATTTAGATCAAAATATTATGTAATCCTCTCATATGTACTATTGTCATAGCCCGCCTAACCAATCCTTTTTATTAGTCATATCAAAGTAAGCAATAATCTCAATAACACAAAACTAATAATATATTTTGAAATCAATTTTTAACATAATAAGTAACATAAACTATAACAATGAAAACATGTGCCTCTAATATCGTTCACAAGCACAACTTAGCGATGCAAGTATCCATAAATATACAGAATGTGAATTATATGAATATCTCATAATAAACTTGTCACAGAGCTCAACATAAACTCTTTTGTTTTTAGATACCTATGTGACATGCCATTATGTTCTCCTAGCTTTTTGTGCATTTGTGTTTTGATTATAATTCAAATAAGTAATAAATATAACAAATTTAATAGATAAATTAATAGTTACAAATAATACAATAGGATAAAATGTAAAAATAAACTACTCATAAATAACAAAAGAGATATAACAAATATATGTCATCTTAAAAGTACTTTTAAAAATTTGTTACTAGTATGTATATATGTCATTTTCATTCTATGAACTTTATGCATTTATCTTTTAATACTTTTTTTTTTATTATTTCTTATTTTTTGTCATTTCTCATATTTCTCATCTATTAAGAATTATGAAGTATAGGCTCTTTTTATTTTGCTATTTTTTCATTATTTTAGCTCCACAAAATCCTATATCATTACACATCTAATTGCATCAACACATATATAGACATCAATCCATAGATATATCATAATTAGTTAAGGATCATAATCATATCATTTATGCTTATCATTATCTTATACAAAAGTACTAGAGATATTAAAGTCAACTTATCAAGGCTTTATAAAAAAACACTAATAATAATTGAGAATGAGAGCTCTTGTCTTATTAAAAAAATCATATTACCTATTTATTATCTTATATCATAACATAAGATATATCATTAGGCTTTATAATTTAATCTAAAAACTTATTCATTTTTTATATTCATTTATACTTTCTTATTTTATGTTCTGATACTTATAATAATTAAAATATAATATACAATTACATTGACTTGATTTTATTTACACAATCAAATGATACTAATAATATGATATATAAGATTAAAATATATATGCATAATTATCTTATCACGTTCACATTAATATATTTTAAAGATATGTAAAATTAACCTACCTTCATCATAATTATTTTTATTCATTAACTTAATTCAATACAATGATTCCTCTGTGATTAATTTCTCATACAAACAAATGATACATAGTTATCATAAATTGCTTTCTTTTTTATGCATAATATATTCACAATTTTATATTATGTTTAATACATGAATTTCTCATTCGTTCTCTTTCTTTTTTTCTTATTTTAACCATTTCTTTCTTCTTATATATGGTATATATATTCAATATATTGTACATCTCATATCTTATGTATTGCACATTAAATTGTGATGTGCTATGCATAACACATGAGATAGTTATTATTAAAACTATTTTTCTTCACATATTTTGATCCAAATCTTAAAGCCAACTTCAAGTTAGGAACAAATTGAGAACTATTCAAAAATTAAGGGCACACCTAACACCTCTAAATCTATTTTAACGAAAACTTCACATTTAATTAAAATCATGATTTGAGACCAACTTTCCAATAAACTCTCATTCTTAGTTTCAATAAATTCAATGGGATAACCAAAATGAAATTTCATGCAAGACTAGCTTAAGGCTATACCTTGTTGAGCCTCTTCATGTTGCAAATGATCTAATAACTTCCCAAAATTTTCTAAATACTTTTCTTTAGGTTTTCTCATTGCAATTTTATTTTCCTCCATTGTTTTCATGCCAATAGCTAGATCCTCACCTTGATCTCTCTCAAGGCTCCATTGCAACATTTCTCCCTCCTTCCAATAGTTGCTAAATCACAAGGATCCCATATATTTTCTTATTTAAACTATGGAAACAGAAAGACGCTAGAAGTACATATCTTAATCTCCTTTCAAGATCTAAATAGTGGCTTAGTTTCCCCTTCTCTACTTTTCCTTCTCTTTCAACTAGATGTTATACTACTTTCTCAAAAAAGGCACACTAACCCTTATCCTAGCTAGTTTTAAGATAAATGATGCTAATAACCGAAATACACTTTACTATTTAAGGGCTTATTACATTTTTTACCATTCCTTTAAATAAATTTTTTTTTAATTAATATTTAGCATAAAAAAATCATAATAATTAAAATTCAAAATTGAAAAATTATGAGTTGCATTTCAAAAAGTTTTTCTTGAGAAACTCTTCCAAATTAATTGTTCAAACTATAATTTTTAGATATTTTGCATATTGGAACTTCGAAATGTGCTAAAATTGATTATTTCAAATATGCTTTTATAAAATGTCAAAATATCTCTGTATACATTAAAATATAAATGTTTTGTATTTAAATATATGTATTTGTCATATTATGCATATGTTATACAAAATTAAAAATTTATATTATTACAATCTCATACCATGTGAAAATGTTATTTTGAAAATTAAAAGAGTTATGGATGCTAATAGTTCATATTAATTTCACTTCCTATATCACATCTCTCTTAATTTGATTATGTTACTTTTGTCATAATGCTATTTTAATTAAATTAATTAATAAAAATAGCATTATGACAAAAGTAAATTTAATTCTTTTTATTAAAAAATACAAGATGGTGGTTTATTTGACATTATAAATGATTAGATCTACTAAAAAAATAAATCATATAAGTAATTTTAGCTATTATGAGCCATAAAGATAGCTATGGTATGAAAGAGTTTGCAATGGTTCAAATTACTACAAAATGCTCATGATGAAAAAGTCGATGTCTAGATATCATATTTCAAACATATTTTAAAGGCTTTATAGGAAACTATAAACTTTGAATTAACCATTTTTGAAACTGCTACTAATCTTCTTTTTAGAGAGCGATTTATCTCTAATTTTGACCTTTTCGTCTAAGGGTTACAAGAGTTTTATGATTCATATTAACATTTTCACCTTTTATAACAAAAGAATTATAAACAAGTTATTGGCTTTCGTTAAATCTTGAAGACTTAATTAACTACTTATTATATTTTTAAACTTTTAAAAGATTATGTATTTTATTATATTAAAGACTTTCATATCTTTAACCCTTTTGAAATTAAATATTTCTATGATTTATGTTTAAAATTTAGAACCCTATTTCAAAACAAACTTTATTTAGATCAAAATATTATGTAATCCTCTCATATGTACTATTGTCATAGCCCCCCTAACCAATCCTTTTTATTAGTCATATCAAAGTAAGCAATAATCTCAATAACACAAAACTAATAATATATTTTGAAATCAATTTTTAACATAATAAGTAACATAAACTATAACAATGAAAACATGTGCCTCTAATATCGTTCACAAGCACAACTTAGCGATGCAAGTATCCATAAATATACAGAATGTGAATTATATGAATATCTCATAATAAACTTGTCACAGAGCTCAACATAAACTCTTTTGTTTTTAGATACCTATGTGACATGCCATTATGTTCTCCTAGCTTTTTGTGCATTTGTGTTTTGATTATAATTCAAATAAGTAATAAATATAACAAATTTAATAGATAAATTAATAGTTACAAATAATACAATAGGATAAAATGTAAAAATAAACTACTCATAAATAACAAAAGAGATATAACAAATATATGTCATCTTAAAAGTACTTTTAAAAATTTGTTACTAGTATGTATATATGTCATTTTCATTCTATGAACTTTATGCATTTATCTTTTAATACTTTTTTTTTTATTATTTCTTATTTTTTGTCATTTCTCATATTTCTCATCTATTAAGAATTATGAAGTATAGGCTCTTTTTATTTTGCTATTTTTTCATTATTTTAGCTCCACAAAATCCTATATCATTACACATCTAATTGCATCAACACATATATAGACATCAATCCATAGATATATCATAATTAGTTAAGGATCATAATCATATCATTTATGCTTATCATTATCTTATACAAAAGTACTAGAGATATTAAAGTCAACTTATCAAGGCTTTATAAAAAAACACTAATAATAATTGAGAATGAGAGCTCTTGTCTTATTAAAAAAATCATATTACCTATTTATTATCTTATATCATAACATAAGATATATCATTAGGCTTTATAATTTAATCTAAAAACTTATTCATTTTTTATATTCATTTATACTTTCTTATTTTATGTTCTGATACTTATAATAATTAAAATATAATATACAATTACATTGACTTGATTTTATTTACACAATCAAATGATACTAATAATATGATATATAAGATTAAAATATATATGCATAATTATCTTATCACGTTCACATTAATATATTTTAAAGATATGTAAAATTAACCTACCTTCATCATAATTATTTTTATTCATTAACTTAATTCAATACAATGATTCCTCTGTGATTAATTTCTCATACAAACAAATGATACATAGTTATCATAAATTGCTTTCTTTTTTATGCATAATATATTCACAATTTTATATTATGTTTAATACATGAATTTCTCATTCGTTCTCTTTCTTTTTTTCTTATTTTAACCATTTCTTTCTTCTTATATATGGTATATATATTCAATATATTGTACATCTCATATCTTATGTATTGCACATTAAATTGTGATGTGCTATGCATAACACATGAGATAGTTATTATTAAAACTATTTTTCTTCACATATTTTGATCCAAATCTTAAAGCCAACTTCAAGTTAGGAACAAATTGAGAACTATTCAAAAATTAAGGGCACACCTAACACCTCTAAATCTATTTTAACGAAAACTTCACATTTAATTAAAATCATGATTTGAGACCAACTTTCCAATAAACTCTCATTCTTAGTTTCAATAAATTCAATGGGATAACCAAAATGAAATTTCATGCAAGACTAGCTTAAGGCTATACCTTGTTGAGCCTCTTCATGTTGCAAATGATCTAATAACTTCCCAAAATTTTCTAAATACTTTTCTTTAGGTTTTCTCATTGCAATTTTATTTTCCTCCATTGTTTTCATGCCAATAGCTAGATCCTCACCTTGATCTCTCTCAAGGCTCCATTGCAACATTTCTCCCTCCTTCCAATAGTTGCTAAATCACAAGGATCCCATATATTTTCTTATTTAAACTATGGAAACAGAAAGACGCTAGAAGTACATATCTTAATCTCCTTTCAAGATCTAAATAGTGGCTTAGTTTCCCCTTCTCTACTTTTCCTTCTCTTTCAACTAGATGTTATACTACTTTCTCAAAAAAGGCACACTAACCCTTATCCTAGCTAGTTTTAAGATAAATGATGCTAATAACCGAAATACACTTTACTATTTAAGGGCTTATTACATTTTTTACCATTCCTTTAAATAAATTTTTTTTTAATTAATATTTAGCATAAAAAAATCATAATAATTAAAATTCAAAATTGAAAAATTATGAGTTGCATTTCAAAAAGTTTTTCTTGAGAAACTCTTCCAAATTAATTGTTCAAACTATAATTTTTAGATATTTTGCATATTGGAACTTCGAAATGTGCTAAAATTGATTATTTCAAATATGCTTTTATAAAATGTCAAAATATCTCTGTATACATTAAAATATAAATGTTTTGTATTTAAATATATGTATTTGTCATATTATGCATATGTTATACAAAATTAAAAATTTATATTATTACAATCTCATACCATGTGAAAATGTTATTTTGAAAATTAAAAGAGTTATGGATGCTAATAGTTCATATTAATTTCACTTCCTATATCACATCTCTCTTAATTTGATTATGTTACTTTTGTCATAATGCTATTTTAATTAAATTAATTAATAAAAATAGCATTATGACAAAAGTAAATTTAATTCTTTTTATTAAAAAATACAAGATGGTGGTTTATTTGACATTATAAATGATTAGATCTACTAAAAAAATAAATCATATAAGTAATTTTAGCTATTATGAGCCATAAAGATAGCTATGGTATGAAAGAGTTTGCAATGGTTCAAATTACTACAAAATGCTCATGATGAAAAAGTCGATGTCTAGATATCATATTTCAAACATATTTTAAAGGCTTTATAGGAAACTATAAACTTTGAATTAACCATTTTTGAAACTGCTACTAATCTTCTTTTTAGAGAGCGATTTATCTCTAATTTTGACCTTTTCGTCTAAGGGTTACAAGAGTTTTATGATTCATATTAACATTTTCACCTTTTATAACAAAAGAATTATAAACAAGTTATTGGCTTTCGTTAAATCTTGAAGACTTAATTAACTACTTATTATATTTTTAAACTTTTAAAAGATTATGTATTTTATTATATTAAAGACTTTCATATCTTTAACCCTTTTGAAATTAAATATTTCTATGATTTATGTTTAAAATTTAGAACCCTATTTCAAAACAAACTTTATTTAGATCAAAATATTATGTAATCCTCTCATATGTACTATTGTCATAGCCCCCCTAACCAATCCTTTTTATTAGTCATATCAAAGTAAGCAATAATCTCAATAACACAAAACTAATAATATATTTTGAAATCAATTTTTAACATAATAAGTAACATAAACTATAACAATGAAAACATGTGCCTCTAATATCGTTCACAAGCACAACTTAGCGATGCAAGTATCCATAAATATACAGAATGTGAATTATATGAATATCTCATAATAAACTTGTCACAGAGCTCAACATAAACTCTTTTGTTTTTAGATACCTATGTGACATGCCATTATGTTCTCCTAGCTTTTTGTGCATTTGTGTTTTGATTATAATTCAAATAAGTAATAAATATAACAAATTTAATAGATAAATTAATAGTTACAAATAATACAATAGGATAAAATGTAAAAATAAACTACTCATAAATAACAAAAGAGATATAACAAATATATGTCATCTTAAAAGTACTTTTAAAAATTTGTTACTAGTATGTATATATGTCATTTTCATTCTATGAACTTTATGCATTTATCTTTTAATACTTTTTTTTTTATTATTTCTTATTTTTTGTCATTTCTCATATTTCTCATCTATTAAGAATTATGAAGTATAGGCTCTTTTTATTTTGCTATTTTTTCATTATTTTAGCTCCACAAAATCCTATATCATTACACATCTAATTGCATCAACACATATATAGACATCAATCCATAGATATATCATAATTAGTTAAGGATCATAATCATATCATTTATGCTTATCATTATCTTATACAAAAGTACTAGAGATATTAAAGTCAACTTATCAAGGCTTTATAAAAAAACACTAATAATAATTGAGAATGAGAGCTCTTGTCTTATTAAAAAAATCATATTACCTATTTATTATCTTATATCATAACATAAGATATATCATTAGGCTTTATAATTTAATCTAAAAACTTATTCATTTTTTATATTCATTTATACTTTCTTATTTTATGTTCTGATACTTATAATAATTAAAATATAATATACAATTACATTGACTTGATTTTATTTACACAATCAAATGATACTAATAATATGATATATAAGATTAAAATATATATGCATAATTATCTTATCACGTTCACATTAATATATTTTAAAGATATGTAAAATTAACCTACCTTCATCATAATTATTTTTATTCATTAACTTAATTCAATACAATGATTCCTCTGTGATTAATTTCTCATACAAACAAATGATACATAGTTATCATAAATTGCTTTCTTTTTTATGCATAATATATTCACAATTTTATATTATGTTTAATACATGAATTTCTCATTCGTTCTCTTTCTTTTTTTCTTATTTTAACCATTTCTTTCTTCTTATATATGGTATATATATTCAATATATTGTACATCTCATATCTTATGTATTGCACATTAAATTGTGATGTGCTATGCATAACACATGAGATAGTTATTATTAAAACTATTTTTCTTCACATATTTTGATCCAAATCTTAAAGCCAACTTCAAGTTAGGAACAAATTGAGAACTATTCAAAAATTAAGGGCACACCTAACACCTCTAAATCTATTTTAACGAAAACTTCACATTTAATTAAAATCATGATTTGAGACCAACTTTCCAATAAACTCTCATTCTTAGTTTCAATAAATTCAATGGGATAACCAAAATGAAATTTCATGCAAGACTAGCTTAAGGCTATACCTTGTTGAGCCTCTTCATGTTGCAAATGATCTAATAACTTCCCAAAATTTTCTAAATACTTTTCTTTAGGTTTTCTCATTGCAATTTTATTTCCCTCCATTGTTTTCATGCCAATAGCTAGATCCTCACCTTGATCTCTCTCAAGGCTCCATTGCAACATTTCTCCCTCCTTCCAATAGTTGCTAAATCACAAGGATCCCATATATTTTCTTATTTAAACTATGGAAACAGAAAGACGCTAGAAGTACATATCTTAATCTCCTTTCAAGATCTAAATAGTGGCTTAGTTTCCCCTTCTCTACTTTTCCTTCTCTTTCAACTAGATGTTATACTACTTTCTCAAAAAAGGCACACTAACCCTTATCCTAGCTAGTTTTAAGATAAATGATGCTAATAACCGAAATACACTTTACTATTTAAGGGCTTATTACATTTTTTACCATTCCTTTAAATAAATTTTTTTTTAATTAATATTTAGCATAAAAAAATCATAATAATTAAAATTCAAAATTGAAAAATTATGAGTTGCATTTCAAAAAGTTTTTCTTGAGAAACTCTTCCAAATTAATTGTTCAAACTATAATTTTTAGATATTTTGCATATTGGAACTTCGAAATGTGCTAAAATTGATTATTTCAAATATGCTTTTATAAAATGTCAAAATATCTCTGTATACATTAAAATATAAATGTTTTGTATTTAAATATATGTATTTGTCATATTATGCATATGTTATACAAAATTAAAAATTTATATTATTACAATCTCATACCATGTGAAAATGTTATTTTGAAAATTAAAAGAGTTATGGATGCTAATAGTTCATATTAATTTCACTTCCTATATCACATCTCTCTTAATTTGATTATGTTACTTTTGTCATAATGCTATTTTAATTAAATTAATTAATAAAAATAGCATTATGACAAAAGTAAATTTAATTCTTTTTATTAAAAAATACAAGATGGTGGTTTATTTGACATTATAAATGATTAGATCTACTAAAAAAATAAATCATATAAGTAATTTTAGCTATTATGAGCCATAAAGATAGCTATGGTATGAAAGAGTTTGCAATGGTTCAAATTACTACAAAATGCTCATGATGAAAAAGTCGATGTCTAGATATCATATTTCAAACATATTTTAAAGGCTTTATAGGAAACTATAAACTTTGAATTAACCATTTTTGAAACTGCTACTAATCTTCTTTTTAGAGAGCGATTTATCTCTAATTTTGACCTTTTCGTCTAAGGGTTACAAGAGTTTTATGATTCATATTAACATTTTCACCTTTTATAACAAAAGAATTATAAACAAGTTATTGGCTTTCGTTAAATCTTGAAGACTTAATTAACTACTTATTATATTTTTAAACTTTTAAAAGATTATGTATTTTATTATATTAAAGACTTTCATATCTTTAACCCTTTTGAAATTAAATATTTCTATGATTTATGTTTAAAATTTAGAACCCTATTTCAAAACAAACTTTATTTAGATCAAAATATTATGTAATCCTCTCATATGTACTATTGTCATAGCCCCCCTAACCAATCCTTTTTATTAGTCATATCAAAGTAAGCAATAATCTCAATAACACAAAACTAATAATATATTTTGAAATCAATTTTTAACATAATAAGTAACATAAACTATAACAATGAAAACATGTGCCTCTAATATCGTTCACAAGCACAACTTAGCGATGCAAGTATCCATAAATATACAGAATGTGAATTATATGAATATCTCATAATAAACTTGTCACAGAGCTCAACATAAACTCTTTTGTTTTTAGATACCTATGTGACATGCCATTATGTTCTCCTAGCTTTTTGTGCATTTGTGTTTTGATTATAATTCAAATAAGTAATAAATATAACAAATTTAATAGATAAATTAATAGTTACAAATAATACAATAGGATAAAATGTAAAAATAAACTACTCATAAATAACAAAAGAGATATAACAAATATATGTCATCTTAAAAGTACTTTTAAAAATTTGTTACTAGTATGTATATATGTCATTTTCATTCTATGAACTTTATGCATTTATCTTTTAATACTTTTTTTTTATTATTTCTTATTTTTTGTCATTTCTCATATTTCTCATCTTTTAAGAATTATGAAGTATAGGCTCTTTTTATTTTGCTATTTTTTCATTATTTTAGCTCCACAAAATCCTATATCATTACACATCTAATTGCATCAACACATATATAGACATCAATCCATAGATATATCATAATTAGTTAAGGATCATAATCATATCATTTATGCTTATCATTATCTTATACAAAAGTACTAGAGATATTAAAGTCAACTTATCAAGGCTTTATAAAAAAACACTAATAATAATTGAGAATGAGAGCTCTTGTCTTATTAAAAAAATCATATTACCTATTTATTATCTTATATCATAACATAAGATATATCATTAGGCTTTATAATTTAATCTAAAAACTTATTCATTTTTTATATTCATTTATACTTTCTTATTTTATGTTCTGATACTTATAATAATTAAAATATAATATACAATTACATTGACTTGATTTTATTTACACAATCAAATGATACTAATAATATGATATATAAGATTAAAATATATATGCATAATTATCTTATCACGTTCACATTAATATATTTTAAAGATATGTAAAATTAACCTACCTTCATCATAATTATTTTTATTCATTAACTTAATTCAATACAATGATTCCTCTGTGATTAATTTCTCATACAAACAAATGATACATAGTTATCATAAATTGCTTTCTTTTTTATGCATAATATATTCACAATTTTATATTATGTTTAATACATGAATTTCTCATTCGTTCTCTTTCTTTTTTTCTTATTTTAACCATTTCTTTCTTCTTATATATGGTATATATATTCAATATATTGTACATCTCATATCTTATGTATTGCACATTAAATTGTGATGTGCTATGCATAACACATGAGATAGTTATTATTAAAACTATTTTTCTTCACATATTTTGATCCAAATCTTAAAGCCAACTTCAAGTTAGGAACAAATTGAGAACTATTCAAAAATTAAGGGCACACCTAACACCTCTAAATCTATTTTAACGAAAACTTCACATTTAATTAAAATCATGATTTGAGACCAACTTTCCAATAAACTCTCATTCTTAGTTTCAATAAATTCAATGGGATAACCAAAATGAAATTTCATGCAAGACTAGCTTAAGGCTATACCTTGTTGAGCCTCTTCATGTTGCAAATGATCTAATAACTTCCCAAAATTTTCTAAATACTTTTCTTTAGGTTTTCTCATTGCAATTTTATTTCCCTCCATTGTTTTCATGCCAATAGCTAGATCCTCACCTTGATCTCTCTCAAGGCTCCATTGCAACATTTCTCCCTCCTTCCAATAGTTGCTAAATCACAAGGATCCCATATATTTTCTTATTTAAACTATGGAAACAGAAAGACGCTAGAAGTACATATCTTAATCTCCTTTCAAGATCTAAATAGTGGCTTAGTTTCCCCTTCTCTACTTTTCCTTCTCTTTCAACTAGATGTTATACTACTTTCTCAAAAAAGGCACACTAACCCTTATCCTAGCTAGTTTTAAGATAAATGATGCTAATAACCGAAATACACTTTACTATTTAAGGGCTTATTACATTTTTTACCATTCCTTTAAATAAATTTTTTTTTAATTAATATTTAGCATAAAAAAATCATAATAATTAAAATTCAAAATTGAAAAATTATGAGTTGCATTTCAAAAAGTTTTTCTTGAGAAACTCTTCCAAATTAATTGTTCAAACTATAATTTTTAGATATTTTGCATATTGGAACTTCGAAATGTGCTAAAATTGATTATTTCAAATATGCTTTTATAAAATGTCAAAATATCTCTGTATACATTAAAATATAAATGTTTTGTATTTAAATATATGTATTTGTCATATTATGCATATGTTATACAAAATTAAAAATTTATATTATTACAATCTCATACCATGTGAAAATGTTATTTTGAAAATTAAAAGAGTTATGGATGCTAATAGTTCATATTAATTTCACTTCCTATATCACATCTCTCTTAATTTGATTATGTTACTTTTGTCATAATGCTATTTTAATTAAATTAATTAATAAAAATAGCATTATGACAAAAGTAAATTTAATTCTTTTTATTAAAAAATACAAGATGGTGGTTTATTTGACATTATAAATGATTAGATCTACTAAAAAAATAAATCATATAAGTAATTTTAGCTATTATGAGCCATAAAGATAGCTATGGTATGAAAGAGTTTGCAATGGTTCAAATTACTACAAAATGCTCATGATGAAAAAGTCGATGTCTAGATATCATATTTCAAACATATTTTAAAGGCTTTATAGGAAACTATGAACTTTGAATTAACCATTTTTGAAACTGCTACTAATCTTCTTTTTAGAGAGCGATTTATCTCTAATTTTGACCTTTTCGTCTAAGGGTTACAAGAGTTTTATGATTCATATTAACATTTTCACCTTTTATAACAAAAGAATTATAAACAAGTTATTGGCTTTCGTTAAATCTTGAAGACTTAATTAACTACTTATTATATTTTTAAACTTTTAAAAGATTATGTATTTTATTATATTAAAGACTTTCATATCTTTAACCCTTTTGAAATTAAATATTTCTATGATTTATGTTTAAAATTTAGAACCCTATTTCAAAACAAACTTTATTTAGATCAAAATATTATGTAATCCTCTCATATGTACTATTGTCATAGCCCCCCTAACCAATCCTTTTTATTAGTCATATCAAAGTAAGCAATAATCTCAATAACACAAAACTAATAATATATTTTGAAATCAATTTTTAACATAATAAGTAACATAAAATATAACAATGAAAACATGTGCCTCTAATATCGTTCACAAGCACAACTTAGCGATGCAAGTATCCATAAATATACAGAATGTGAATTATATGAATATCTCATAATAAACTTGTCACAGAGCTCAACATAAACTCTTTTGTTTTTAGATACCTATGTGACATGCCATTATGTTCTCCTAGCTTTTTGTGCATTTGTGTTTTGATTATAATTCAAATAAGTAATAAATATAACAAATTTAATAGATAAATTAATAGTTACAAATAATACAATAGGATAAAATGTAAAAATAAACTACTCATAAATAACAAAAGAGATATAACAAATATGTCATCTTAAAAGTACTTTTAAAAATTTGTTACTAGTATGTATATATGTCATTTTCATTCTATGAACTTTATGCATTTATCTTTTAATACTTTTTTTTTTATTATTTCTTATTTTTTGTCATTTCTCATATTTCTCATCTTTTAAGAATTATGAAGTATAGGCTCTTTTTATTTTGCTATTTTTTCATTATTTTAGCTCCACAAAATCCTATATCATTACACATCTAATTGCATCAACACATATATAGACATCAATCCATAGATATATCATAATTAGTTAAGGATCATAATCATATCATTTATGCTTATCATTATCTTATACAAAAGTACTAGAGATATTAAAGTCAACTTATCAAGGCTTTATAAAAAAACACTAATAATAATTGAGAATGAGAGCTCTTGTCTTATTAAAAAAATCATATTACCTATTTATTATCTTATATCATAACATAAGATATATCATTAGGCTTTATAATTTAATCTAAAAACTTATTCATTTTTTATATTCATTTATACTTTCTTATTTTATGTTCTGATACTTATAATAATTAAAATATAATATACAATTACATTGACTTGATTTTATTTACACAATCAAATGATACTAATAATATGATATATAAGATTAAAATATATATGCATAATTATCTTATCACGTTCACATTAATATATTTTAAAGATATGTAAAATTAACCTACCTTCATCATAATTATTTTTATTCATTAACTTAATTCAATACAATGATTCCTCTGTGATTAATTTCTCATACAAACAAATGATACATAGTTATCATAAATTGCTTTCTTTTTTATGCATAATATATTCACAATTTTATATTATGTTTAATACATGAATTTCTCATTCGTTCTCTTTCTTTTTTTCTTATTTTAACCATTTCTTTCTTCTTATATATGGTATATATATTCAATATATTGTACATCTCATATCTTATGTATTGCACATTAAATTGTGATGTGCTATGCATAACACATGAGATAGTTATTATTAAAACTATTTTTCTTCACATATTTTGATCCAAATCTTAAAGCCAACTTCAAGTTAGGAACAAATTGAGAACTATTCAAAAATTAAGGGCACACCTAACACCTCTAAATCTATTTTAACGAAAACTTCACATTTAATTAAAATCATGATTTGAGACCAACTTTCCAATAAACTCTCATTCTTAGTTTCAATAAATTCAATGGGATAACCAAAATGAAATTTCATGCAAGACTAGCTTAAGGCTATACCTTGTTGAGCCTCTTCATGTTGCAAATGATCTAATAACTTCCCAAAATTTTCTAAATACTTTTCTTTAGGTTTTCTCATTGCAATTTTATTTTCCTCCATTGTTTTCATGCCAATAGCTAGATCCTCACCTTGATCTCTCTCAAGGCTCCATTGCAACATTTCTCCCTCCTTCCAATAGTTGCTAAATCACAAGGATCCCATATATTTTCTTATTTAAACTATGGAAACAGAAAGACGCTAGAAGTACATATCTTAATCTCCTTTCAAGATCTAAATAGTGGCTTAGTTTCCCCTTCTCTACTTTTCCTTCTCTTTCAACTAGATGTTATACTACTTTCTCAAAAAAGGCACACTAACCCTTATCCTAGCTAGTTTTAAGATAAATGATGCTAATAACCGAAATACACTTTACTATTTAAGGGCTTATTACATTTTTTACCATTCCTTTAAATAAATTTTTTTTTAATTAATATTTAGCATAAAAAAATCATAATAATTAAAATTCAAAATTGAAAAATTATGAGTTGCATTTCAAAAAGTTTTTCTTGAGAAACTCTTCCAAATTAATTGTTCAAACTATAATTTTTAGATATTTTGCATATTGGAACTTCGAAATGTGCTAAAATTGATTATTTCAAATATGCTTTTATAAAATGTCAAAATATCTCTGTATACATTAAAATATAAATGTTTTGTATTTAAATATATGTATTTGTCATATTATGCATATGTTATACAAAATTAAAAATTTATATTATTACAATCTCATACCATGTGAAAATGTTATTTTGAAAATTAAAAGAGTTATGGATGCTAATAGTTCATATTAATTTCACTTCCTATATCACATCTCTCTTAATTTGATTATGTTACTTTTGTCATAATGCTATTTTAATTAAATTAATTAATAAAAATAGCATTATGACAAAAGTAAATTTAATTCTTTTTATTAAAAAATACAAGATGGTGGTTTATTTGACATTATAAATGATTAGATCTACTAAAAAAATAAATCATATAAGTAATTTTAGCTATTATGAGCCATAAAGATAGCTATGGTATGAAAGAGTTTGCAATGGTTCAAATTACTACAAAATGCTCATGATGAAAAAGTCGATGTCTAGATATCATATTTCAAACATATTTTAAAGGCTTTATAGGAAACTATAAACTTTGAATTAACCATTTTTGAAACTGCTACTAATCTTCTTTTTAGAGAGCGATTTATCTCTAATTTTGACCTTTTCGTCTAAGGGTTACAAGAGTTTTATGATTCATATTAACATTTTCACCTTTTATAACAAAAGAATTATAAACAAGTTATTGGCTTTCGTTAAATCTTGAAGACTTAATTAACTACTTATTATATTTTTAAACTTTTAAAAGATTATGTATTTTATTATATTAAAGACTTTCATATCTTTAACCCTTTTGAAATTAAATATTTCTATGATTTATGTTTAAAATTTAGAACCCTATTTCAAAACAAACTTTATTTAGATCAAAATATTATGTAATCCTCTCATATGTACTATTGTCATAGCCCCCCTAACCAATCCTTTTTATTAGTCATATCAAAGTAAGCAATAATCTCATAACACAAAACTAATAATATATTTTGAAATCAATTTTTAACATAATAAGTAACATAAACTATAACAATGAAAACATGTGCCTCTAATATCGTTCACAAGCACAACTTAGCGATGCAAGTATCCATAAATATACAGAATGTGAATTATATGAATATCTCATAATAAACTTGTCACAGAGCTCAACATAAACTCTTTTGTTTTTAGATACCTATGTGACATGCCATTATGTTCTCCTAGCTTTTTGTGCATTTGTGTTTTGATTATAATTCAAATAAGTAATAAATATAACAAATTTAATAGATAAATTAATAGTTACAAATAATACAATAGGATAAAATGTAAAAATAAACTACTCATAAATAACAAAAGAGATATAACAAATATATGTCATCTTAAAAGTACTTTTAAAAATTTGTTACTAGTATGTATATATGTCATTTTCATTCTATGAACTTTATGCATTTATCTTTTAATACTTTTTTTTTTTTATTATTTCTTATTTTTTGTCATTTCTCATATTTCTCATCTTTTAAGAATTATGAAGTATAGGCTCTTTTTATTTTGCTATTTTTTCATTATTTTAGCTCCACAAAATCCTATATCATTACACATCTAATTGCATCAACACATATATAGACATCAATCCATAGATATATCATAATTAGTTAAGGATCATAATCATATCATTTATGCTTATCATTATCTTATACAAAAGTACTAGAGATATTAAAGTCAACTTATCAAGGCTTTATAAAAAAACACTAATAATAATTGAGAATGAGAGCTCTTGTCTTATTAAAAAAATCATATTACCTATTTATTATCTTATATCATAACATAAGATATATCATTAGGCTTTATAATTTAATCTAAAAACTTATTCATTTTTTATATTCATTTATACTTTCTTATTTTATGTTCTGATACTTATAATAATTAAAATATAATATACAATTACATTGACTTGATTTTATTTACACAATCAAATGATACTAATAATATGATATATAAGATTAAAATATATATGCATAATTATCTTATCACGTTCACATTAATATATTTTAAAGATATGTAAAATTAACCTACCTTCATCATAATTATTTTTATTCATTAACTTAATTCAATACAATGATTCCTCTGTGATTAATTTCTCATACAAACAAATGATACATAGTTATCATAAATTGCTTTCTTTTTTATGCATAATATATTCACAATTTTATATTATGTTTAATACATGAATTTCTCATTCGTTCTCTTTCTTTTTTTCTTATTTTAACCATTTCTTTCTTCTTATATATGGTATATATATTCAATATATTGTACATCTCATATCTTATGTATTGCACATTAAATTGTGATGTGCTATGCATAACACATGAGATAGTTATTATTAAAACTATTTTTCTTCACATATTTTGATCCAAATCTTAAAGCCAACTTCAAGTTAGGAACAAATTGAGAACTATTCAAAAATTAAGGGCACACCTAACACCTCTAAATCTATTTTAACGAAAACTTCACATTTAATTAAAATCATGATTTGAGACCAACTTTCCAATAAACTCTCATTCTTAGTTTCAATAAATTCAATGGGATAACCAAAATGAAATTTCATGCAAGACTAGCTTAAGGCTATACCTTGTTGAGCCTCTTCATGTTGCAAATGATCTAATAACTTCCCAAAATTTTCTAAATACTTTTCTTTAGGTTTTCTCATTGCAATTTTATTTCCCTCCATTGTTTTCATGCCAATAGCTAGATCCTCACCTTGATCTCTCTCAAGGCTCCATTGCAACATTTCTCCCTCCTTCCAATAGTTGCTAAATCACAAGGATCCCATATATTTTCTTATTTAAACTATGGAAACAGAAAGACGCTAGAAGTACATATCTTAATCTCCTTTCAAGATCTAAATAGTGGCTTAGTTTCCCCTTCTCTACTTTTCCTTCTCTTTCAACTAGATGTTATACTACTTTCTCAAAAAAGGCACACTAACCCTTATCCTAGCTAGTTTTAAGATAAATGATGCTAATAACCGAAATACACTTTACTATTTAAGGGCTTATTACATTTTTTACCATTCCTTTAAATAAATTTTTTTTTAATTAATATTTAGCATAAAAAAATCATAATAATTAAAATTCAAAATTGAAAAATTATGAGTTGCATTTCAAAAAGTTTTTCTTGAGAAACTCTTCCAAATTAATTGTTCAAACTATAATTTTTAGATATTTTGCATATTGGAACTTCGAAATGTGCTAAAATTGATTATTTCAAATATGCTTTTATAAAATGTCAAAATATCTCTGTATACATTAAAATATAAATGTTTTGTATTTAAATATATGTATTTGTCATATTATGCATATGTTATACAAAATTAAAAATTTATATTATTACAATCTCATACCATGTGAAAATGTTATTTTGAAAATTAAAAGAGTTATGGATGCTAATAGTTCATATTAATTTCACTTCCTATATCACATCTCTCTTAATTTGATTATGTTACTTTTGTCATAATGCTATTTTAATTAAATTAATTAATAAAAATAGCATTATGACAAAAGTAAATTTAATTCTTTTTATTAAAAAATACAAGATGGTGGTTTATTTGACATTATAAATGATTAGATCTACTAAAAAAATAAATCATATAAGTAATTTTAGCTATTATGAGCCATAAAGATAGCTATGGTATGAAAGAGTTTGCAATGGTTCAAATTACTACAAAATGCTCATGATGAAAAAGTCGATGTCTAGATATCATATTTCAAACATATTTTAAAGGCTTTATAGGAAACTATAAACTTTGAATTAACCATTTTTGAAACTGCTACTAATCTTCTTTTTAGAGAGCGATTTATCTCTAATTTTGACCTTTTCGTCTAAGGGTTACAAGAGTTTTATGATTCATATTAACATTTTCACCTTTTATAACAAAAGAATTATAAACAAGTTATTGGCTTTCGTTAAATCTTGAAGACTTAATTAACTACTTATTATATTTTTAAACTTTTAAAAGATTATGTATTTTATTATATTAAAGACTTTCATATCTTTAACCCTTTTGAAATTAAATATTTCTATGATTTATGTTTAAAATTTAGAACCCTATTTCAAAACAAACTTTATTTAGATCAAAATATTATGTAATCCTCTCATATGTACTATTGTCATAGCCCCCATAACCAATCCTTTTTATTAGTCATATCAAAGTAAGCAATAATCTCATAACACAAAACTAATAATATATTTTGAAATCAATTTTTAACATAATAAGTAACATAAACTATAACAATGAAAACATGTGCCTCTAATATCGTTCACAAGCACAACTTAGCGATGCAAGTATCCATAAATATACAGAATGTGAATTATATGAATATCTCATAATAAACTTGTCACAGAGCTCAACATAAACTCTTTTGTTTTTAGATACCTATGTGACATGCCATTATGTTCTCCTAGCTTTTTGTGCATTTGTGTTTTGATTATAATTCAAATAAGTAATAAATATAACAAATTTAATAGATAAATTAATAGTTACAAATAATACAATAGGATAAAATGTAAAAATAAACTACTCATAAATAACAAAAGAGATATAACAAATATATGTCATCTTAAAAGTACTTTTAAAAATTTGTTACTAGTATGTATATATGTCATTTTCATTCTATGAACTTTATGCATTTATCTTTTAATACTTTTTTTTTTATTATTTCTTATTTTTTGTCATTTCTCATATTTCTCATCTTTTAAGAATTATGAAGTATAGGCTCTTTTTATTTTGCTATTTTTTCATTATTTTAGCTCCACAAAATCCTATATCATTACACATCTAATTGCATCAACACATATATAGACATCAATCCATAGATATATCATAATTAGTTAAGGATCATAATCATATCATTTATGCTTATCATTATCTTATACAAAAGTACTAGAGATATTAAAGTCAACTTATCAAGGCTTTATAAAAAAACACTAATAATAATTGAGAATGAGAGCTCTTGTCTTATTAAAAAAATCATATTACCTATTTATTATCTTATATCATAACATAAGATATATCATTAGGCTTTATAATTTAATCTAAAAACTTATTCATTTTTTATATTCATTTATACTTTCTTATTTTATGTTCTGATACTTATAATAATTAAAATATAATATACAATTACATTGACTTGATTTTATTTACACAATCAAATGATACTAATAATATGATATATAAGATTAAAATATATATGCATAATTATCTTATCACGTTCACATTAATATATTTTAAAGATATGTAAAATTAACCTACCTTCATCATAATTATTTTTATTCATTAACTTAATTCAATACAATGATTCCTCTGTGATTAATTTCTCATACAAACAAATGATACATAGTTATCATAAATTGCTTTCTTTTTTATGCATAATATATTCACAATTTTATATTATGTTTAATACATGAATTTCTCATTCGTTCTCTTTCTTTTTTTCTTATTTTAACCATTTCTTTCTTCTTATATATGGTATATATATTCAATATATTGTACATCTCATATCTTATGTATTGCACATTAAATTGTGATGTGCTATGCATAACACATGAGATAGTTATTATTAAAACTATTTTTCTTCACATATTTTGATCCAAATCTTAAAGCCAACTTCAAGTTAGGAACAAATTGAGAACTATTCAAAAATTAAGGGCACACCTAACACCTCTAAATCTATTTTAACGAAAACTTCACATTTAATTAAAATCATGATTTGAGACCAACTTTCCAATAAACTCTCATTCTTAGTTTCAATAAATTCAATGGGATAACCAAAATGAAATTTCATGCAAGACTAGCTTAAGGCTATACCTTGTTGAGCCTCTTCATGTTGCAAATGATCTAATAACTTCCCAAAATTTTCTAAATACTTTTCTTTAGGTTTTCTCATTGCAATTTTATTTCCCTCCATTGTTTTCATGCCAATAGCTAGATCCTCACCTTGATCTCTCTCAAGGCTCCATTGCAACATTTCTCCCTCCTTCCAATAGTTGCTAAATCACAAGGATCCCATATATTTTCTTATTTAAACTATGGAAACAGAAAGACGCTAGAAGTACATATCTTAATCTCCTTTCAAGATCTAAATAGTGGCTTAGTTTCCCCTTCTCTACTTTTCCTTCTCTTTCAACTAGATGTTATACTACTTTCTCAAAAAAGGCACACTAACCCTTATCCTAGCTAGTTTTAAGATAAATGATGCTAATAACCGAAATACACTTTACTATTTAAGGGCTTATTACATTTTTTACCATTCCTTTAAATAAATTTTTTTTTAATTAATATTTAGCATAAAAAAATCATAATAATTAAAATTCAAAATTGAAAAATTATGAGTTGCATTTCAAAAAGTTTTTCTTGAGAAACTCTTCCAAATTAATTGTTCAAACTATAATTTTTAGATATTTTGCATATTGGAACTTTGAAATGTGCTAAAATTGATTATTTCAAATATGCTTTTATAAAATGTCAAAATATCTCTGTATACATTAAAATATAAATGTTTTGTATTTAAATATATGTATTTGTCATATTATGCATATGTTATACAAAATTAAAAATTTATATTATTACAATCTCATACCATGTGAAAATGTTATTTTGAAAATTAAAAGAGTTATGGATGCTAATAGTTCATATTAATTTCACTTCCTATATCACATCTCTCTTAATTTGATTATGTTACTTTTGTCATAATGCTATTTTAATTAAATTAATTAATAAAAACAGCATTATGACAAAAGTAAATTTAATTCTTTTTATTAAAAAATACAAGATGGTGGTTTATTTGACATTATAAATGATTAGATCTACTAAAAAAATAAATCATATAAGTAATTTTAGCTATTATGAGCCATAAAGATAGCTATGGTATGAAAGAGTTTGCAATGGTTCAAATTACTACAAAATGCTCATGATGAAAAAGTCGATGTCTAGATATCATATTTCAAACATATTTTAAAGGCTTTATAGGAAACTATAAACTTTGAATTAACCATTTTTGAAACTGCTACTAATCTTCTTTTTAGAGAGCGATTTATCTCTAATTTTGACCTTTTCGTCTAAGGGTTACAAGAGTTTTATGATTCATATTAACATTTTCACCTTTTATAACAAAAGAATTATAAACAAGTTATTGGCTTTCGTTAAATCTTGAAGACTTAATTAACTACTTATTATATTTTTAAACTTTTAAAAGATTATGTATTTTATTATATTAAAGACTTTCATATCTTTAACCCTTTTGAAATTAAATATTTCTATGATTTATGTTTAAAATTTAGAACCCTATTTCAAAACAAACTTTATTTAGATCAAAATATTATGTAATCCTCTCATATGTACTATTGTCATAGCCCCCCTAACCAATCCTTTTTATTAGTCATATCAAAGTAAGCAATAATCTCAATAACACAAAACTAATAATATATTTTGAAATCAATTTTTAACATAATAAGTAACATAAACTATAACAATGAAAACATGTGCCTCTAATATCGTTCACAAGCACAACTTAGCGATGCAAGTATCCATAAATATACAGAATGTGAATTATATGAATATCTCATAATAAACTTGTCACAGAGCTCAACATAAACTCTTTTGTTTTTAGATACCTATGTGACATGCCATTATGTTCTCCTAGCTTTTTGTGCATTTGTGTTTTGATTATAATTCAAATAAGTAATAAATATAACAAATTTAATAGATAAATTAATAGTTACAAATAATACAATAGGATAAAATGTAAAAATAAACTACTCATAAATAACAAAAGAGATATAACAAATATATGTCATCTTAAAAGTACTTTTAAAAATTTGTTACTAGTATGTATATATGTCATTTTCATTCTATGAACTTTATGCATTTATCTTTTAATACTTTTTTTTTTATTATTTCTTATTTTTTGTCATTTCTCATATTTCTCATCTTTTAAGAATTATGAAGTATAGGCTCTTTTTATTTTGCTATTTTTTCATTATTTTAGCTCCACAAAATCCTATATCATTACACATCTAATTGCATCAACACATATATAGACATCAATCCATAGATATATCATAATTAGTTAAGGATCATAATCATATCATTTATGCTTATCATTATCTTATACAAAAGTACTAGAGATATTAAAGTCAACTTATCAAGGCTTTATAAAAAAACACTAATAATAATTGAGAATGAGAGCTCTTGTCTTATTAAAAAAATCATATTACCTATTTATTATCTTATATCATAACATAAGATATATCATTAGGCTTTATAATTTAATCTAAAAACTTATTCATTTTTTATATTCATTTATACTTTCTTATTTTATGTTCTGATACTTATAATAATTAAAATATAATATACAATTACATTGACTTGATTTTATTTACACAATCAAATGATACTAATAATATGATATATAAGATTAAAATATATATGCATAATTATCTTATCACGTTCACATTAATATATTTTAAAGATATGTAAAATTAACCTACCTTCATCATAATTATTTTTATTCATTAACTTAATTCAATACAATGATTCCTCTGTGATTAATTTCTCATACAAACAAATGATACATAGTTATCATAAATTGCTTTCTTTTTTATGCATAATATATTCACAATTTTATATTATGTTTAATACATGAATTTCTCATTCGTTCTCTTTCTTTTTTTCTTATTTTAACCATTTCTTTCTTCTTATATATGGTATATATATTCAATATATTGTACATCTCATATCTTATGTATTGCACATTAAATTGTGATGTGCTATGCATAACACATGAGATAGTTATTATTAAAACTATTTTTCTTCACATATTTTGATCCAAATCTTAAAGCCAACTTCAAGTTAGGAACAAATTGAGAACTATTCAAAAATTAAGGGCACACCTAACACCTCTAAATCTATTTTAACGAAAACTTCACATTTAATTAAAATCATGATTTGAGACCAACTTTCCAATAAACTCTCATTCTTAGTTTCAATAAATTCAATGGGATAACCAAAATGAAATTTCATGCAAGACTAGCTTAAGGCTATACCTTGTTGAGCCTCTTCATGTTGCAAATGATCTAATAACTTCCCAAAATTTTCTAAATACTTTTCTTTAGGTTTTCTCATTGCAATTTTATTTCCCTCCATTGTTTTCATGCCAATAGCTAGATCCTCACCTTGATCTCTCTCAAGGCTCCATTGCAACATTTCTCCCTCCTTCCAATAGTTGCTAAATCACAAGGATCCCATATATTTTCTTATTTAAACTATGGAAACAGAAAGACGCTAGAAGTACATATCTTAATCTCCTTTCAAGATCTAAATAGTGGCTTAGTTTCCCCTTCTCTACTTTTCCTTCTCTTTCAACTAGATGTTATACTACTTTCTCAAAAAAGGCACACTAACCCTTATCCTAGCTAGTTTTAAGATAAATGATGCTAATAACCGAAATACACTTTACTATTTAAGGGCTTATTACATTTTTTACCATTCCTTTAAATAAATTTTTTTTTAATTAATATTTAGCATAAAAAAATCATAATAATTAAAATTCAAAATTGAAAAATTATGAGTTGCATTTCAAAAAGTTTTTCTTGAGAAACTCTTCCAAATTAATTGTTCAAACTATAATTTTTAGATATTTTGCATATTGGAACTTCGAAATGTGCTAAAATTGATTATTTCAAATATGCTTTTATAAAATGTCAAAATATCTCTGTATACATTAAAATATAAATGTTTTGTATTTAAATATATGTATTTGTCATATTATGCATATGTTATACAAAATTAAAAATTTATATTATTACAATCTCATACCATGTGAAAATGTTATTTTGAAAATTAAAAGAGTTATGGATGCTAATAGTTCATATTAATTTCACTTCCTATATCACATCTCTCTTAATTTGATTATGTTACTTTTGTCATAATGCTATTTTAATTAAATTAATTAATAAAAACAGCATTATGACAAAAGTAAATTTAATTCTTTTTATTAAAAAATACAAGATGGTGGTTTATTTGACATTATAAATGATTAGATCTACTAAAAAAATAAATCATATAAGTAATTTTAGCTATTATGAGCCATAAAGATAGCTATGGTATGAAAGAGTTTGCAATGGTTCAAATTACTACAAAATGCTCATGATGAAAAAGTCGATGTCTAGATATCATATTTCAAACATATTTTAAAGGCTTTATAGGAAACTATAAACTTTGAATTAACCATTTTTGAAACTGCTACTAATCTTCTTTTTAGAGAGCGATTTATCTCTAATTTTGACCTTTTCGTCTAAGGGTTACAAGAGTTTTATGATTCATATTAACATTTTCACCTTTTATAACAAAAGAATTATAAACAAGTTATTGGCTTTCGTTAAATCTTGAAGACTTAATTAACTACTTATTATATTTTTAAACTTTTAAAAGATTATGTATTTTATTATATTAAAGACTTTCATATCTTTAACCCTTTTGAAATTAAATATTTCTATGATTTATGTTTAAAATTTAGAACCCTATTTCAAAACAAACTTTATTTAGATCAAAATATTATGTAATCCTCTCATATGTACTATTGTCATAGCCCCCCTAACCAATCCTTTTTATTAGTCATATCAAAGTAAGCAATAATCTCAATAACACAAAACTAATAATATATTTTGAAATCAATTTTTAACATAATAAGTAACATAAACTATAACAATGAAAACATGTGCCTCTAATATCGTTCACAAGCACAACTTAGCGATGCAAGTATCCATAAATATACAGAATGTGAATTATATGAATATCTCATAATAAACTTGTCACAGAGCTCAACATAAACTCTTTTGTTTTTAGATACCTATGTGACATGCCATTATGTTCTCCTAGCTTTTTGTGCATTTGTGTTTTGATTATAATTCAAATAAGTAATAAATATAACAAATTTAATAGATAAATTAATAGTTACAAATAATACAATAGGATAAAATGTAAAAATAAACTACTCATAAATAACAAAAGAGATATAACAAATATATGTCATCTTAAAAGTACTTTTAAAAATTTGTTACTAGTATGTATATATGTCATTTTCATTCTATGAACTTTATGCATTTATCTTTTAATACTTTTTTTTTTATTATTTCTTATTTTTTGTCATTTCTCATATTTCTCATCTTTTAAGAATTATGAAGTATAGGCTCTTTTTATTTTGCTATTTTTTCATTATTTTAGCTCCACAAAATCCTATATCATTACACATCTAATTGCATCAACACATATATAGACATCAATCCATAGATATATCATAATTAGTTAAGGATCATAATCATATCATTTATGCTTATCATTATCTTATACAAAAGTACTAGAGATATTAAAGTCAACTTATCAAGGCTTTATAAAAAAACACTAATAATAATTGAGAATGAGAGCTCTTGTCTTATTAAAAAAATCATATTACCTATTTATTATCTTATATCATAACATAAGATATATCATTAGGCTTTATAATTTAATCTAAAAACTTATTCATTTTTTATATTCATTTATACTTTCTTATTTTATGTTCTGATACTTATAATAATTAAAATATAATATACAATTACATTGACTTGATTTTATTTACACAATCAAATGATACTAATAATATGATATATAAGATTAAAATATATATGCATAATTATCTTATCACGTTCACATTAATATATTTTAAAGATATGTAAAATTAACCTACCTTCATCATAATTATTTTTATTCATTAACTTAATTCAATACAATGATTCCTCTGTGATTAATTTCTCATACAAACAAATGATACATAGTTATCATAAATTGCTTTCTTTTTTATGCATAATATATTCACAATTTTATATTATGTTTAATACATGAATTTCTCATTCGTTCTCTTTCTTTTTTTCTTATTTTAACCATTTCTTTCTTCTTATATATGGTATATATATTCAATATATTGTACATCTCATATCTTATGTATTGCACATTAAATTGTGATGTGCTATGCATAACACATGAGATAGTTATTATTAAAACTATTTTTCTTCACATATTTTGATCCAAATCTTAAAGCCAACTTCAAGTTAGGAACAAATTGAGAACTATTCAAAAATTAAGGGCACACCTAACACCTCTAAATCTATTTTAACGAAAACTTCACATTTAATTAAAATCATGATTTGAGACCAACTTTCCAATAAACTCTCATTCTTAGTTTCAATAAATTCAATGGGATAACCAAAATGAAATTTCATGCAAGACTAGCTTAAGGCTATACCTTGTTGAGCCTCTTCATGTTGCAAATGATCTAATAACTTCCCAAAATTTTCTAAATACTTTTCTTTAGGTTTTCTCATTGCAATTTTATTTCCCTCCATTGTTTTCATGCCAATAGCTAGATCCTCACCTTGATCTCTCTCAAGGCTCCATTGCAACATTTCTCCCTCCTTCCAATAGTTGCTAAATCACAAGGATCCCATATATTTTCTTATTTAAACTATGGAAACAGAAAGACGCTAGAAGTACATATCTTAATCTCCTTTCAAGATCTAAATAGTGGCTTAGTTTCCCCTTCTCTACTTTTCCTTCTCTTTCAACTAGATGTTATACTACTTTCTCAAAAAAGGCACACTAACCCTTATCCTAGCTAGTTTTAAGATAAATGATGCTAATAACCGAAATACACTTTACTATTTAAGGGCTTATTACATTTTTTACCATTCCTTTAAATAAATTTTTTTTTAATTAATATTTAGCATAAAAAAATCATAATAATTAAAATTCAAAATTGAAAAATTATGAGTTGCATTTCAAAAAGTTTTTCTTGAGAAACTCTTCCAAATTAATTGTTCAAACTATAATTTTTAGATATTTTGCATATTGGAACTTCGAAATGTGCTAAAATTGATTATTTCAAATATGCTTTTATAAAATGTCAAAATATCTCTGTATACATTAAAATATAAATGTTTTGTATTTAAATATATGTATTTGTCATATTATGCATATGTTATACAAAATTAAAAATTTATATTATTACAATCTCATACCATGTGAAAATGTTATTTTGAAAATTAAAAGAGTTATGGATGCTAATAGTTCATATTAATTTCACTTCCTATATCACATCTCTCTTAATTTGATTATGTTACTTTTGTCATAATGCTATTTTAATTAAATTAATTAATAAAAACAGCATTATGACAAAAGTAAATTTAATTCTTTTTATTAAAAAATACAAGATGGTGGTTTATTTGACATTATAAATGATTAGATCTACTAAAAAAATAAATCATATAAGTAATTTTAGCTATTATGAGCCATAAAGATAGCTATGGTATGAAAGAGTTTGCAATGGTTCAAATTACTACAAAATGCTCATGATGAAAAAGTCGATGTCTAGATATCATATTTCAAACATATTTTAAAGGCTTTATAGGAAACTATAAACTTTGAATTAACCATTTTTGAAACTGCTACTAATCTTCTTTTTAGAGAGCGATTTATCTCTAATTTTGACCTTTTCGTCTAAGGGTTACAAGAGTTTTATGATTCATATTAACATTTTCACCTTTTATAACAAAAGAATTATAAACAAGTTATTGGCTTTCGTTAAATCTTGAAGACTTAATTAACTACTTATTATATTTTTAAACTTTTAAAAGATTATGTATTTTATTATATTAAAGACTTTCATATCTTTAACCCTTTTGAAATTAAATATTTCTATGATTTATGTTTAAAATTTAGAACCCTATTTCAAAACAAACTTTATTTAGATCAAAATATTATGTAATCCTCTCATATGTACTATTGTCATAGCCCCCCTAACCAATCCTTTTTATTAGTCATATCAAAGTAAGCAATAATCTCAATAACACAAAACTAATAATATATTTTGAAATCAATTTTTAACATAATAAGTAACATAAACTATAACAATGAAAACATGTGCCTCTAATATCGTTCACAAGCACAACTTAGCGATGCAAGTATCCATAAATATACAGAATGTGAATTATATGAATATCTCATAATAAACTTGTCACAGAGCTCAACATAAACTCTTTTGTTTTTAGATACCTATGTGACATGCCATTATGTTCTCCTAGCTTTTTGTGCATTTGTGTTTTGATTATAATTCAAATAAGTAATAAATATAACAAATTTAATAGATAAATTAATAGTTACAAATAATACAATAGGATAAAATGTAAAAATAAACTACTCATAAATAACAAAAGAGATATAACAAATATATGTCATCTTAAAAGTACTTTTAAAAATTTGTTACTAGTATGTATATATGTCATTTTCATTCTATGAACTTTATGCATTTATCTTTTAATACTTTTTTTTTTATTATTTCTTATTTTTTGTCATTTCTCATATTTCTCATCTTTTAAGAATTATGAAGTATAGGCTCTTTTTATTTTGCTATTTTTTCATTATTTTAGCTCCACAAAATCCTATATCATTACACATCTAATTGCATCAACACATATATAGACATCAATCCATAGATATATCATAATTAGTTAAGGATCATAATCATATCATTTATGCTTATCATTATCTTATACAAAAGTACTAGAGATATTAAAGTCAACTTATCAAGGCTTTATAAAAAAACACTAATAATAATTGAGAATGAGAGCTCTTGTCTTATTAAAAAAATCATATTACCTATTTATTATCTTATATCATAACATAAGATATATCATTAGGCTTTATAATTTAATCTAAAAACTTATTCATTTTTTATATTCATTTATACTTTCTTATTTTATGTTCTGATACTTATAATAATTAAAATATAATATACAATTACATTGACTTGATTTTATTTACACAATCAAATGATACTAATAATATGATATATAAGATTAAAATATATATGCATAATTATCTTATCACGTTCACATTAATATATTTTAAAGATATGTAAAATTAACCTACCTTCATCATAATTATTTTTATTCATTAACTTAATTCAATACAATGATTCCTCTGTGATTAATTTCTCATACAAACAAATGATACATAGTTATCATAAATTGCTTTCTTTTTTATGCATAATATATTCACAATTTTATATTATGTTTAATACATGAATTTCTCATTCGTTCTCTTTCTTTTTTTCTTATTTTAACCATTTCTTTCTTCTTATATATGGTATATATATTCAATATATTGTACATCTCATATCTTATGTATTGCACATTAAATTGTGATGTGCTATGCATAACACATGAGATAGTTATTATTAAAACTATTTTTCTTCACATATTTTGATCCAAATCTTAAAGCCAACTTCAAGTTAGGAACAAATTGAGAACTATTCAAAAATTAAGGGCACACCTAACACCTCTAAATCTATTTTAACGAAAACTTCACATTTAATTAAAATCATGATTTGAGACCAACTTTCCAATAAACTCTCATTCTTAGTTTCAATAAATTCAATGGGATAACCAAAATGAAATTTCATGCAAGACTAGCTTAAGGCTATACCTTGTTGAGCCTCTTCATGTTGCAAATGATCTAATAACTTCCCAAAATTTTCTAAATACTTTTCTTTAGGTTTTCTCATTGCAATTTTATTTCCCTCCATTGTTTTCATGCCAATAGCTAGATCCTCACCTTGATCTCTCTCAAGGCTCCATTGCAACATTTCTCCCTCCTTCCAATAGTTGCTAAATCACAAGGATCCCATATATTTTCTTATTTAAACTATGGAAACAGAAAGACGCTAGAAGTACATATCTTAATCTCCTTTCAAGATCTAAATAGTGGCTTAGTTTCCCCTTCTCTACTTTTCCTTCTCTTTCAACTAGATGTTATACTACTTTCTCAAAAAAGGCACACTAACCCTTATCCTAGCTAGTTTTAAGATAAATGATGCTAATAACCGAAATACACTTTACTATTTAAGGGCTTATTACATTTTTTACCATTCCTTTAAATAAAATTTTTTTTAATTAATATTTAGCATAAAAAAATCATAATAATTAAAATTCAAAATTGAAAAATTATGAGTTGCATTTCAAAAAGTTTTTCTTGAGAAACTCTTCCAAATTAATTGTTCAAACTATAATTTTTAGATATTTTGCATATTGGAACTTCGAAATGTGCTAAAATTGATTATTTCAAATATGCTTTTATAAAATGTCAAAATATCTCTGTATACATTAAAATATAAATGTTTTGTATTTAAATATATGTATTTGTCATATTATGCATATGTTATACAAAATTAAAAATTTATATTATTACAATCTCATACCATGTGAAAATGTTATTTTGAAAATTAAAAGAGTTATGGATGCTAATAGTTCATATTAATTTCACTTCCTATATCACATCTCTCTTAATTTGATTATGTTACTTTTGTCATAATGCTATTTTAATTAAATTAATTAATAAAAATAGCATTATGACAAAAGTAAATTTAATTCTTTTTATTAAAAAATACAAGATGGTGGTTTATTTGACATTATAAATGATTAGATCTACTAAAAAAATAAATCATATAAGTAATTTTAGCTATTATGAGCCATAAAGATAGCTATGGTATGAAAGAGTTTGCAATGGTTCAAATTACTACAAAATGCTCATGATGAAAAAGTCGATGTCTAGATATCATATTTCAAACATATTTTAAAGGCTTTATAGGAAACTATAAACTTTGAATTAACCATTTTTGAAACTGCTACTAATCTTCTTTTTAGAGAGCGATTTATCTCTAATTTTGACCTTTTCGTCTAAGGGTTACAAGAGTTTTATGATTCATATTAACATTTTCACCTTTTATAACAAAAGAATTATAAACAAGTTATTGGCTTTCGTTAAATCTTGAAGACTTAATTAACTACTTATTATATTTTTAAACTTTTAAAAGATTATGTATTTTATTATATTAAAGACTTTCATATCTTTAACCTTTTTGAAATTAAATATTTCTATGATTTATGTTTAAAATTTAGAACCCTATTTTAAAACAAACTTTATTTAGATCAAAATATTATGTAATCCTCTCATATGTACTATTGTCATAGCCCGCCTAACCAATCCTTTTTATTAGTCATATCAAAGTCAGCAATAATCTCAATAACACAAAACTAATAATATATTTTGAAATCAATTTTTAACATAATAAGTAACATAAACTATAACAATGAAAACATGTGCCTCTAATATCGTTCACAAGCACAACTTAGCGATGCAAGTATCCATAAATATACAGAATTTGAATTATATGAATATCTCATAATAAACTTGTCACAGAGCTCAACATAAACTCTTTTGTTTTTAGATACCTATGTGACATGCCATTATGTTCTCCTAGCTTTTTGTGCATTTGTGTTTTGATTATAATTCAAATAAGTAATAAATATAACAAATTTAATAGATAAATTAATAGTTACAAATAATACAATAGGATAAAATGTAAAAATAAACTACTCATAAATAACAAAAGAGATATAACAAATGTATGTCATCTTAAAAGTACTTTTAAAAATTTGTTACTAGTATGTATATATGTCATTTTCATTCTATGAACTTTATGCATTTATCTTTTAATACTTTTTTTTTTTATTATTTCTTATTTTTTGTCATTTCTCATATTTCTCATCTTTTAAGAATTATGAAGTATAGGCTCTTTTTATTTTGCTATTTTTTCATTATTTTAGCTCCACAAAATCCTATATCATTACACATCTAATTGCATCAACACATATATAGACATCAATCCATAGATATATCATAATTAGTTAAGGATCATAATCATATCATTTATGCTTATCATTATCTTATACAAAAGTACTAGAGATATTAAAGTCAACTTATCAAGGCTTTATAAAAAAACACTAATAATAATTGAGAATGAGAGCTCTTGTCTTATTAAAAAAATCATATTACCTATTTATTATCTTATATCATAACATAAGATATATCATTAGGCTCTATAATTTAATCTAAAAACTTATTCATTTTTTATATTCATTTATACTTTCTTATTTTATGTTCTGATACTTATAATAATTAAAATATAATATACAATTACATTGACTTGATTTTATTTACACAATCAAATGATACTAATAATATGATATATAAGATTAAAATATATATGCATAATTATCTTATCACGTTCACATTAATATATTTTAAAGATATGTAAAATTAACCTACCTTCATCATAATTATTTTTATTCATTAACTTAATTCAATACAATGATTCCTCTGTGATTAATTTCTCATACAAACAAATGATACATAGTTATCATAAATTGCTTTCTTTTTTATGCATAATATATTCACAATTTTATATTATGTTTAATACATGAATTTCTCATTCGTTCTCTTTCTTTTTTTCTTATTTTAACCATTTCTTTCTTCTTATATATGGTATATATATTCAATATATTGTACATCTCATATCTTATGTATTGCACATTAAATTGTGATGTGCTATGCATAACACATGAGATAGTTATTATTAAAACTATTTTTCTTCACATATTTTGATCCAAATCTTAAAGCCAACTTCAAGTTAGGAACAAATTGAGAACTATTCAAAAATTAAGGGCACACCTAACACCTCTAAATCTATTTTAACGAAAACTTCACATTTAATTAAAATCATGATTTGAGACCAACTTTCCAATAAACTCTCATTCTTAGTTTCAATAAATTCAATGGGATAACCAAAATGAAATTTCATGCAAGACTAGCTTAAGGCTATACCTTGTTGAGCCTCTTCATGTTGCAAATGATCTAATAACTTCCCAAAATTTTCTAAATACTTTTCTTTAGGTTTTCTCATTGCAATTTTATTTCCCTCCATTGTTTTCATGCCAATAGCTAGATCCTCACCTTGATCTCTCTCAAGGCTCCATTGCAACATTTCTCCCTCCTTCCAATAGTTGCTAAATCACAAGGATCCCATATATTTTCTTATTTAAACTATGGAAACAGAAAGACGCTAGAAGTACATATCTTAATCTCCTTTCAAGATCTAAATAGTGGCTTAGTTTCCCCTTCTCTACTTTTCCTTCTCTTTCAACTAGATGTTATACTACTTTCTCAAAAAAGGCACACTAACCCTTATCCTAGCTAGTTTTAAGATAAATGATGCTAATAACCGAAATACACTTTACTATTTAAGGGCTTATTACATTTTTTACCATTCCTTTAAATAAAATTTTTTTTAATTAATATTTAGCATAAAAAAATCATAATAATTAAAATTCAAAATTGAAAAATTATGAGTTGCATTTCAAAAAGTTTTTCTTGAGAAACTCTTCCAAATTAATTGTTCAAACTATAATTTTTAGATATTTTGCATATTGGAACTTCGAAATGTGCTAAAATTGATTATTTCAAATATGCTTTTATAAAATGTCAAAATATCTCTGTATACATTAAAATATAAATGTTTTGTATTTAAATATATGTATTTGTCATATTATGCATATGTTATACAAAATTAAAAATTTATATTATTACAATCTCATACCATGTGAAAATGTTATTTTGAAAATTAAAAGAGTTATGGATGCTAATAGTTCATATTAATTTCACTTCCTATATCACATCTCTCTTAATTTGATTATGTTACTTTTGTCATAATGCTATTTTAATTAAATTAATTAATAAAAATAGCATTATGACAAAAGTAAATTTAATTCTTTTTATTAAAAAATACAAGATGGTGGTTTATTTGACATTATAAATGATTAGATCTACTAAAAAAATAAATCATATAAGTAATTTTAGCTATTATGAGCCATAAAGATAGCTATGGTATGAAAGAGTTTGCAATGGTTCAAATTACTACAAAATGCTCATGATGAAAAAGTCGATGTCTAGATATCATATTTCAAACATATTTTAAAGGCTTTATAGGAAACTATAAACTTTGAATTAACCATTTTTGAAACTGCTACTAATCTTCTTTTTAGAGAGCGATTTATCTCTAATTTGGACCTTTTCGTCTAAGGGTTACAAGAGTTTTATGATTCATATTAACATTTTCACCTTTTATAACAAAAGAATTATAAACAAGTTATTGGCTTTCGTTAAATCTTGAAGACTTAATTAACTACTTATTATATTTTTAAACTTTTAAAAGATTATGTATTTTATTATATTAAAGACTTTCATATCTTTAACCCTTTTGAAATTAAATATTTCTATGATTTATGTTTAAAATTTAGAACCCTATTTTAAAATAAACTTTATTTAGATCAAAATATTATGTAATCCTCTCATATGTACTATTGTCATAGCCCCCCTAACCAATCCTTTTTATTAGTCATATCAAAGTCAGCAATAATCTCAATAACACAAAACTAATAATATATTTTGAAATCAATTTTTAACATAATAAGTAACATAAACTATAACAATGAAAACATGTGCCTCTAATATCGTTCACAAGCACAACTTAGCGATGCAAGTATCCATAAATATACAGAATTTGAATTATATGAATATCTCATAATAAACTTGTCACAGAGCTCAACATAAACTCTTTTGTTTTTAGATACCTATGTGACATGCCATTATGTTCTCCTAGCTTTTTGTGCATTTGTGTTTTGATTATAATTCAAATAAGTAATAAATATAACAAATTTAATAGATAAATTAATAGTTACAAATAATACAATAGGATAAAATGTAAAAATAAACTACTCATAAATAACAAAAGAGATATAACAAATGTATGTCATCTTAAAAGTACTTTTAAAAATTTGTTACTAGTATGTATATATGTCATTTTCATTCTATGAACTTTATGCATTTATCTTTTAATACTTTTTTTTTTTATTATTTCTTATTTTTTGTCATTTCTCATATTTCTCATCTTTTAAGAATTATGAAGTATAGGCTCTTTTTATTTTGCTATTTTTTCATTATTTTAGCTCCACAAAATCCTATATCATTACACATCTAATTGCATCAACACATATATAGACATCAATCCATAGATATATCATAATTAGTTAAGGATCATAATCATATCATTTATGCTTATCATTATCTTATACAAAAGTACTAGAGATATTAAAGTCAACTTATCAAGGCTTTATAAAAAAACACTAATAATAATTGAGAATGAGAGCTCTTGTCTTATTAAAAAAATCATATTACCTATTTATTATCTTATATCATAACATAAGATATATCATTAGGCTCTATAATTTAATCTAAAAACTTATTCATTTTTTATATTCATTTATACTTTCTTATTTTATGTTCTGATACTTATAATAATTAAAATATAATATACAATTACATTGACTTGATTTTATTTACACAATCAAATGATACTAATAATATGATATATAAGATTAAAATATATATGCATAATTATCTTATCACGTTCACATTAATATATTTTAAAGATATGTAAAATTAACCTACCTTCATCATAATTATTTTTATTCATTAACTTAATTCAATACAATGATTCCTCTGTGATTAATTTCTCATACAAACAAATGATACATAGTTATCATAAATTGCTTTCTTTTTTATGCATAATATATTCACAATTTTATATTATGTTTAATACATGAATTTCTCATTCGTTCTCTTTCTTTTTTTCTTATTTTAACCATTTCTTTCTTCTTATATATGGTATATATATTCAATATATTGTACATCTCATATCTTATGTATTGCACATTAAATTGTGATGTGCTATGCATAACACATGAGATAGTTATTATTAAAACTATTTTTCTTCACATATTTTGATCCAAATCTTAAAGCCAACTTCAAGTTAGGAACAAATTGAGAACTATTCAAAAATTAAGGGCACACCTAACACCTCTAAATCTATTTTAACGAAAACTTCACATTTAATTAAAATCATGATTTGAGACCAACTTTCCAATAAACTCTCATTCTTAGTTTCAATAAATTCAATGGGATAACCAAAATGAAATTTCATGCAAGACTAGCTTAAGGCTATACCTTGTTGAGCCTCTTCATGTTGCAAATGATCTAATAACTTCCCAAAATTTTCTAAATACTTTTCTTTAGGTTTTCTCATTGCAATTTTATTTCCCTCCATTGTTTTCATGCCAATAGCTAGATCCTCACCTTGATCTCTCTCAAGGCTCCATTGCAACATTTCTCCCTCCTTCCAATAGTTGCTAAATCACAAGGATCCCATATATTTTCTTATTTAAACTATGGAAACAGAAAGACGCTAGAAGTACATATCTTAATCTCCTTTCAAGATCTAAATAGTGGCTTAGTTTCCCCTTCTCTACTTTTCCTTCTCTTTCAACTAGATGTTATACTACTTTCTCAAAAAAGGCACACTAACCCTTATCCTAGCTAGTTTTAAGATAAATGATGCTAATAACCGAAATACACTTTACTATTTAAGGGCTTATTACATTTTTTACCATTCCTTTAAATAAAATTTTTTTTAATTAATATTTAGCATAAAAAAATCATAATAATTAAAATTCAAAATTGAAAAATTATGAGTTGCATTTCAAAAAGTTTTTCTTGAGAAACTCTTCCAAATTAATTGTTCAAACTATAATTTTTAGATATTTTGCATATTGGAACTTCGAAATGTGCTAAAATTGATTATTTCAAATATGCTTTTATAAAATGTCAAAATATCTCTGTATACATTAAAATATAAATGTTTTGTATTTAAATATATGTATTTGTCATATTATGCATATGTTATACAAAATTAAAAATTTATATTATTACAATCTCATACCATGTGAAAATGTTATTTTGAAAATTAAAAGAGTTATGGATGCTAATAGTTCATATTAATTTCACTTCCTATATCACATCTCTCTTAATTTGATTATGTTACTTTTGTCATAATGCTATTTTAATTAAATTAATTAATAAAAATAGCATTATGACAAAAGTAAATTTAATTCTTTTTATTAAAAAATACAAGATGGTGGTTTATTTGACATTATAAATGATTAGATCTACTAAAAAAATAAATCATATAAGTAATTTTAGCTATTATGAGCCATAAAGATAGCTATGGTATGAAAGAGTTTGCAATGGTTCAAATTACTACAAAATGCTCATGATGAAAAAGTCGATGTCTAGATATCATATTTCAAACATATTTTAAAGGCTTTATAGGAAACTATAAACTTTGAATTAACCATTTTTGAAACTGCTACTAATCTTCTTTTTAGAGAGCGATTTATCTCTAATTTTGACCTTTTCGTCTAAGGGTTACAAGAGTTTTATGATTCATATTAACATTTTCACCTTTTATAACAAAAGAATTATAAACAAGTTATTGGCTTTCGTTAAATCTTGAAGACTTAATTAACTACTTATTATATTTTTAAACTTTTAAAAGATTATGTATTTTATTATATTAAAGACTTTCATATCTTTAACCTTTTTGAAATTAAATATTTCTATGATTTATGTTTAAAATTTAGAACCCTATTTTAAAACAAACTTTATTTAGATCAAAATATTATGTAATCCTCTCATATGTACTATTGTCATAGCCCGCCTAACCAATCCTTTTTATTAGTCATATCAAAGTCAGCAATAATCTCAATAACACAAAACTAATAATATATTTTGAAATCAATTTTTAACATAATAAGTAACATAAACTATAACAATGAAAACATGTGCCTCTAATATCGTTCACAAGCACAACTTAGCGATGCAAGTATCCATAAATATACAGAATTTGAATTATATGAATATCTCATAATAAACTTGTCACAGAGCTCAACATAAACTCTTTTGTTTTTAGATACCTATGTGACATGCCATTATGTTCTCCTAGCTTTTTGTGCATTTGTGTTTTGATTATAATTCAAATAAGTAATAAATATAACAAATTTAATAGATAAATTAATAGTTACAAATAATACAATAGGATAAAATGTAAAAATAAACTACTCATAAATAACAAAAGAGATATAACAAATGTATGTCATCTTAAAAGTACTTTTAAAAATTTGTTACTAGTATGTATATATGTCATTTTCATTCTATGAACTTTATGCATTTATCTTTTAATACTTTTTTTTTTTATTATTTCTTATTTTTTGTCATTTCTCATATTTCTCATCTTTTAAGAATTATGAAGTATAGGCTCTTTTTATTTTGCTATTTTTTCATTATTTTAGCTCCACAAAATCCTATATCATTACACATCTAATTGCATCAACACATATATAGACATCAATCCATAGATATATCATAATTAGTTAAGGATCATAATCATATCATTTATGCTTATCATTATCTTATACAAAAGTACTAGAGATATTAAAGTCAACTTATCAAGGCTTTATAAAAAAACACTAATAATAATTGAGAATGAGAGCTCTTGTCTTATTAAAAAAATCATATTACCTATTTATTATCTTATATCATAACATAAGATATATCATTAGGCTCTATAATTTAATCTAAAAACTTATTCATTTTTTATATTCATTTATACTTTCTTATTTTATGTTCTGATACTTATAATAATTAAAATATAATATACAATTACATTGACTTGATTTTATTTACACAATCAAATGATACTAATAATATGATATATAAGATTAAAATATATATGCATAATTATCTTATCACGTTCACATTAATATATTTTAAAGATATGTAAAATTAACCTACCTTCATCATAATTATTTTTATTCATTAACTTAATTCAATACAATGATTCCTCTGTGATTAATTTCTCATACAAACAAATGATACATAGTTATCATAAATTGCTTTCTTTTTTATGCATAATATATTCACAATTTTATATTATGTTTAATACATGAATTTCTCATTCGTTCTCTTTCTTTTTTTCTTATTTTAACCATTTCTTTCTTCTTATATATGGTATATATATTCAATATATTGTACATCTCATATCTTATGTATTGCACATTAAATTGTGATGTGCTATGCATAACACATGAGATAGTTATTATTAAAACTATTTTTCTTCACATATTTTGATCCAAATCTTAAAGCCAACTTCAAGTTAGGAACAAATTGAGAACTATTCAAAAATTAAGGGCACACCTAACACCTCTAAATCTATTTTAACGAAAACTTCACATTTAATTAAAATCATGATTTGAGACCAACTTTCCAATAAACTCTCATTCTTAGTTTCAATAAATTCAATGGGATAACCAAAATGAAATTTCATGCAAGACTAGCTTAAGGCTATACCTTGTTGAGCCTCTTCATGTTGCAAATGATCTAATAACTTCCCAAAATTTTCTAAATACTTTTCTTTAGGTTTTCTCATTGCAATTTTATTTCCCTCCATTGTTTTCATGCCAATAGCTAGATCCTCACCTTGATCTCTCTCAAGGCTCCATTGCAACATTTCTCCCTCCTTCCAATAGTTGCTAAATCACAAGGATCCCATATATTTTCTTATTTAAACTATGGAAACAGAAAGACGCTAGAAGTACATATCTTAATCTCCTTTCAAGATCTAAATAGTGGCTTAGTTTCCCCTTCTCTACTTTTCCTTCTCTTTCAACTAGATGTTATACTACTTTCTCAAAAAAGGCACACTAACCCTTATCCTAGCTAGTTTTAAGATAAATGATGCTAATAACCGAAATACACTTTACTATTTAAGGGCTTATTACATTTTTTACCATTCCTTTAAATAAAATTTTTTTTAATTAATATTTAGCATAAAAAAATCATAATAATTAAAATTCAAAATTGAAAAATTATGAGTTGCATTTCAAAAAGTTTTTCTTGAGAAACTCTTCCAAATTAATTGTTCAAACTATAATTTTTAGATATTTTGCATATTGGAACTTCGAAATGTGCTAAAATTGATTATTTCAAATATGCTTTTATAAAATGTCAAAATATCTCTGTATACATTAAAATATAAATGTTTTGTATTTAAATATATGTATTTGTCATATTATGCATATGTTATACAAAATTAAAAATTTATATTATTACAATCTCATACCATGTGAAAATGTTATTTTGAAAATTAAAAGAGTTATGGATGCTAATAGTTCATATTAATTTCACTTCCTATATCACATCTCTCTTAATTTGATTATGTTACTTTTGTCATAATGCTATTTTAATTAAATTAATTAATAAAAATAGCATTATGACAAAAGTAAATTTAATTCTTTTTATTAAAAAATACAAGATGGTGGTTTATTTGACATTATAAATGATTAGATCTACTAAAAAAATAAATCATATAAGTAATTTTAGCTATTATGAGCCATAAAGATAGCTATGGTATGAAAGAGTTTGCAATGGTTCAAATTACTACAAAATGCTCATGATGAAAAAGTCGATGTCTAGATATCATATTTCAAACATATTTTAAAGGCTTTATAGGAAACTATAAACTTTGAATTAACCATTTTTGAAACTGCTACTAATCTTCTTTTTAGAGAGCGATTTATCTCTAATTTGGACCTTTTCGTCTAAGGGTTACAAGAGTTTTATGATTCATATTAACATTTTCACCTTTTATAACAAAAGAATTATAAACAAGTTATTGGCTTTCGTTAAATCTTGAAGACTTAATTAACTACTTATTATATTTTTAAACTTTTAAAAGATTATGTATTTTATTATATTAAAGACTTTCATATCTTTAACCCTTTTGAAATTAAATATTTCTATGATTTATGTTTAAAATTTAGAACCCTATTTTAAAATAAACTTTATTTAGATCAAAATATTATGTAATCCTCTCATATGTACTATTGTCATAGCCCCCCTAACCAATCCTTTTTATTAGTCATATCAAAGTAAGCAATAATCTCAATAACACAAAACTAATAATATATTTTGAAATCAATTTTTAACATAATAAGTAACATAAACTATAACAATGAAAACATGTGCCTCTAATATCGTTCACAAGCACAACTTAGCGATGCAAGTATCCATAAATATACAGAATTTGAATTATATGAATATCTCATAATAAACTTGTCACAGAGCTCAACATAAACTCTTTTGTTTTTAGATACCTATGTGACATGCCATTATGTTCTCCTAGCTTTTTGTGCATTTGTGTTTTGATTATAATTCAAATAAGTAATAAATATAACAAATTTAATAGATAAATTAATAGTTACAAATAATACAATAGGATAAAATGTAAAAATAAACTACTCATAAATAACAAAAGAGATATAACAAATGTATGTCATCTTAAAAGTACTTTTAAAAATTTGTTACTAGTATGTATATATGTCATTTTCATTCTATGAACTTTATGCATTTATCTTTTAATACTTTTTTTTTTTATTATTTCTTATTTTTTGTCATTTCTCATATTTCTCATCTTTTAAGAATTATGAAGTATAGGCTCTTTTTATTTTGCTATTTTTTCATTATTTTAGCTCCACAAAATCCTATATCATTACACATCTAATTGCATCAACACATATATAGACATCAATCCATAGATATATCATAATTAGTTAAGGATCATAATCATATCATTTATGCTTATCATTATCTTATACAAAAGTACTAGAGATATTAAAGTCAACTTATCAAGGCTTTATAAAAAAACACTAATAATAATTGAGAATGAGAGCTCTTGTCTTATTAAAAAAATCATATTACCTATTTATTATCTTATATCATAACATAAGATATATCATTAGGCTCTATAATTTAATCTAAAAACTTATTCATTTTTTATATTCATTTATACTTTCTTATTTTATGTTCTGATACTTATAATAATTAAAATATAATATACAATTACATTGACTTGATTTTATTTACACAATCAAATGATACTAATAATATGATATATAAGATTAAAATATATATGCATAATTATCTTATCACGTTCACATTAATATATTTTAAAGATATGTAAAATTAACCTACCTTCATCATAATTATTTTTATTCATTAACTTAATTCAATACAATGATTCCTCTGTGATTAATTTCTCATACAAACAAATGATACATAGTTATCATAAATTGTTTTCTTTTTTATGCATAATATATTCACAATTTTATATTATGTTTAATACATGAATTTCTCATTCGTTCTCTTTCTTTTTTTCTTATTTTAACCATTTCTTTCTTCTTATATATGGTATATATATTCAATATATTGTACATCTCATATCTTATGTATTGCACATTAAATTGTGATGTGCTATGCATAACACATGAGATAGTTATTATTAAAACTATTTTTCTTCACATATTTTGATCCAAATCTTAAAGCCAACTTCAAGTTAGGAACAAATTGAGAACTATTCAAAAATTAAGGGCACACCTAACACCTCTAAATCTATTTTAACGAAAACTTCACATTTAATTAAAATCATGATTTGAGACCAACTTTCCAATAAACTCTCATTCTTAGTTTCAATAAATTCAATGGGATAACCAAAATGAAATTTCATGCAAGACTAGCTTAAGGCTATACCTTGTTGAGCCTCTTCATGTTGCAAATGATCTAATAACTTCCCAAAATTTTCTAAATACTTTTCTTTAGGTTTTCTCATTGCAATTTTATTTCCCTCCATTGTTTTCATGCCAATAGCTAGATCCTCACCTTGATCTCTCTCAAGGCTCCATTGCAACATTTCTCCCTCCTTCCAATAGTTGCTAAATCACAAGGATCCCATATATTTTCTTATTTAAACTATGGAAACAGAAAGACGCTAGAAGTACATATCTTAATCTCCTTTCAAGATCTAAATAGTGGCTTAGTTTCCCCTTCTCTACTTTTCCTTCTCTTTCAACTAGATGTTATACTACTTTCTCAAAAAAGGCACACTAACCCTTATCCTAGCTAGTTTTAAGATAAATGATGCTAATAACCGAAATACACTTTACTATTTAAGGGCTTATTACATTTTTTACCATTCCTTCAAATAAAATTTTTTTTAATTAATATTTAGCATAAAAAAATCATAATAATTAAAATTCAAAATTGAAAAATTATGAGTTGCATTTCAAAAAGTTTTTCTTGAGAAACTCTTCCAAATTAATTGTTCAAACTATAATTTTTAGATATTTTGCATATTAGAACTTCGAAATGTGCTAAAATTGATTATTTCAAATATGCTTTTATAAAATGTCAAAATATCTCTGTATACATTAAAATATAAATGTTTTGTATTTAAATATATGTATTTGTCATATTATGCATATGTTATACAAAATTAAAAATTTATATTATTACAATCTCATACCATGTGAAAATGTTATTTTGAAAATTAAAAGAGTTATGGATGCTAATAGTTCATATTAATTTCACTTCCTATATCACATCTCTCTTAATTTGATTATGTTACTTTTGTCATAATGCTATTTTAATTAAATTAATTAATAAAAATAGCATTATGACAAAAGTAAATTTAATTCTTTTTATTAAAAAATACAAGATGGTGGTTTATTTGACATTATAAATGATTAGATCTACTAAAAAAATAAATCATATAAGTAATTTTAGCTATTATGAGCCATAAAGATAGCTATGGTATGAAAGAGTTTGCAATGGTTCAAATTACTACAAAATGCTCATGATGAAAAAGTCGATATCTAGATATCATATTTCAAACATATTTTAAAGGCTTTATAGGAAACTATAAACTTTGAATTAACCATTTTTGAAACTGCTACTAATCTTCTTTTTAGAGAGCGATTTATCTCTAATTTTGACCTTTTCGTCTAAGGGTTACAAGAGTTTTATGATTCATATTAACATTTTCACCTTTTATAACAAAAGAATTATAAACAAGTTATTGGCTTTCGTTAAATCTTGAAGACTTAATTAACTACTTATTATATTTTTAAACTTTTAAAAGATTATGTATTTTATTATATTAAAGACTTTCATATCTTTAACCTTTTTGAAATTAAATATTTCTATGATTTATGTTTAAAATTTAGAACCCTATTTTAAAACAAACTTTATTTAGATCAAAATATTATGTAATCCTCTCATATGTACTATTGTCATAGCCCGCCTAACCAATCCTTTTTATTAGTCATATCAAAGTCAGCAATAATCTCAATAACACAAAACTAATAATATATTTTGAAATCAATTTTTAACATAATAAGTAACATAAACTATAACAATGAAAACATGTGCCTCTAATATCGTTCATAAGCACAACTTAGCGATGCAAGTATCCATAAATATACAGAATGTGAATTATATGAATATCTCATAATAAACTTGTCACAGAGCTCAACATAAACTCTTTTGTTTTTAGATACCTATGTGACATGCCATTATGTTCTCCTAGCTTTTTGTGCATTTGTGTTTTGATTATAATTCAAATAAGTAATAAATATAACAAATTTAATAGATAAATTAATAGTTACAAATAATACAATAGGATAAAATGTAAAAATAAACTACTCATAAATAACAAAAGAGATATAACAAATGTATGTCATCTTAAAAGTACTTTTAAAAATTTGTTACTAGTATGTATATATGTCATTTTCATTCTATGAACTTTATGCATTTATCTTTTAATACTTTTTTTTTTATTATTTCTTATTTTTTGTCATTTCTCATATTTCTAATCTTTTAAGAATTATGAAGTATAGGCTCTTTTTATTTTGCTATTTTTTCATTATTTTAGCTCCACAAAATCCTATATCATTACACATCTAATTGCATCAACACATATATAGACATCAATCCATAGATATATCATAATTAGTTAAGGATCATAATCATATCATTTATGCTTATCATTATCTTATACAAAAGTACTAGAGATATTAAAGTCAACTTATCAAGGCTTTATAAAAAAACACTAATAATAATTGAGAATGAGAGCTCTTGTCTTATTAAAAAAATCATATTACCTATTTATTATCTTATATCATAACATAAGATATATCATTAGGCTCTATAATTTAATCTAAAAACTTATTCATTTTTTATATTCATTTATACTTTCTTATTTTATGTTCTGATACTTATAATAATTAAAATATAATATACAATTACATTGACTTGATTTTATTTACACAATCAAATGATACTAATAATATGATATATAAGATTAAAATATATATGCATAATTATCTTATCACGTTCACATTAATATATTTTAAAGATATGTAAAATTAACCTACCTTCATCATAATTATTTTTATTCATTAACTTAATTCAATACAATGATTCCTCTGTGATTAATTTCTCATACAAACAAATGATACATAGTTATCATAAATTGCTTTCTTTTTTATGCATAATATATTCACAATTTTATATTATGTTTAATACATGAATTTCTCATTCGTTCTCTTTCTTTTTTTCTTATTTTAACCATTTCTTTCTTCTTATATATGGTATATATATTCAATATATTGTACATCTCATATCTTATGTATTGCACATTAAATTGTGATGTGCTATGCATAACACATGAGATAGTTATTATTAAAACTATTTTTCTTCACATATTTTGATCCAAATCTTAAAGCCAACTTCAAGTTAGGAACAAATTGAGAACTATTCAAAAATTAAGGGCACACCTAACACCTCTAAATCTATTTTAACGAAAACTTCACATTTAATTAAAATCATGATTTGAGACCAACATTCCAATAAACTCTCATTCTTAGTTTCAATAAATTCAATGGGATAACCAAAATGAAATTTCATGCAAGACTAGCTTAAGGCTATACCTTGTTGAGCCTCTTCATGTTGCAAATGATCTAATAACTTCCCAAAATTTTCTAAATACTTTTCTTTAGGTTTTCTCATTGCAATTTTATTTCCCTCCATTGTTTTCATGCCAATAGCTAGATCCTCACCTTGATCTCTCTCAAGGCTCCATTGCAACATTTCTCCCTCCTTCCAATAGTTGCTAAATCACAAGGATCCCATATATTTTCTTATTTAAACTATGGAAACAGAAAGACGCTAGAAGTACATATCTTAATCTCCTTTCAAGATCTAAATAGTGGCTTAGTTTCCCCTTCTCTACTTTTCCTTCTCTTTCAACTAGATGTTATACTACTTTCTCAAAAAAGGCACACTAACCCTTATCCTAGCTAGTTTTAAGATAAATGATGCTAATAACCGAAATACACTTTACTATTTAAGGGCTTATTACATTTTTTACCATTCCTTTAAATAAAATTTTTTTTAATTAATATTTAGCATAAAAAAATCATAATAATTAAAATTCAAAATTGAAAAATTATGAGTTGCATTTCAAAAAGTTTTTCTTGAGAAACTCTTCCAAATTAATTGTTCAAACTATAATTTTTAGATATTTTGCATATTGGAACTTCGAAATGTGCTAAAATTGATTATTTCAAATATGCTTTTATAAAATGTCAAAATATCTCTGTATACATTAAAATATAAATGTTTTGTATTTAAATATATGTATTTGTCATATTATGCATATGTTATACAAAATTAAAAATTTATATTATTACAATCTCATACCATGTGAAAATGTTATTTTGAAAATTAAAAGAGTTATGGATGCTAATAATTCATATTAATTTCACTTCCTATATCACATCTCTCTTAATTTGATTATGTTACTTTTGTCATAATGCTATTTTAATTAAATTAATTAATAAAAATAGCATTATGACAAAAGTAAATTTAATTCTTTTTATTAAAAAATACAAGATGGTGGTTTATTTGACATTATAAATGATTAGATCTACTAAAAAAATAAATCATATAAGTAATTTTAGCTATTATGAGCCATAAAGATAGCTATGGTATGAAAGAGTTTGCAATGGTTCAAATTACTACAAAATGCTCATGATGAAAAAGTCGATGTCTAGATATCATATTTCAAACATATTTTAAAGGCTTTATAGGAAACTATAAACTTTGAATTAACCATTTTTGAAACTGTTACTAATCTTCTTTTTAGAGAGCGATTTATCTCTAATTTGGACCTTTTCGTCTAAGGGTTACAAGAGTTTTATGATTCATATTAACATTTTCACCTTTTATAACAAAAGAATTATAAACAAGTTATTGGCTTTCGTTAAATCTTGAAGACTTAATTAACTACTTATTATATTTTTAAACTTTTAAAAGATTATGTATTTTATTATATTAAAGACTTTCATATCTTTAACCTTTTTGAAATTAAATATTTCTATGATTTATGTTTAAAATTTAGAACCCTATTTTAAAACAAACTTTATTTAGATCAAAATATTATGTAATCCTCTCATATGTACTATTGTCATAGCCCGCCTAACCAATCCTTTTTATTAGTCATATCAAAGTCAGCAATAATCTCAATAACACAAAACTAATAATATATTTTGAAATCAATTTTTAACATAATAAGTAACATAAACTATAACAATGAAAACATGTGCCTCTAATATCGTTCATAAGCACAACTTAGCGATGCAAGTATCCATAAATATACAGAATGTGAATTATATGAATATCTCATAATAAACTTGTCACAGAGCTCAACATAAACTCTTTTGTTTTTAGATACCTATGTGACATGCCATTATGTTCTCCTAGCTTTTTGTGCATTTGTGTTTTGATTATAATTCAAATAAGTAATAAATATAACAAATTTAATAGATAAATTAATAGTTACAAATAATACAATAGGATAAAATGTAAAAATAAACTACTCATAAATAACAAAAGAGATATAACAAATGTATATCATCTTAAAAGTACTTTTAAAAATTTGTTACTAGTATGTATATATGTCATTTTCATTCTATGAACTTTATGCATTTATCTTTTAATACTTTTTTTTTTATTATTTCTTATTTTTTGTCATTTCTCATATTTCTAATCTTTTAAGAATTATGAAGTATAGGCTCTTTTTATTTTGCTATTTTTTCATTATTTTAGCTCCACAAAATCCTATATCATTACACATCTAATTGCATCAACACATATATAGACATCAATCCATAGATATATCATAATTAGTTAAGGATCATAATCATATCATTTATGCTTATCATTATCTTATACAAAAGTACTAGAGATATTAAAGTCAACTTATCAAGGCTTTATAAAAAAACACTAATAATAATTGAGAATGAGAGCTCTTGTCTTATTAAAAAAATCATATTACCTATTTATTATCTTATATCATAACATAAGATATATCATTAGGCTCTATAATTTAATCTAAAAACTTATTCATTTTTTATATTCATTTATACTTTCTTATTTTATGTTCTGATACTTATAATAATTAAAATATAATATACAATTACATTGACTTGATTTTATTTACACAATCAAATGATACTAATAATATGATATATAAGATTAAAATATATATGCATAATTATCTTATCACGTTCACATTAATATATTTTAAAGATATGTAAAATTAACCTACCTTCATCATAATTATTTTTATTCATTAACTTAATTCAATACAATGATTCCTCTGTGATTAATTTCTCATACAAACAAATGATACATAGTTATCATAAATTGCTTTCTTTTTTATGCATAATATATTCACAATTTTATATTATGTTTAATACATGAATTTCTCATTCGTTCTCTTTCTTTTTTTCTTATTTTAACCATTTCTTTCTTCTTATATATGGTATATATATTCAATATATTGTACATCTCATATCTTATGTATTGCACATTAAATTGTGATGTGCTATGCATAACACATGAGATAGTTATTATTAAAACTATTTTTCTTCACATATTTTGATCCAAATCTTAAAGCCAACTTCAAGTTAGGAACAAATTGAGAACTATTCAAAAATTAAGGGCACACCTAACACCTCTAAATCTATTTTAACGAAAACTTCACATTTAATTAAAATCATGATTTGAGACCAACTTTCCAATAAACTCTCATTCTTAGTTTCAATAAATTCAATGGGATAACCAAAATGAAATTTCATGCAAGACTAGCTTAAGGCTATACCTTGTTGAGCCTCTTCATGTTGCAAATGATCTAATAACTTCCCAAAATTTTCTAAATACTTTTCTTTAGGTTTTCTCATTGCAATTTTATTTCCCTCCATTGTTTTCATGCCAATAGCTAGATCCTCACCTTGATCTCTCTCAAGGCTCCATTGCAACATTTCTCCCTCCTTCTAATAGTTGCTAAATCACAAGGATCCCATATATTTTCTTATTTAAACTATGGAAACAGAAAGACGCTAGAAGTACATATCTTAATCTCCTTTCAAGATCTAAATAGTGGCTTAGTTTCCCCTTCTCTACTTTTCCTTCTCTTTCAACTAGATGTTATACTACTTTCTCAAAAAAGGCACACTAACCCTTATCCTAGCTAGTTTTAAGATAAATGATGCTAATAACCGAAATACACTTTACTATTTAAGGGCTTATTACATTTTTTACCATTCCTTTAAATAAAATTTTTTTTAATTAATATTTAGCATAAAAAAATCATAATAATTAAAATTCAAAATTGAAAAATTATGAGTTGCATTTCAAAAAGTTTTTCTTGAGAAACTCTTCCAAATTAATTGTTCAAACTATAATTTTTAGATATTTTGCATATTGGAACTTCGAAATGTGCTAAAATTGATTATTTCAAATATGCTTTTATAAAATGTCAAAATATCTCTGTATACATTAAAATATAAATGTTTTGTATTTAAATATATGTATTTGTCATATTATGCATATGTTATACAAAATTAAAAATTTATATTATTACAATCTCATACCATGTGAAAATGTTATTTTGAAAATTAAAAGAGTTATGGATGCTAATAATTCATATTAATTTCACTTCCTATATCACATCTCTCTTAATTTGATTATGTTACTTTTGTCATAATGCTATTTTAATTAAATTAATTAATAAAAATAGCATTATGACAAAAGTAAATTTAATTCTTTTTATTAAAAAATACAAGATGGTGGTTTATTTGACATTATAAATGATTAGATCTACTAAAAAAATAAATCATATAAGTAATTTTAGCTATTATGAGCCATAAAGATAGCTATGGTATGAAAGAGTTTGCAATGGTTCAAATTACTACAAAATGCTCATGATGAAAAAGTCGATGTCTAGATATCATATTTCAAACATATTTTAAAGGCTTTATAGGAAACTATAAACTTTGAATTAACCATTTTTGAAACTGCTACTAATCTTCTTTTTAGAGAGCGATTTATCTCTAATTTGGACCTTTTCGTCTAAGGGTTACAAGAGTTTTATGATTCATATTAACATTTTCACCTTTTATAACAAAAGAATTATAAACAAGTTATTGGCTTTCGTTAAATCTTGAAGACTTAATTAACTACTTATTATATTTTTAAACTTTTAAAAGATTATGTATTTTATTATATTAAAGACTTTCATATCTTTAACCCTTTTGAAATTAAATATTTCTATGATTTATGTTTAAAATTTAGAACCCTATTTTAAAACAAACTTTATTTAGATCAAAATATTATGTAATCCTCTCATATGTACTATTGTCATAGCCCGCCTAACCAATCCTTTTTATTAGTCATATCAAAGTAAGCAATAATCTCAATAACACAAAACTAATAATATATTTTGAAATCAATTTTTAACATAATAAGTAACATAAACTATAACAATGAAAACATGTGCCTCTAATATCGTTCATAAGCACAACTTAGCGATGCAAGTATCCATAAATATACAGAATGTGAATTATATGAATATCTCATAATAAACTTATCACAGAGCTCAACATAAACTCTTTTGTTTTTAGATACCTATCTGACATGCCATTATGTTCTCCTAGCTTTTTGTGCATTTGTGTTTTGATTATAATTCAAATAAGTAATAAATATAACAAATTTTATAGATAAATTAATAGTTACAAATAATACAATAGGATAAAATGTAAAAATAAACTACTCATAAATAACAAAAGAGATATAACAAATATATGTCATCTTAAAAGTACTTTTAAAAATTTGTTACTAGTATGTATATATGTCATTTTCATTCTATGAATTTTATGCATTTATCTTTTAATACTTTTTTTTTTATTATTTCTTATTTTTTGTCATTTCTCATATTTCTCATCTTTTAAGAATTATGAAGTATAGGCTCTTTTTATTTTGCTATTTTTTCATTATTTTAGCTCCACAAAATCCTATATCATTACACATCTAATTGCATCAACACATATATAGACATCAATCCATAGATATATCATAATTAGTTAAGGATCATAATCATATCATTTATGTTTATCATTATCTTATACAAAAGTACTAGAGATATTAAAGTCAACTTATCAAGGCTTTATAAAAAAACACTAATAATAATTGAGAATGAGAGCTCTTGTCTTATTAAAAAATCATATTACCTATTTATTATCTTATATCATAACATAAGATATATCATTAGGCTCTATAATTTAATCTAAAAACTTATTCATTTTTTATATTCATTTATACTTTCTTATTTTATGTTCTGATACTTATAATAATTAAAATATAATATACAATTACATTGACTTGATTTTATTTACACAATCAAATGATACTAATAATATGATATATAAGATTAAAATATATATGCATAATTATCTAATGATATGTTATCACGTTCACATAAATATATAAGCATATAATACAAAAAAACATTTATTATTCAACCTGTAATACTTTAATCGATTAGTTTGCTTAGCAATATTCTTAACTTAGGATTAAACTACTAGAATTCATTTGCAACATCATTCAAAGTTTGAAATGCATTTTATTTCTAATTAATGCATATTGTTTATACCTTATCTCACTTATTAGAAATAAGTTATTGTACAATCTATTAAAGTGTTGTGTGTCATGCTACTTTAGCTTTTTGATATTGCTGTGTGCGCTCAAGTTGGATCGTTGTAGTAAGCTTGGTAGAGCTTTACTAGTTAAATGGATCAATTATTTTTATGAGAGTTCTGATCTATTCATTAGTTGAGCAAAATGGCATTGTGGTAGTAGAAGCCTAACTTGATTAGATTGAGGGGGATGTAGACAATAAGTTTTTTTTTGAAAAAACATTTCATAAAACTTGATATAAAAACTATTAAGATAAACAAGTAATCCTTATGAAAAGAATTTAAATTAATTAATTTTAATTTAAGATGACATAAAGATTCCTTTATAAAATTACTTGAGATTCATTATTATTTGTTTTTATAATCACAAAATAATTTGATTTATTAAATTCAACTTGAGTTCATTGAAATTGATTTAAGAAAACAAAAGATTCCTATTACCATTTAATTTTATATTTATAATTAAATTGAGCTACATTTTGTATTGTTTTCTTTTGAATTGAATCAAGAGTATTTGAAATATTAAATTAGCTTTGAGAAAGTAAATATTTCAATTTGAGTTTGAAATAAAACTAAGTATTGTATTCGCATAATCTACCTACCTTTTGTGGCATCATATACTTCATATTTTCAACATTTACATAAGATGGATTAATTTTGAATTGTATAAATTGATGTTTATAAATATAAAAAATAAATAAAATATAAGAAAAACACTATCCATTTGAAATTGAGAATTTGCACAAAAAAAGACTAAATAGCTTAGGAAAGGGAATTTGGGTCCTGAGTTCATAACAAGAAGATTAGAATGTCATACATTGACACAAGAAATTTAAATAAAACTCAATAAATATTCAAATATATGAAATTATGAGGTTAAAATAATGTATGCAATAATTACAGAGAGCACAAAACTAAAAATGAGCAAGAATAATAAAACTATATCAAACTCCATAAATTATTACTAATAAAACAAAAAAAAAAGTTAAAATAATAATATTGATATAACAATTGCTATAAAATACAACTAATTCTCACATAAAACTTACAAAATATATCAAGATCTCTCACTCAAATCCTAACTCCATAATTGTTTATATCCCAACCTAAAATATAAATAGAGAATGAACATGATAAACTTAACGTGTAAATTACTTTGTACAAGCATAAATAAGATGTAAAATAGTAAACATATAATTAATAATAAGAAATAAACATTAAAAAAATAATACATGATAATTTATATAAAAATATGCATATATTACATCACTAAATGGTAATCTATATGCAAGCAATGCATGATAAACTTTTACCACTAAGATTTATGTCAAATCTTTTCAAATCACCTCTTTTTTTTTTTTTTTTCTCACCAAGCTCTCCTCTCTTCCAACTTCCTTCTAACACCACTAGGAACCAAAAAAATCATAAGGGAGAGATGTAAAGCAAGGTTTTTTACAATAAAAAGATTATTTAATATTATATCTTTTCTCCATTTTTTTATTTCAAAATTTTGTAAAAATTTCAAATGACTTTCCAAAATTACAAGTGATATATCAATAGATTTCTCGAGTTGGAGCCTTTGTGATGGTACACTTTAATTTTAAATGTGGCTACTATCAAATTGGCACGTATTGTGACATCTCTAAAATTATAATAATAATTTTTGAATTTTTGATATATAAGATAAACATTAAATAAAAAATTTTTATTAAGAATACAATTGATGATTTATTATAACAAATCATCAAAAAGAACATCATAATGTTTTCTAACCAAACTCCAGATGTTCTTCAACTAGACTATAGCCAAATTCATGAGTTACCTTCAAGTTTCATTTGAATTAAACAATAATTCCCAAAATAAATTTTTAAAGGCCTTTTCTTCAATATGACCTCAAGAAATTTATTGAAGACATGAAGTATTATACTAATTAATAACCAATTGTGATTGATCCTTTCTAGACCCCAATATTAAAAATCCAATTAACTGATTGATAGATTCTAATTTTAGAACTTGAATTTTTCAACTTTTTTATATTTTTACCTATATTATTATGTATTTACTAAAGAGAAATTTTCAAATAATCATAATCATATTCTTTCATTTCTATGAATCAAATTTCTTTTTCTTGTTCTTATATTAAAGTTATTTATAAAAAAAAAAAATTACACCCAAAAAAACAAGTTTAAAGAAAGTCTTCCTATTTTATTATTTATTTTTCTTGATCAAATTTTGTGACATTATTTGTGGTATACGAAACGATCAAGAAAGCCCATAACAAACATTTTTTCCACAAACATCGCATACAATAATACCATCTCCCAAACTGTCTATTTCAAGATGGCTCCCATCCCTTTCCTTTACAAAGGAAATGGTGCCTTCTTTTGAATAACTACCCCATGAAAAATAGCTATTTACGAAGAGTTTGGCATTTTTCCCCCAATTGTTTTGTAGATTTATAACAAGAAACAAATTACATTAAATATAAGTGAAACTTGAGATCATGTTCAGTTCGAATGACATGAAAGCAAACAAGTGATGCCCAATTGAATAGTGAAATTATAAACATTTTATTTGATTATATTATCAATTATGGTTCACTTTTTTACGTCAATAGTAATGTTTTTAGTCAAAATTTTTTTAATCCATGAAGTTAAACAAGCCTAGAATGACACCACGAATCGATCATGTTTGGACCACACAAACTTGAGCTGGACTTGAACCATCATGTGGTTGCCAGCTCTACTACAGCTTTCCTAGTTCTAATATACAGGCTTCTACTAGTCTTTTAGAAGAAGAATATGTTTTCAGTGAAGTTAGGTATGATTTCTCCTTCCATCTTCGCCGAATTTATCACAAATTTGAAATTTATCAAAACAGCAATATAATATTGAAATTTAATTTTAAGTCAATTAATACACTTATAATGATTCCAAAGCAGTTGAAAAAGAAACTTTAGCTTGGGAGGAAGATATTGAATCATCATTATCTATATTGGATTCAAGTTCTCTATTACTAACATTAGTATTTTAACCTTTTTTTTGTTCTTTAGATTTATCAAGTTGAGGTTTAACTTGGCCTCTTGAATGTCAAGTGCACGCTGTGATCTAAGATGCCATTAGTTGAATGCTTCAGATTATGCTTCATAGTTTGTCCATTTTTCAGTTAAGCAAAATGACCATTTATAAACACAGCGAAGACTCTGCTTTTGGTTTTACCATCTAAACGAAGCAACAGAATTTAGAAGAAAAGCGTACCAGGCGTCTTACAATAAGAGCAGGAAGCGTTGCATCCATGGTCTCTGCTCATCATAAATCAATCAGATCCGTGTGATCTTTCGCTGCAGAACTCTGAAATCATTAACCATATCATCTATTGATGCATTTCATTCAACATCTTAAATCAAAAGCGTGAATGTAAAAGAAGTTTATCAAGAATGAGCTAACTTTAACTCCATCAAAGCGACCAAGGATATCATAAGATAATCTAGATGTCAACCAAATTTGAGTGACATTTAAGCAACATTTCATATAATTAACTACTTTAAACTATTGAAAAACCTAATGGTACACCATTATTCATTCCTTATAACTAAAAATCATTTTAAGCATATACCAACACAAGCAAATATGATAAGAGAAGATGTTATCTTCATAGATAATATTGGAAATTGCACCGTGATTCCATAAAATTTGTTGAAATTTAATTAGTAAGCACTTGAAATTAAGAACTTCATCAGCATGATGAAATTTTTATCATACTGCTGAAATGCTTCATCATACATCAGGATTGCATGTATGAAGCATTGACAAGGAAAAGGTACTTCGTCAGTTCGTTGAGTAGAACTTCATTTCTATCAATTAGTTACAATAATAAGCGTTTATTGCAACAGATTGGGAGAAGACAAACATTACGCAAGCTTAGCTTAGCATACAAAGCATGCAAACAAACCAAAGGTTACAAAATTGCGTTAGCTAATGGAAGAAGCTGAATTCAACATCAGCAGTTACTTACAAATGTAATCAGTAGCAAGCATAAATAGATCAGCAAAATTCACTTGCTGTCAAGCAAATCCTCCAGAATGATAACGGATATGCATTCTCCGATTAGTAATTGATTATTGTCTAACCACTGACCTGGTTGCGAGATTGAAGGAAGTGCATTCTCTAAATTCTATAATCACCCTGTTTAAAACCCATTACAAGACATATTAGCCTAAGAATTATTGAAACTGGCATTAGATCATATTCTCAAAAGAATATGTTGGGTAAATAAAAAACTACAACTTATAACAGGGAATGAAAAAGAAGTATTTTACTCGGTAATAGTAAACAAATCTTTAATGATATTCTGTTGAAAGCATAAAACATTATGATAAAAAGGAAGGAAACGTTATTTATTATCTAAAATATATATAAATTAGAAATTAGTTTACCTATAAGATGTGTTTATGAAATGTGACTAGTTGGATATGATCAGTAAGATTTACTATAAGATCATAAATAGAAAAAAGTCGAATAGCTTTGGATAATATATCCATTATATTTTACAAATGTGATTGATTTACTTATGACTAAAAATGTATTAAGACAGATAGAATGTGATTGAGATGATATGATCAGAAAATAGGAAACTACTTAAAGCAATTATAACAAATGATGATACAATTAACTTGGTTTATTTAAAATCCCTACTTTTAATATGATTTGAGAATTTTTCCACTTGTAATATTTTAAGAGGAATTCATAAAAGATCTTAGAGCGATAATATATTACACTACCTATGATAGAAAAGATGGAAAATAAATTACCCCATTGATGGTGAAATATATGATAGTTTTGGCGTATAAGAATACATATGCAACTTTGTTAAGAAATGTTTTAATAAAATTAATTTTGATGAACAAACACATATATATTGGATGTGATTAAGAGAAATCATCTAAGTAAAAATCAAAGGCTATATGTTTAAACATATGCATCATGCATACATATCAGTATGCTTGAATCGATTTGCAAATATAAGAGCAATTTTGGTAAAAGAAAACTTAGGGTTAAAATCATTAATAATCAATTGTGATAAACATATATTGAACATACTTAGATGTATCATTAATTTATTTATGTTTTCCTATAATATAAAATTGAGATTATGGGAGAAAAAGTGATAAAGATACAACTAACATTGCAAGTTTCTTTGAGGTGGTATAAACTAAGTCATGTAGTAAATGTTAAAAAAAGATACGAGATCAAAAAAATAATTACTGAAGATGGAGTATGATAATATGATAAATGAGATAAAGATATGATGAAATAAATAGATAAGATTGAAGTATTAATTTTCAAAAATAACAAAAGACCAATCATCAGGCTGTTGATAAATATGATACTAAAATATGATGTATCCAATAAGAAATTGTTAAATGGAGTTGAGTAGGAGATTTCACAAACAAAAGGAGTACAGTTTATCAAAGAGGATGATTTGAATATCATTAATCATTTAGGAAACAAATTATAATGTTGTTTTATTAAGCAAACAGATCACTGGTAATAGAATTGTGATGAAAAATGAAAGATAAGCGATGAAAAGAGTATAAGAAAGCATACGATGACAAATAAAAGCGAATAACATATAATAATTTGAGATAGAAAATAGTTATGTGATGAAATGTTAATAAACATACGATATGGATATAAGTGAGGAATTTTGCCAAAAAAAAGATCGATCAGAATGAAAAAGTATCATTGAAATGATTAATGATTTGCAATTATGAGAATGAAGTGTAAGGATATCCCAAAAAAATATTGATGACTCATTAAATGAGTATTAAGGATGAATGGATGCTGAAATAAAACACGTAAAAAAAACGAAATGATGAAAATAGTATATGGAAATTTGTTTTCACTTTGATAAAAGTGATATATTGAAAATTGAGAATAAAGTTTGTTTTCATGGACAATTGATGTTAAAAGGCAATATGCAGTTCTAAATGCTCATTAATTTTGTAAAAGAATAAATGTATCATGAAGCAAGAAATATTTGATTAGTCTATAACAGAGAATAACAACCAACTGGGTTGTGCAACCTTTACTTACTCTAGAATGAAAATAGGAAAAGTCTATATGTAAGATCAAATAAAAATCCTAAATTCATTTCAAATTATCACAGAATGTTTATCAAATATTTAGTATATAGTTGAGGTTCAATACAACATTTCATCATCAAACATATAAACAAACAAAAATAACAATCAAAATTTTAGAGGATTTATTGAGCTTGTATACTTGATTTTGTAGGAGATTGGGAGAACAATTTATTTTTAGTGAAATTTGCTTATAACAACAATAATCAATCTAGCATTGCAATGAGTCCAAAGATAATATCAATAATTTTTGTTCTAGTATGAAAGCAAGAAGAAGAGTGAAGATGTTTTTAAGTTTTGCAGGAGTTTGAGTGCTTCCATTAAGCCTGCAATAATTACTTTTCGAACGACAAATTATACTAATTTGGTATAGAATGTGAGGCTGATTGAGCAAGATTTATGAGCCTTACCATGCCCATTCTATCCTTTTACCTGATAGTACACATAATCACATAATTATCAAGATTAATCAAAGTATAAAGAAATATAAAAAACACTTTTAAACACCCAAACAAGAATAACGATTAACACAATTTTTTTACAACCAATTTTTAGAACATATAAAAATCATAAAACATATAAAAAATCAATTGTATCTAACACACAAAAGTTCACTGTAAATATATATATGACATATTTTTACTCATATAGCCTTTATCTTTTATTCAAATAATTTCCCTTAATCACATCCAACATATAATATCTTTATTCATCAAAACAGTCTTAGTAAAGCAGTTAAGACAATTTTTACCAAAGCCATAAATATATTCATATATTCCAAGGCTATCATATAATTTACAATCAATTGAATAATTTATTTTCTATCCTTTCACCACAAATAATACAAATAGACTATCTTTCTAAGATTATGAATTCCTATTAAAATGTCACATATGACATATTCTCAAATCATAATTAAGATAGGGATTTCAAATAAAACAGACTAGTCATATCATCATTTGTTATAAATGCTAGTGGTAATTCCTTATTTTTTAAACTGATCATCTTAATCACATTCTATTTGTTTTAAAAAAAATTTAATCATAACTAAATCAATCAAATACAAAATATAATGGCTATATTATTCAAAATAATTCGAACTTTTTTTCTGTGATTTTGTAGTAAAAATCATCCAAACCACCAATTATATAGAATATTTATATCAACATCTAAAACATTCCATAATGCACATCTGTTTTACAAATTCAATCCTTTAACTTTCTTATCTTTCATGCACTGAAACTGAATCATTTCCAATATTTATTAATTGCTTCCCTTTTCTATATTCCATAACAGATAATATACGTTAAACATTTACTCAAATGTCTTTTAGCAAATATTATCACAGAGGTTCACCATATTCAACAGTGTTATAACCAACCTTATTTATCTATACATATTATATAAATAAATCATGCCAAAACAATATAAGATATACCCTTTTTTCATTCGAAATATTTTGAGATCTCAACTTAATATCTAAAGATGACATTTTGTAAAGGACTTTTAAATACTAACTCTATTACTGGCATCCATTAAGCATCAATTCCATTTCTCTATCTAGAGAAAGTATTCAAATATTCATATTTCATAAGCATATCTTGCATATAAACAAATTTATAATTTGTATCTACCATAAATAACAAATAACTTTCCCTATCTTTCTATCATAATTTTTTGTACTTTCAACATAATATAATAAAGGTTCCTCTTTCATTACCAAAGTAAAATACTTCATTTTCATCCACTACTCTAAGTTCCAATTTTTTATTCACCCAACACATTCTCATTTAATGCTCACATATTTATTCCCTAACTAATAAAAAAAATCTTCTATTAGGTAAAAAAACTAACTCTAATAAAAAATTTCTTTTCTTACTTGCATTTTAATCAACATCTTATGATAAGAAATTCTGAAGTTATCTCAAGTCAAATGATACTTCACAAAAGATAGTATATCAAGTAGAAAAACAAAAAAAAATCAAAATCATGTAATATCATAACTAAAAGATACTAAAAATACAATATATCTATCTCCAAATTTGTAGCAATAGATGCCCTTTGTTGAGAATTAGCATATGCTGCAATATCCTCTAGTTGTCCTATACTGGGAACACCTTAAATTTTAGGAAACAAAACACCACTATATCTTTATATACTGTATTAAGCGACCAATACTTAACATTTTCAAAACATCTAAGATAGCTTGCCAAAGTTTATCCAAAAGTATCCCAATTCACTCAACTTTCAAGGACTATATTATTAACATCTTATTAATATCTCCATCTTATAATTTCTATGGCATTTGCAACAACAATTTAATTAAACTTGTATCTCATATATACAATTTAGATTTACTAAAAAGAAATTCTCACATAACATCATTCCACATAACTCCAACTTGTCTTCCCACTTTTTACTATATTTTGAAGCAAATTATGGATTGGAAGAGATGAGAACAAGGATTGTATGATAAAAGCAAATAGAAGTCGAGAATTAAGAGAGAGGTTGAGAAGGTTGACACTAAGATTTCATAGCAAAAGCTTATGAATGAGAAAAAACGAGGAGAGAGAAAAACAATTTCATTATGCACTCTCCTTCAACAAGAGCAGTTTACAAATTACCTAAAAAGCCCATGAAACTCTTTACAAAAAAATCAAGAATAAAAGACTTCCGAAGAACATACTAAGATGTAATTCATTATACTAAATCTTAAACACAATACTTGATGCTTTATATTATCAAAAATTGCAACAAAAATGGACTCAACTAAGATAACAAATTTCCAACAAAACTATGAACAAATTTCAAACCTAAAAATTAACCACCAAATAGTTTCAAATTGAATCTAACAAACAATACCTTTTTACAATTTTTATTTAAATAGGCTAATGGAGAAAAACCACTTACAATCTTCATCAATGGTTTGTGAGAAAATTAGCATGATAAAATATACAGATCTATAATTGACAGCATAGTTGCAAAATAAAACTCAATCCAATGACCAGTAATAAAATAACTCTTGATGCAAAAATCTTACAGTTACAGATATATGGAAAGAGTTATAACAAAAACATAATAACCAGAACATCGTATTTTAACTATCAATCAATTTATTTGAAAACTATATTCAATTGTTAGACATATTTTAAGTGTATCTATCATCAACCCTATCACCATACTATTATCCTATCTTAACATGATTAAACCTACTTTTATTGCACAAAAGCGACAAATCAGGCAGCAAGGGAATACAGCCCTGATTTAAGCTAGCCAAACATAAAATTAAAAATTCAATGCATATTTACTGTTGTTTCATAACAAACATTAAGTTTTAAAAATTAAACACACGACCCAACAAAAAAAACAGAAAATTAAATGCATTAAGCATAAAGAAAAAAAATTTCAAAAATAAAAAATTTGAAAATGAAAACGGTGAGAAAACATCAAACCTATAAGGCAGCAGAACATTAAATTTACAAAAAACTTCCAGTTTTTCCAACCATACTAACCAAAGAGGACCTCTAGCAGCTATTGTTTTTTATCATTCTAACAAGATTTAAATGCTGTGTCTCGCAAAAACTTTTATCACGATATGCACCCGAACAGCACTTAGATAAAAAAACAAAATCATCTGACATCAAAAGCAAAGGCAACGAAAAGGAACTTCACTTTGAAAAAAAAAAAACAGATGAAACAAAGGAAATGTGATGAAACAACAAACGTAAGCATTACCAAGAGAAAGTATTTCACAGGTGACAAGATAACAAGAATAAGTCCTGTCCGGTAAAGAACAAATGCATATTTTCCAATCAATATCTACCACTCCAACAAACAATAATAAAGGTGAAAGCATGAAAGTTCAGAAAACATAAAAAAAAAACCCAAAAAATCACAAACAAAAACAAATAAATGCAAACATGTCTCCCATTCATCATCATACTCTAATAAGAAACGATAAAAGAAAAAACAAGAAAGAAAATGATTAACCAAATGCATAAGTCAACAAAGTGTACATATACCAAACAATAACCAAATAATAACAGATTATCAACTAAAACCAATGCAAAGCATCCATAAAGAAAAAAAAATAATCTAACTTAAAACACATCTAAACATTAACCAATAGAAAATAGTAGCACTTGTATAACAAAGTTCCAAAAAATAGCCAAGAAAGTTGCATGGAAAACAAAAACAAATATAATGGATATCTTGGCAAAAAAAGGTGTGTGAATCAAAACAGATTTACGTATTTTAAGCAGATAGCTTGAAAGATGCCTTGAATAGGTGAGGACAAATTATAGAGGCAACTCGTTCAAAAAGATCCAAATGTCGGGAGAATTCCTTACAATCTAAGCATCAAAATCTCTAACAAATGCAGAGGTTATGAACTTCAATCTATAAAAAGTACTCCAAAACATACATACAAATAGGCACAAAAACAAAAACAAAAAAATGATATAACAAATAGAGAGAAGCTGTGCAAAGATTCATCCTTCGGAATGTTTTTATGTTATGATTTTCTCATCATGCAAGCAGCAGATTTAATCAACATAGAATAAAAATATTAATAATTACAATACTTAAAGCTACAAATATTTAATATGAATAGCATAGAAATATTAATATCCATGGGATAATTTTAGGGCAATTAAAATAGATCCAATTTCATCAGCAGATCAGGCTACTCCAAGTGCATCCCAAATGTCAACAAAGATACTTCTGTGATAGTAAATATTCAATTAGTAGAAAACAACAGAAAAAAGAACGTACCCTCTTTTTCTTTAGCAGAAAAGAATCTAATTAGTATTCTTCTCTTGTGCCATCTTTTTGCGTATTTCATGAGCAGTGTTGAAGATGCCCAGTGTTGGTGCATTACAAACAAAGCATTTTTTATTCTTGGAATGATGCTGTCATGAAGGGTAAAGGTAAGTTTTTAGCAATCACATTCATATAAATTACAAGAATATGATAAACTGGACACTTAAACAAAAACAATTTTGTGGTTAGACAAAGAATCCATTGAAGCAAATATTCTAGCAGTCATATAATAAATTTCGCATTCTCTAAGGCAGTGAACCTAAGCAGGATCCTGGGCATTGAAAATAAAGAATTAAAATCTCTTGTTTAAAAAAATTGAAGAAGCTTAAATGCCAAAAAAGTTCCTACATTAGTGGCATTATGCAATTAACGTCTCTCTAAACACCATTTTTGTTATAAACCACCATGCTATCATACTATTGACCTATTTTTTTCAGTAATGCATGGTTTACTTCAACATTTTTGATAGAATGCTCATGTTCCCAGCAATATTATTATGTATAAATGAACTATATTGCATAAGATCCAAGAAGAGAAACTTGAACTTACAAAAATTAAACTACCAATTCATTAGAGCGTGATAATAACCCATGCCAACTTAAACATAGCACTCTAGCATACATGTATATCCTTAAGTTTGAATAAAATGCACTAATTGAGACAAAGCAAAATTGGAGAATATCCTTTATTGGCATAGTCACAGATGAATACAGCAGTTTCATCTAATGTCTTCTAAAAGAAGTAGAAAACCACTAAAAAGGCCAAAAAAAGGGGGGCACATAATACATAATACAAAATGGGTGTTGTAAATTACGTTAAAGAAAATTACTTAGTAAAATTGTATAACGAGATTGTGCTTTCTATAAATCCTTTGCCGACTTAACTTTTTTATTTGTTTTTCCAAAAGATAAGCCCAGTCTAATTACCAAAGCAAGCTTGCAGATAGCTCAAGAATATTGCAATCGAAAATCAACCCAAAGTAACATAATAATTGTAAGCACACAAAATGATTTCTTCAGAGGTGCATTCCTACCAAAGATTTAATCAATGCACCAGCACAAAAAACCTACTAGCTTTAGGATGCCTAACTGTTGATGTAGACTGAAATTGTCTTGGATAATACACAACATGATGCATGCACAGTGAACAAGATTGAAGTTTGACCAAATATTAAAAGCAAATAGTCAGATGAAATAACAATAAAGACCTCAGCACACCCTAAGGATCTAGATGATAGAAAATCAAGGCAACTATTATAGAACAGGACCAATACATCACATAAACACAAACTTCAATACAATGGTGTTCTAAGGAAAAAAGCTATCTAAGCCCTTAACTTTTAGTTGAATACCCACAACATCCAAAAAGTTGCAACAGCTTCAAGTATAAGTAAACAAACAGATGGGACTGCATACCTTCAGAGCGCAATGCTCACAGAAGTAGTGTTTACATTTTGTCACAACCGCATCCTCAAAAGGCATCCTACATATAAAGCAAGCAAATGGCAACTCATCACCATCATCCTCATCATCCCTCCCACCAATATGCTCTGCTTCACCACCCATGGCCAATTCTCTCTTCCTTGCCTTCTCTTTTTCTTCCCACTCCTTCTCCAGCTGCCAACCAGACTTGTAATCCCCACGATCATGCATAAACTTGCATGCATCTCCAAAGCCACAGTAACCCGTCTCCTTGTAGTCCTTACATATGTCCGGCTGGTAATCGAACCTTGCAGAAGTCCGAATGTGTGCCGACGCTCGGAGTGGGCCATGCGCACCGCCAGCCTTCTCACCTGCAACAGTCTGCTCGCGGCGAAAACCGGCTTTGTAGTCAGTGTAAGCGTGTATTCCCCGGTACACCTTCTCTTTGCCAGGTTCGGAACTAGACTTTCCCTTTAGCGACTCCTCCGCCCGCTTGAGGACTCTCTCACGGATCGCGCGGGCGTCACGATCGAACTCCGTTTCAGTTTCGAGGGACGCCGTAGCACGGTTGTCCGTCTGAACCTGGATCTCTTTCGTCGACTTGAAATGAAAGAGGTCTCCCTGGTTCTTGGCCTCGACATCCGCGTCATCAGCGCCTGAGGGATTCGAGGAGGGAGTCGAGGATGAGAAGTGGAGCGCCTTGGCGGAGGTTAGGGATTTCTTCGGTCTCTGTGAGAGAATGTTGGTGTCGTCGTCATCTTCCGTGAATTCCGTGGCTGTTCTTTTACGAATATTCTTGTTCCGAGATGGTTTCTTTAAAAAATTGCAGACGTTCCCATCCTCATCGGCCATCTCGACTCCAGAGAGCTGAGCAAGGGTGGGGTAGCAACGATCTTTGATCGGAAGCCTGAACGCACTTATACGGGGAGCGAAGGTCAAGTAATGAACAAATTCCGCCTCGACGGCAAAGCCACCGTCCTCCCACAACCCTAACCTACTTGACGGCAGCCGCACTGACGGCACGTAAAAATGAGCGCACAGCGACATTTGTAGCCGACACCCGAATCGACCACACCCACTTCTAAAGCCCGCACGCAGGTGTGTCCCGTCGAGTCATGCAAAGCCTAACCTAGCTCGGATCTACCCGGTCAAGTTAGACCAAACCGGCTTAGCTAGAACCGACGGATGGCCCAATTGGAACACAAAAATAGACCAGTTGTTAATACACAGGTCCATAAATGGATTAAACGTTGACCGGAATTAGGCTCGAGAGTTGATTTGAAGGTCAATTGCTTTTTTATCATTTGATAATATAATTTATTGATTTTTAATAATACAAAAAAATTAGGGTGAAATACAGCCGCATGCAAATTGTTTGACTGTAGGGTTTAAATTCAAAAAATATAAAATATTCATATTTCGGCCTTTTTGTTTTTATATTAAACCTAGTTTGGTAAGCGAGCTACGAAACACCACCGGCCGCTGGTTACTACCCACAACTAGGAAGAGCGGAGAAGAAAATCCACCACCTCGAACTCCTCCACATTCCGATATCGACCTTGGCTATTGTGTTATGAATCGAATCACGCGATGCCCACATCTCCGAAGGTTTTCTACCCCAACGGCACCTGGACCTCCTGGATCTCTCGTCTTCGCCGCCTTTCCTCGTCCCCTAATTTCCGCGTCTTCTGCCTGATATTTGGCCTAGCTGGCTTCCTGTTCGGGTTTGTCGCTATATCTGAGCCTGGACTTATCTCTGCCCCCAAGGGCCTCGTCGCCGATCCCATATCCGTCTCTGTCAGTTGGAATCGTGGCGTTGGCAAAGACTACGGCCATGCCGGCGTCGACAACAGCGCCGTTGCAGGCGGTGGGCTGAGAGAGAGGCACAAGGTGATGGGATTCGTTGGTGTTCAGACTGGGTTTGCGTCAGTGGGCAGGCGTAGATCATTGAGGAAGACGTGGTTTCCATCGGATCGACAAGGTCTTCTCCGGTTAGAGTCTCCTTTGTAGTTTTGGATCTCTGAATGACTTGCTTTTTACTAATCGAATTTGAAATCTTATTTTAATTAGTGGTTATCTTTGTTTTGTTGTACATCCTACACTTTCTTATGTGTAATGGCAGTTAGTTCTATTCAGGAGCCAATAGCCCTAGTGTATCTTTATATAGATTTCCTTTAGTTCAAAAACTTAGGAATAGAAGTCATTGAATTGTATATTAAAACTGAGTCCTTATTAATCCTTCTTTTTGTCTGTATTTAACAATCTTTTACTCAAGTGAGAAACTTTTCCATTACCTATCACTCAAACATAGCCTATGCGGCTCAAAGGAAGGTTTTTTATACCGAGTATCATGCATGCCTAGAGCTAATCAATTGCATTAGATGTGTGTGAATTCACTAAAGCTTTGCTTAAATTTGATACGGAGTAAACCATGGACCAAAGATTCATGTAAGCCAAAAACCATGCGAAACACTTGATTCTAATCTATTATAATTTTTATATTTTGTATAAAGAGAGTTAAATTTACTAAGGGCGTAAAATTGGGTCAAATATACCATTACATAACTGCATACTAGTTCAAAGGTTTAACCCAACTAATAGAGACCCTTACTATATATTATAAGTCCAACAAGTTAAACTTCTAACCTACAACTAATATTATTCATGCTTGTATTTAACATTAAGAGTTTGTTCGATACAACTGTTGTTTAATATAAGCCAAATTTTATTATGCTTTTGAAGTGTTGCTGAAAAGTTTGTTTTTTAAATCTGGAGTGATATTACCATTAAAAGTTGTGTATAACAATTAAATTGGTCTTTGACTTTTTTTAAACAAATGTAAATTATAACTATAATAATGATTTTGGGTTGAACAAAATTTTTCCTTTGATTTCTCCTTTTTATTTTCTTAAAATGGGTAGACACTGAATTTAACACAAAATCTACTTGCACTTCTCTTTTGAAACATGTTTTGCAATGGTAGTTTTTTTTTCTTGTCCTTCCGTTTTAGTAACTGGTGTAGGCATATCAGATATTTTAACTCCAAGTCACTGTTCCCACTGCTAGTGCATCATATTTTCTAATAAGGACTAACTTCTTTTTTTCTAATCAATAACTTCCAAAGTACTATAAAGCTTGTTTTTTTCTTGAATGTTTTTATGCATGCACACTCTTTTTTTGTAATTTTAGCCATGTCTTTGCAGTTTAGAAGAATCAACAGGTCTGGCATTTAGATTTGTGATTGGCAAGACCGGGGATCAAAAAAAGATGGCTGAGCTAAAAAGAGAGGTACAAGAGTATGATGACTTCTTGCTATTAGACATCGAGGAGGAATATAGCAAACTTCCATATAAAACGTAGGAAATGCTCTGCTTGTTGGTCATTGGCAGCAAGCTTTATCAGAATCTGATATAGTCCCTTTCTGTAGGTTGGCTTTCTTTAAGGCTGCATATGCATTGTTTGATTCCGACTTTTATGTGAAAGCTGATGATGACATATATCTTAGGCCAGGTGATCTATCTTCTTATATAAATGTTTTCTCTTCCATTTTAAATTCATGCAAGCTTATCTGGGTTTTTCAAATGTCTTTGCAGATCGCCTTTCTTTGCTTCTGGCAAAAGACCGTGTGAACCCTCAAACTTACCTTGGGTGCATGAAGAAGGGTCCAGTATTCACTGATCCAAAACTTAAATGGTTGGTCTTTGGTTCTATAGCTCTATGAGTTCATATGGATTCTCTATTTTTATTGCACTTCCATCGGTTAATAATTCTATTTGAAATGCAACATTATGCATGATATTAGATTGACTTATGTTGTTAGGTCATTTTAAGGCTTTGTTAGTTTTAGTGTTTTTACTATTGCATTCAAAACTCATGAAATAACATTTGGATGTAGTTTTGTTTGAGGGATGGCATTGTGACCATAGATGGAGGATTCCATATGGGTCTTGTCGCTAATTTTTTGGGCAAAAAATTAAAAATCTTAAACTGCTATTCAATAATTATGTTATAATATTTTTATTTTATTCTCAAAAGTCAAATAATAATTTTATCTTTATATATTTACTTTAATTCGAATATCACATTTGAATTGTAGTTTATCAAAAGTCATTGTATTTTGACTATACTTTGTCACCTCATTAACTTCATTTTGTTTATATTTCACTACATTTCAAATATAACTATTGAAACAAATGGGACCTAAATCTTTAATAAGCCCTTTATTTTTGTTTAATGGAGATGGATTTCTGGATGTTTGTGCATCCTTGACCGGGAAAGGAATCTAGAAATCTCCTTGCCCGCTAGGCATTGGTGCACTTGTATATTCCTTGATGTGCTAGTTAACCATTATTGTCTTATCCATCTGTACAATGCCTTGCAAGAAATTTGGATTATGCTGGTTTCAAATGAAGGTCTAACATTTTCCTGATATACTAAGTGAGCACTTGATGTTTGGTTCCCTATTCTTCATACAAATTATAATTGTCACATAAGTGAGTTTCTATGGAATTTGCAGGTATGAGCCTTTATCTTATTTGCTTGGGAGTGAATACTTTTTGCATGCATATGGTCCCATTTATGCTCTCTCAGCTGATGTTGTCGCAAGCTTGGTATCTCTAAGAAATGACAGGTTTATCACATCTCTCTTTTTCCCTTGTTTAAGCATTTTAATCATACATCTTGATGAAGATAAATAATGTTTAATGTTTAAAATGGTACTTCTATTTCTTACTGTTTTCATCCCTGAGTAGATTGAGATGCATCAGTAAAGTGAAATACTATGGCTTAAGCACCCACAAAAATATATTTCCTTCAATAGCTTGTTAGGTGTTACAGCAAAAATGCTTCAATTTAATATAAATTTAACTAGTTTTCTATCATCACTGATGATATTGTCCTTTATATCGTACATGTAAGCCCTTTTTGCATATACTGTAGAAAGCAGAAATCGTGAACTTCTTCTTGTAGCTGATCTTCAAGTCATTGCTTGAATGGAGATATATGGTGAATGAGGAGAGTGTTTGCTCAGTATACTCTCTACTGAGTTCACGATGTTGTTAAGACCAACTTAACCGGCAGATTGTTTACTGACCATACTTTCTCCATAGAATTTTGTTATCTCTGTCTTTAATATCTACAATACCTAAAAACACTAATCTATTTCTTTTCCCCCATTAAATGCAATATTCTTCTCTTGCTTTGCCTTCAACATCCATCATATTATTCTTCACAATGTTGTTAAGAGCCTTCAATGAAGTAAGCAAAGTGGTTAAGTTGATTGGTATTTGGTTGGTGGTTATATAGAGTTGTTCTAGTTAGCTTAGTGGGGAAGAGACTACTCAGAATCATTGTTAGGCTGCTGTGAATGTTGATCTGATTCAAAATTGGTCAAATTTAGTTCAGATTGGCTCGAAATTGAAGGCTCTTGTGTGTGAATCAACATCAATTTGAAGATTTTGATTTAGTCCCAAGCCTAAATTTCTCAATTCTTAATGGTATCATCCCCAAGCTAGCTTACTATCTTTTCTAGGAAGTAAAAGTGGAAGAAGATCCCTTTGCCTTAGGTGTATAGAAAAGATGGGTGGTTTGTAATGGTGATAAATATGCACAAAACTAAAATATCATTTTGTTGGAATTGGAGTAACAAGCTAGCTTGATAGTCAAACCTTTTAAGTGTTAGATTTTGAGTTTGTCTTGACTTATTGGATATGAGCAATCGTAAAGCTATTATAATAAAGTATAGTTATCATAAGAAAAGGAGCATTAGCATAGAGAATGTATCTTTATGTTGCTAAGGTCCCTTGTTCAAAACTACCCCAACCAGCCAGCTTTGCATTTCTTTTAATTTTGAATCTTCTCAAAATAGGTTGAAGTTGAATCAAGCCAGCTCAAGTCAAGCCCAATTTCGACTTGACTTTGACATACTTGACATCATTAGGCATTTGATTCTGAGCCTGGTCCAAAATCACTCAAACTTAATTTGATTCTGACTTTTGGTAAAAAATTCCGACAATTTTATATGGATTTTTTTTATAAATATTGATTAGCTATGGGTTTTGAAGTTTGTTTTGCAGTAATAATGGCCTCTGTATATGCAACTCTAAAATATACTAGCATTTAGTGTTAGTTGTGATTTTTCTTTTATTCACAACAATCAAAATCACCGCATGCTTAGGTGATGTTGTCAATTAGGGAGCCAGTATTGCTCCTAATTACTTTTGTAATTATGGTTTTAATAGCCAATCCTACTGTACAATCTTGGAATCTTATAAAAAGAAATATGCAAAGTTTTAGCATTATATTTGGTTGGTGATCAAAATTTAATATTTTTTTTGTTCTGTTTTTGCCTTTGTGTCTTCTTACGTGAATCTATATTATTTATTTTTGCATAGATTGAGTTCCAACTTGTTTTGGTATTAAGACAAGTACTGATGATTCTCAACCGCACCGTTTACCTTGTGTGTTGCAAAATGTAGACATGCACTATTTGCTCATTCACTTAAATATTTTTCCCTAGTATATTTTTCATCTTGTCTCTGTGAAAGACTTCTTTCATTGAAACATGAGAAATTTTTATTTGAAGGACAGCCTTGCTACCTGCATTTGTTTGTTGGAAACCTCCTTTCATTCTTTTTTGTAAAATCTAATATTTGAACTGTTTAGGGAAGATAAGCTGGAGAAAAATAATAGGATTCTTACTCTTTATTTTAATGGATAGGCTACTCATTACTTACCTCTTTAGAGTGGGCTTATGGTAATGTCTTGTCCACAAAACACTGCTATCTTTCTCCTAAATGGTTCTTGTAGTGCTTTGTTTAGAGTTTTTGCTAAATAGCAGTTTGCTTCTTGAAATATTTTTGTATGCTATGAATGAGATGATGAACTTACTTCTCTTGCAACCCAAGTTAATGAAGTGCTGATTTTTTACTTTCTGCTTGTTTTGATTTTAAAATCTTCATGCATATGCCTAGTTTTATGGTCCAAACTTGAGCAAGTTTTTGACCTTTTTTCTTGTATAGTTTTCGCTTGTTCAGCAATGAGGATGTCACAATTGGAGCCTGGATGTTAGCAATGAACGTCAATCATGAGAACAATAAAGCACTTTGCTCGCCTTACTGTACTCCATCATCTATTGCTGTTTGGGATATTCCCAAGTGCTCAGGTTTGTTTTTGGAAAACCCCTGCTATTTTAGCATATATGAAAAGCAATGAGGAAGTAAAGCTATTGTTAATTTCTCTTTTGCTTTGGGTGATGAAGGAGAGGTATTGATTATTTTTTCTCTTATTGTATGTTAAATAGATTATAAGGCATGTGTACTTCCACTTTCACTTTTTATTTATGATCCATGCAACTAAATTTGAAGCTGTTCCTTCTTCTGTTAGTCTTTCCAAGAACAATTGTGCTACTAGATATTTTTTTTGAATTGAATATATTACTAAAGTTATTTGCATTTAAAAATGTCTAAGAGTTACTAACTTACTTCTCTTTGGCTAACTTACTTCTATTTAGCTAACTTACTTCTATTTGGCCCTGCATATCAAGAAAAAATGATAAATCTCAATTGATGATGCATTTAATCTCCTTGATGTATCAATGTTCTGTGGGATATGTTGACAGTAAATAGGACTGACGATCCTAATTCTCCATTTTACAACTACCTGGGTTATCTGTATGAATTTTTTGATGTTATTATACCATGTATACTACATCTCTAGTTGTTGTTAGTGAATGTTTACAACTAATTGAATACCAGCATTAGATTAACAGTTTCAAAGTATAATTGAAGAATTATAATTAAATTTGATACACAATGGTTAATTTACTAAGTTTAAAGGAGCAAAAATGTATTTTTTGTTGAAACGGTGGCATTTCTACACTTTGTTTTGACTTGTTTGCAATTTGTACAAGAAATGTTGGTTATAAACCTATTAATTAGCACACAGTCAGCTCAAACAAGCTGAAACGGGTTTGGCGAATGGCCCAAACAAGCTGAAACGACATTCGAAAGTCAGCGACCGTTTGTGATGGGAAGGAGTTCGCGACTGAAAGCCAGCGACCGAAAGTCAGCGATGGGAAGGAGTTCGTGACAGGGAGCTGGCAGCGGGGGGCTGGTGACGGGGGGGCTGGAGACGGACTGCTGGTGGCGAAGTGCAGGGGACGGAACGTGACAGGCAGAAGGCAGGTGAGGGAGGCGTAAACGGAGAGTGTGGTACTGGGTCACCGCCGGAGACTGGATCAGGGAAACTCACGACAGGACGGAGGAGAAGGTGTGCACGTGACAGGCAGCTGGTAACGGCTAACGGGCGCTTGTGCAAGCGGGCACGTGAGAAGCCAAGACCGTTGTGTAGAATTGCCGGGTCACGTGGATCCGGGAATTTTGAATTTGAAATCCTGATTATTTGTTCTGAGCGGGGGCGCGGGGACAGGATTAAACTGCAAAGTCATCCCGCGGCGCACCACACCGGATCGTCCCTTTGCATGGTTCTGGGACACTTACAGCCCTAACGGGAAGAAAGATGGCGGGAAGCAAGGTGAGGAAAGAGTAATGGGAAGGTGAGGACCTCTAGGAGCAACTTGCCAGTGAGAGAATGCCTCTCTTCCACCTCTGGAGGGGAAATGACGACCGCCGAGAAGAATCTCTTCTTCTCTCAAAATTCAGCTGCAACGACGGAGGTATTAATCGAAACTACTAGTACGACTGACCCAAGGGACAGCCCCGCGAAGAAGCTAGAATATGTGGAAGCTCCAGTTGAGCTACCTGACTGTCAGAGCCAGGGGGATGGATGCGGGGGGGGCGAAATGGAGGTCATACTGCGATCGCTAGCTTGATGGAGCTGGAGGACACAGCACACATGGCTGCGGAACATGCGGTGAGCAAGCGATCGGAGGAAATGATCAACCCCGAGCATGGGGCTGCTGGGAGACCGGAGGTCCCCTCAACCAGGATTAGCTTCAGAGAAGCCCTAATTGCAAACAGCAACGCCCCGAACGGTTGTGCAACCTCCTTTGTGCATCCGGCCAATATCGATGTAAAAGATCGTGCTGCGGGCATCCCAGATCACGTCGAGGGTGGCGATATCTTTATGTCATCGGAAGCATGCTATAGGCATATCGAATTCCATAAATTTGATTTGGTTGGGCGAGTATACGGGAACACCCTTCCATTCTCCGTCATTGCACGGGTGCTGCTGAAGAGATGGAGCCACTACAAGAATTTAAGGGTTCTCGACCTGTCATCCGGCTGTTTCTGCTTGCACTTCGACTCCATTCGTGACAGGAATAAGTCTGGCTTGGCGGCCCATGGCAAGTCGCAGGCCAAGCCATGGGGCTTGACATCTGGACGCATGAATTCGGGCCAAACGCCGCAACGGCGATGTGCTCACCAGTGTGGGTGCGCCTTCCGTGCCTCCCACTTATATATTGGGATGTAGAGAACATCTTAAGAATTGCCAAGGCAATTAGGGAGCCTTTTCTCCTTGACGGCTGGACTGCTGATATGGGACAATCGTCATATGCTAGGGTGTATGTCCGGATGGACCTCTCGAAGCCTTTAAAACCAGGTATATGGCTTAACGGGGAATTTGGAAGAATCTACCAGGCATTCGAGTACGAGGGACTGCGCGGGTTTGCTTCTCGTGCGGGCACGTTGGTCACCTCGCGGGGCAGTGCAACACGTATAAGTCCCCGGAGGCGGTGCATGCATGTCCAATTACCACTGCGACCCCAGAAGACAATGTCGTTGGACTGCCTCCGTATGGAGGTCATACTGCGATCGCTGGCTTGATGGAGCTGGAGGACACAGCACACATGGCTGCGGAACATGCGGTGAGCAAGCGATCGGAGGAAATGATCAACCCTGAGCATGGGGCTGCTGGGAGACGGGAGGTCCCCTCAACCAGGATTAGCTTCAGAGAAGCCCTAATTGCAAACAGCAACGCCCCGAACGGTCGTGCAACCTCCTTTGTGCATCCGGCCAATATCGATGTAAAAGATCGTGCTGCGGGCATCCCAGATCACGTCGAGGGTGGCGATGTCTTTATGTCATCGGAAGCATGCTATAGGCATATCGAATTCCATAAATTCGATTTGGTTGGCGAGTATACGGGAACACCCTTCCATTCTCCGTCATTGCACGAGTGCTGCTGAAGAGATGGAGCCACTACAAGAATTTAAGGATTCTCGACCTGTCGTCCGACTGTTTCTGCTTGCACTTCGACTCCATTCGTGACAGGAATAAGTCTGGCTTGGCGGCCCATGGCAAGTCGCAGGCCAAGCCATGGGGCTTGACATCTGGACGCATGAATTCGGGCCAAACGCCGCAACGGCGATGTGCTCACCAGTGTGGGTGCGCCTTCCGTGCCTCCCACTTATATATTGGGATGTGGAGAACATCTTAAGAATTGCCAAGGCAATTCGGGAGCCTTTTCTCCTTGACGGCTGGACTGCTGATATGGGACAATTGTTATATGCTAGGGTGTGTGTCCGGATGGACCTCTCGAAGCCTTTAAAACCAGGTATATGGCTTAACGGGGAATTTGGAAGAATCTACCAGGCATTCGAGTACGTGGGACTGCGCGGGTTTGCTTCTCGTGCGGGCACGTTGGTCACCTCGCGGGGCAGTGCAACACGTATAAGTCCCCGGAGGCGGTGCATGCATGTCCAATTACCACTGTGACCCCAGAAGACAATGTCATTGGACTGTCTCCGTATGGAGGTCATACTGCGATCGCTGGCTTGATGGAGCTGGAGGACACAGCACACATGGCTGCGGAACATGCGGTGAGCAAGCGATCGGAGGAAATGATCAACCCCGAGCATGAGGCTGCTGGGAGACGGGAGGTCCCCTCAACCAGGATTAGCTTCAGAGAAGCCCTAATTGCAAACAGCAACGCCCCGAACGGTCGTGCAACCTCCTTTGTGCATCCGGCCAATATCGATATAAAAGATCGTGCTGCGGGCATCCCAGATCACGTCGAGGGTGGCGATGTCTTTATGTCATCGGAAGCATGCTATAGGCATATCGAATTCCATAAATTCGATTTGGTTGGCGAGTATACGGGAACACCCTTCCATTCTCCGTCATTGCACGGGTGCTGCTGAAGAGATGGAGCCACTACAAGAATTTAAGGATTCTCGACCTGTCATCCGGCTGTTTCTGCTTGCACTTCGACTCCATTCGTGACAGGAATAAGTCTGGCTTGGCGGCCCATGGCAAGTCGCAGGCCAAGCCATGGGGCTTGACATCTGGACGCATGAATTCGGGCCAAACGCCGCAACGGCGATGTGCGCACCAGTGTGGGTGCGCCTTCCGTGCCTCCCACTTATATATTGGGATGTGGAGAACATCTTAAGAATTGTCAAGGCAATTAGGGAGCCTTTTCTCCTTGACGGCTGGACTGCTGATATGGGACAATCGTCATATGCTAGGGTGTGTGTCCGGATGGACCTCTCGAAGCCTTTAAAACCAGGTATATGGCTTAACGGGGAATTTGGAAGAATCTACCAGGCATTCGAGTACGAGGGACTGCGCGGGTTTGCTTCTCGTGCGGGCACGTTGGTCACCTCGGGGGCAGTGCAACACGTATAAGTCCCCGGAGGCGGTGCATGCATGTCCAATTACCACTGCGACCCCAGAAGACAATGTCGTTGGAGGGGGACTGCTGGAGGCGGAGGATACGCATAATGGTGACAGGAAGACTACTGAGGCGGAATGCTCCAGAACTCCTCGGAAGCGGGAGGAGAATACGTATGATCTAGAGAAAAAGGCACAAAAGCTGGGCCCATGGATGCTTGTCCAACCCCGACACAGGAGACAGGGCGTGGCTGACCACAAGGGCACAGCAAGTAAGGTGAGCCAGAATCCACGGATGACTTTCAGCCGAGGGATTCCTGATCAGGGGGCCATTAGCATGCATCATAGCACGAGGAGCCCATCCAAGGATCGAGGCAGAGGTACGGCAAGGCGGGCCTCGCCCCCAAGGCCCCGCGAGGATTGGGTGCGGACACAACCGGCAGATGCTCCCATGAAGGATGTGGGCACGGGACAGGCGGTGTAGGCAGGAGGGAACATGGGGAAATTGCCATTACTGCAGGAGTGTGCGGTGGACAAAACCAAAAGCTCAGATGGACACTACATCAAAACGAGGTTGGAGAATCTCTCTTGGGCTGCGCTTCGTGGGGCACAGGGGACATTGAAGAGGAAGATGGAGGAGGCTTCACATGGGGAGGAGGTCTTCGGCATGGCGGGAGAATTGCGGGGCCGCATGAGGGCACCACTTACAAATTTCAGGTAAAGATGCGTTTCGCGGTTTGGAATATCAGAGGAGTTAGGGACAGGAAGTCAAGAAGATACCTGCAAAGATTGGTACGCGAGGGGAATGTTGCAGTCGTGGCCCTGATGGAGACGAAAGCGCAGTGTTTCCTACGAAAGGATGCGGATTGGCTTCTTGGGAAGGACTGGAACTTCGTTGCTCACCCTTCAGCCGGCATGTCAGCAGGTATCATTCTGCTATGGAAAAGCTGGGTGGATATCACGATCATGGCAGCCTCAACGCATGTTGTGGCGTGCCAGGTGAGGCTTCGTGGTGCTAGCAAGATAAATTTCTTCGTTGTTTATGGCCCTAAAGACCACCACAAGCGTCGAGAGGTCTGGGACATTATTAGGCATGCGTCCAGTGGGGACGACCCACTCATCGTCACAGGGGATCTCAACCTTGTGATGGCGCAGGAAGAGAAACGGGGTGGGAAGAAGTTCATCTACAGTAGGGGACAGCAAGAACTTGCTGACCTTATGCAGGAGCTGCAGCTGGTGGACATGGGCTTCCTTGGCAATTGTTTTACCTGGGGTAATGGGAAGCAGGGTGGCGCACGTATCTTGGAGCGACTTGATCGTGTCCTCATGAACTCTGCGAGGATGTAGGTCTTTCCCGAATGCTCTGTGCAACACCTTTGCCGGCTTGGGTCTGATCATTGCCCGCTGCTCGTTGATCTGGGGTGCAAAAATCCACGGCAGAACAATGGAAGGCTGCAATTCGAAAGTGTGGTTAGATTTTCCGCAGTAGTTTCGGGTGGTGAATCGTGCATGGCAAAGACGGGTGGGGGGAAACTGCATGGAGGCGATTATGACCAAATTCAAGCGCTCGCTGATGGCGCTACGGAGATGGAGCCAGGAGGAGGTCGGGAACATTGTTAATAGAAATGCGGAGCTGGAAAGAGGCATCGATGAACTACAAACAAAGGAGTCTCGGGAGGGACTAACAGAGGAAGAGAGTATGCGGCTTGGTCAAATGATCACGGCCTTCCACCGTGGCTGCGCACATGAGGAACAATGGTGGTGGCAGCGCGCTAAAGTGCATTGGGCGCAGCTTGGGGACAGCAACACCAGGTTTTTTCATGCTGCTGCCACGGCTCGTGCACGAACAAACCGAATTACTCAACTGAGGGACATGGAGGACAAGGTGGCGGATACACCTGAAAGCATCAGGATTGTCCTTTCGGCTTACTTTGAAGAAAAATGGCGATGCGGGGGGCAGGAGGCCTTGCCGCCGATCTCTATGCTGTCCGGCATCGTCTGCGGTGATATGTCCTCCAAACTTGGCTACTGGGTCACCGAGAGCGAGATTACTGTGGCCATGCGGGGAATCAGGAGGAACAGAGCCCCGGGCATTGACGGGATCACGGGCATTGAGCGAGATTACTGTATGGGGAGGCCGCTCTTGGTGGCTAGTAAGAGGGTTTTCTCTCAGGCTGTCGATATGATGGAGGTCCAGGCTATGCTCGAGGCCCTTAACATGCTAAGGGGTTCCCTTCCCCTTCACAGGGCCGTGGAGATTCAGACTGACTCGATGGCGCTCCAGGAGGTCCGTGAGATGATAGCCCACCCCCCTGAGGATGGCCACTTTGCTTAGACTATTAGGTATGCCAGATGTCTGGAGGCAATCAGGTTTTCTCATATTCATAGAGAAGGGAATGCACCTGCTGACTGGGTGGCACATGCTGTATGCTGCAATGAGTTCGTATGGGAATCCGGGGAATCCCTTCCTAAGCCCCTCATCAAACTTATGCTGTTAGATTTCATGTTTGATCCTTTGTGAGGATCTCGTATGTGAAATACTTGTATGGCTTATGCCGCTTTTGATTTAATATTATAATTTCATCAAAAAAAAAAAAAAACTAAATTCCCAAGTGCCACCTCCCATCCATGACAAAGGCGCAAGACTACCCAGAATGCACTCCCAGGGGACCTATCTCTTCTTGCAGTATTCATCAAATAAAACTAATCCATTGCTTGTCACTATTCTCCATTATAGTAGCCTTAATTCTCGCACCTTTCTAAAGCCCTAGTTTATGATTGAATTGCTACTTGGCAAATTTGTGGCTGTCTCGCACCATGTTAGTTGATCGAATTCAACATAATCATATGTAGAAAGCATTTTTCTATTTGTATGAATGAACAGTAGAAGTGTGCTTAGTTGAAAGAGTATTTTGAAACATATCAGCAACCAAGCCTTGAATATGGAATAGTTCATACCCTCCCTGGGAGGGTTAGGGCATGTGTGTTAAGGATGCATGTCTGCTTCCTACCACATTTTGTGGAAGACTATGGATCTGGTATGCGTTTTTAATTAAAAAATGTGATTACCTAACTAAAATTTGAAACTCTGGCTGGATTGTAAATTTGTTGAAAAATCAGGAAGAATTGCATAGCACAATCTGGAACTCAAGAAACAAATGCATGTTCAAGGGAAGAAGTCTTAATCATCTTGAACTCATCTTTGTCAAATATTTGCATTGTTGATGGCTCTCATCAAAGCTATGGGTAGAGTTTTGTCCAAAAATCAAAGAGTTTTTGAAATTTGGATTGGATTTTAACACCAAGCTCAAATCAAAGCGATCAAACTGAATTATTGCAAAAAATTGGCTTGAGCCATATGTTTAGCATTTCTTGAACCAAGGTCAAATTAACTCAACAATGTTTTAAATCAAATTGTTTATATGTGTGTATATATATATAGTAAATAAATTTATGAAAGCATCATATTTAATTATATTTGATAGAAATGATAGTAATCTTATTTATGATATAAAGATATTAATAACAAAATCAAATTATACTCAAATCAAGATTGAAAAAATAATTAATGAGCTAAGCTAAACCCAAATCGAAATTTGGTGGAATACATTCTATCTAAATTGAACATCCTCGTGACAACTTTGATCCACAATCACATCTGCTTGATATTGAATCGTTAACAACCCTGATGATAGGTAGGCTTTAAGCAATTTACTATATAGAATCTAAAATCTTATTTGTAAGTCACTTCTTTGTTTGAGTAAACGAAAATAGGAATAGTGAATAAAAAAAGCTAATTGTTCATATTTTTCTAACATTTGTTTATTTCTTCTAATAATTGAGTCATGTAATTGTTTTATTTTGTCATTTTATAATATATATGATTGCATAAATGTATTTGACCTTATTTAGGCCACACTTGTGATATAAATGTATATTACAATGCAAGTGATTGAGGTCTAGATTTGTAAAATTTCTTATAAATTGTTCATGTTGGACATTAAGAATGTTACCTAAACATAAAAAGACATCAAGTGGCTTTAAATTTTTCTTATTTTCTATCTTATTCTATATATTTCATCCTTTTATGTTCATTTTCTTCAATTTATTTTATTCATTGAATTTCAGTTGTTCATTATCCTTGTTTTTTCATATCGAATTTTGCATGCATTTTATAATTTCACAGATTTATATTTCATATTATAAGCTATTTTGATTACATTTTACAACTAATTTTTTTTACATTGTTATACTCTTAACTCATTTAAACCAAACAACAATAATTATTATATGATAAATCAAATTTTATTTATCATATTTTCATTTAAATCAGTCACCCTGTTGATTAGAAATCAATGCATGTTTTATACCAACGATGAGAAACTAACCGTTTTGAAGCAACCGTTCAGGGCTTTGCAATCCTGAAGCGAAGCTGTTGGAGCTGCACCAAAAGGACATTTGTTCGGCAAGTCCAGCTTCAGTTTCTGTTTGACGGCAAAATATGCAGCAATTCGAGGGAATTGTGATCTTATTTTTTTTTTTTTAATTTTTTTTTTTCTGTGAATATTTATGGCCTTTAGATCTAAAGATTTTCATTTAACTTATACCATTGGACATTTTAAGCGTTTAGATTTGAAGCGGTTTTCAAGTTATTGAATTTTAAAATATTTATTTTTATTTTTTATTTATATTTTCTGTGGAGTAAATCATGTTATATTTGCACGTGTAGTGAAGTTGGCGTTTCCCATTTTCTTTATGGAATTTTTATCAAAAAATGATAAATAATTTATTTTATATGCATCGGTTATTTATTTAATAAACATCTAAGAGTGGTTTTTGTTACAAGAATGGTTGATACCATTCTCTGTATGAGTAATTTATAATTTTCTCATGTCAAATGATTTTTTTAATAAAATAAAGATTGACATTACCTTATTTATTAAAATTCTAATTTATACGATTTTGTAATTGACGATTTGTAGAAATATAAATAAATTTAGATATAAAGTCTGTTTTTTTCAGAAGAGAAAGGCTTGTATAGTCGATTGTTGTATAAATTAATCTTTTTTGAATATTAAGTTTCAATTTATTTTTAAAAATTTTGATTTTTAAATTTTATTTTATTATTTATTTTTTCAGTTTTATTAAACTTTTTTTAATTATTTCTCAAATCTACTTTTTAAAACATTTTTTTTAAACAAAAGTTTCTTTATTTATTTATAAATTGGGCGAGGTTCATTCATACGAAGCCATTTTGAAGCACGATTCATTCTTGATCTGTATAGTGTTCCTCTGGAGGTAATTTTCTCCGTCCATCGCTTTTGTAGGGTTTAGACCGTATGCAGAGTTTATTGTAGCGTTCGATGTTGTTTGAGAAATTACATTTGAGGTTATTTACTTGTTCGATGACGCTTGTTTGCCTTTTTTGGCCCCAAGTCGAAGTGTACTTGTTGTTCTTTGTTTTGTTAAGTTCATTATAGTTGTTTTTCCTAACTCAATCGGAGGATGTGGATGCTCCCAGATGAACTTGAATGCCTCTTGTGTGGTATAAAGATGCTAAATCGAATCTAAAGTTGTGAGGTTTCATCAATAAAAGAAGAATCTTAATGTCGCCTCCAGGAAAGTTGTCCATCATATCCCCTTACTTTTGAAACTATTCACCAACCAAGTTGAGTGAAATGTCATACGTGAAGGACATCAAAGAGTTTGCTCCATCAATAGATATGGAAGCATTTTAATTGCTCTATCCTTAGCGACCAGCTATAGTGCCGTGCATTGGTTGCCCAAAACAAGCTTAATTTTTGCTAAAAAGGTTCTTTAAGCACCATCAATTTTCAGGCATAACAAAACTACGCAATCACATCATGGCATTGTGAGAGCCATCCAAAACTCTTGAACTTTACTCGAGTAGGATTGATAGTTTGTAGAGATCCATGGGAGTCACAACCCACTTTGTTCTAAATAAAAGTGACTATGATACTATTTGTTAAGACAATAGATTAACTAGGGCCCAAAATTGGTCAAAATATACCATTGGATAGATCTTTCTAAAAAAGAAATAATACTGTTTATTGAGCAACAATGAACTCTAAAGCATATGCTTATTGGCAAGGATCATTTAAGTTCATATTAAGGAATTAATATTATGTTTGACTTTTAACGTGGGTATACTCAACATAATGGTCCCTAACCTTGTCAAAAGTCTAGGCTTTTTTTTCTTTCTTTATTTTTTTTTTTTTTGCAATGAGGGGTCCGAAGGAAAGAGTGGGGTTGGTGAAAGAAGTAACCCTGAATCTAAGTTTTTTGTGGAAAGTCCAAAGGATTTAAGAGAGAAAGTATGGTGATTCAAGGGAGCACAGAGGTGTAGTCTTTAATATCGCTGGCATATGCTAGAGATGATGAGAATTAGGTCGCATGAGGTGAAGATGGAGGTAGAGTGAGGAAGTAATTCTAGAGGAATGATAATCGGTTAGGTGGAATGTTCATCGTGAAAGCAAGAATGGAGGTGACACTCATAGAAGTGATAAATAATTCGAAACTAGATTATTATGTGACAATAAGTTTTAAATGAGTAATTAATTAATTTATTATCTATTTGATATATTGGTATAGAAGAATATATATCTATGATTATACTATTAAGAATTTGACTCAAATGACAATATGTTGAAAGTTATGCTCAAACTTGAAAAATTTCTTGGGACTTGATTTTGCTGTTTCTAAGAAATTAATATCATCTATGGAATCTTGAAATATTATTGAATTAGAAAAATGCACAGTATGAAGAGTCTATAAGAAAACCTATTTCTTTGTTATGAAGCATTGTCTTATTATAAAATAAGACAACAAACAAACATAGAAATATGACTAATATCCAAAAACTAGCAAAAACCATTGACAATTATGTCAAGTTTTAATGCTCATGCAATAGGATTTTATTACATCTATATAATGGCAATAAATATGAATTATGTAGTAGTGTGTGTGTGTGTGTGTTTATATATATATATATATATATAAATCATTCATAAAGCACACTATAGTCAAAGCTTGGTATTTTCAAAGCATTATAATATTGATATAGAATCTTCAAAATCAAATTAGGTTAAATCTTTTATTAAATAACGTAGGGAAACTAGACCAAAATTAGAATAGATATTTGTATTTCAATTTTGGAACAAGTAATGTATGATTCAACGAGGGAATAACGTTCAATGATAAATCAAACTTATTTGGCTATGTAGAATCAAATGAAATAAGCATGTGGATAGGTATTATTATGCCACAAGTCAAGTAAACAATAGAGGCATATATAACAATGACATAATTTGAAGGAATCATTATAGGATTTGAATTACGAATGACAATAACCTAAATAATATATGGCTAACACCCTCACCTTCATAAATTTCTTAATCACCTTGAAACTTTTACGGAGTATCATTTCTATTCCTTTCGAAAAACTTCAAGTGTAATATTGTTTATATCTTTTTTATTAATCCTTAACATATTCCAATGACTAATAATATGTTCTCAATTTATTTAAGAACATGATCTACAAGAAAATTATATTAATAGTGATCACTGGAAAATGAAATTAACAACTTACAATAAAAAAATAAAAATAAAAACCAAATTGGTTGCAAGATTTAACTTGTTGTCATTAGTGTTCAAATCCATATTTGCCATTTGCAAATGAGTGAGGGACAAGTGCCTTGCTTAGCATAATAGTTTTAACCTGTTTGTTTGCATGGTTTTTCCACCCATACACTTGTATTGGTCTAGCATGATCACATGTTTTGATGGGCTTGAGTAGATTGCATTTCATAGTGCTGAACATATACATTCAAATTATTCGATCATGCAATCATGATAATCAAAACATGAGAAATGCATCTTTTAATCAAATTGTTAACAATCATGCTTATTTTCTAGATGTAGGCATTCAACTTTTTCAATCAATAGCGCACAACTAAGTCATGCCATTTATTTTTAGTGACAGTTGATAGGATTCAATTATATTGTCATGGAGGTGATGTGTAGTCCTATTGGTAGCTCAATTCTAATATAGTTGATGATGATTGATAAGTTTTGAGTGTGTTTGGTTTGTGTTATTAGGATACAATTAGGTGGAAGTATATGGTTTGAGTTCATCGCGGACAAAGGAAGGAATTCTTTTTTATTTTAGTTGCAACAGGTTCAGAAATTATAGAGAATTTCTATATAAATGAAGAAAGGTTATGGGTTAGGAAATATCTAGAGAATTCAAGGTCTACTGGAAGTGATTATGTTAAGGTGGCTTTTACAAGTTACTGCAAATCTCCTAAATAACCCGGATGATTTGTTTAACCAATTATATGAATTAAAAACCTTTAAGCATGTTTAAGAAGTCTTTTCTTCATGAATTTGTGGTTCTAATTTTTCTTGAAATTAAGTTTGAATTTGATCTGAGATGTTAAACTAAGTAATTAACTTGTTGATACAGCTGGTCTAGTTGATACAGATGTTAAACGAAGTTGTCTTTTTTTTTTATTTTCTGAGAATCTCTTTTAAGTTATGGTGAAGATCATTCAAGTGTGGTCGTAGTTTTTTTTTCCTTTTGAGTTTTGATTTTATATGTAAATCTCATGTCTGCTATTTTCATCTTTCTGATCTGTTTGTTGTTTGTGTTACTCTAATCCTTCTATGATGTTGCACATTTCTATTTTGTTTTGTATGACAAGTAAATTACTTATGGGTAACTAAGCACAAGAGGTGAACCTTTATGCCTACGTCATGGAGTTTGTTTTTGTAACCTTGTCCTTCCCTTTTGTTTGCAAATACAGTCCTTTGCCTTGTGTTATTTAGAGAGATCTTGTTTGATCAATGCTGAATAGTCCCAAGGTATAATTTAACAACACATAGTCATATTATGGAACTAGTTGTGCATAAATCTTTGTACAAATAATATATTAACAGGATCAACAATAGTGTACCATGAGGACAGTCTATGGGCATGGTTCAGCAATACATGGGAATACCCGGAACCATACCTGTGGTTTAACCCCACGGTTACATAACCATGTCTTCAGACACTGATAAGATCTCTTTTTCCATTATCCATGTAGCTTTATATCCTATAACATGACCCAAAGGGAGCTTTAAGCATCACAACGGTACCTTGTAATCACTGTGCATGTTTCTTAGGCACTCTCGCACGCTTCATGATCCGAAAACATCCGATCACTTGTTGGCTTTCCAGCTTGCAGACAGATTATTGGAGGGACGGTTGGTGTGTAAAGCTCTCCAAATGCTTGCCAGCAATAGGGATCATACATATGGTAATGCTCTTGCATCGGTTGGAGCTCTATATCAGTGAGGCTGAGTTCAGAGCAAGGAGTGTCATCACTGCATGCAAGATGCACAGGCTTGACAGTGTATGTCCCTTTGATATTCTCATAGGAAATGCCTGACAGTGCCACTGCGGATGTCTGGTTCTTGCAGGAAGTTCTGTCACAGTAGAACTGATCGATGACTATTGGTGTTTGTACCTCTGAAACTCTGATGTTTGTGAACCTTATGCTTTGCACAGAACCTGAACCGCCCTGCAATGAAAATTTTTTTAACAAAGTTCTCTCAGATACCATGTTGATTTAGCTATCATTTAGTCCTCCCTGCATATTTATTAGTAGGAATGTCAATGAATCAAGTTTTTGGCTCGATGTTGAACCTGATCCAATTCATTTTTTTCAGATTAGGTTGGGTCAACCTGGTTCCGATCCTTGACCTGGGGCTTTGAAAATGTTCATTTTTGTTTATTTGTGTTTGATATCAGATTGAATCGGGTCATGATCCAACCCATTGACAAGTCTATTTATTAGTACCTGCCAGGTCTTGATCCGGACTCCTGTCATGGTGCCATACATGCTAACATCTTGTACTGTAATGTTGGAAACACATGCCTTGGTGTTATCCCTTCCAAGCCCCCCGATGCTAATTCCGTGACCAGGGCCGCAGTTAACGCTGTGTATTTTCACGGTGGAGCATCCGGTCTGAACCGACACGCAGTCATCACCTGCATCAAGAAATTGCTCAAACTTCCCTCAAGAACAAGCAGATTAGCAGGTACTGCATTCTATCGACTGTCAGATGTCTTTCCCATGATTGTGCCATACAATTCTAGATTCTATTTGTCAACAACTTGTGAGTTTTGAAAGTAGAGTTTGAAATTGAGTTTTATTTAAGTGAAAATAAAGTTCTTGTCAGAATTATTTGATAAGATTTGAAGTTTTTTGAGTTTAAAATGAAAAACTTACAGAAAGTGTTTAGAAAAGAACACATTTACAATGAGGCAAATGGATTACCACAGGACAAGTTGCAATGGTGGATTGCAACGTCTTTGGTATTCTGAAGATGAATTCCATCTGTGTTGAGGCTGTTGCCTGGTGAGGCAACGGACATGTTGAAGACATGAACTGCATTGCAGTTGTCAAACTTAAGGTGGCACTGTGGGCTGTTTTGGATCACTATGCCGGTAACCGTCACGTTGTAGCTCCCATAGAACCTGAGTGCCTGCATATGAAAACTTTCAGGCCATCCCATCCCTGTACTTGAGAAAGCAATTCAGCATTGAAGTTAATTAGTCCCTTGAGACTTACCGTCGGTTTGATCTTAGGCATCTTCGTCCCAAGCTCTGTCCCAAGGTCGTCGTCGTCGTTTATCTGTAACACAGATTGCTAACTTTTTAGTGTTTGTCATTTGAAAGAACTTTTGGGTCTTTTTGGTGTATAGTTGGCTAATATGAGCTTACAGCTATTGGGTCATCATCAATCTGAGATTGGGTCCACCAGACACTTCCTCTTCCTTCTATGATTCCACTGCCTTGAATTGTAATTCCCTTCAGTTTTGTGAACTCTATCCACCATAGAAGTCCTGCACCCCAAGCTTTTGGGTTCGTTGGTGCAACTATCATTCCATCTAACTAAAAAGAGAGAGAGAGATCGCAATCATCAGTGTGTCACACCACATGTTTAACTATCAAACGCTAATCAAACGCAGCAGCCTCACATGCAGAAAACTTTTGCAGCCTTTCATTTGGAGATGGAATCATTTGGCAACAGAAAAAACAATGAACAGTTGGCTGTCACAAGCTTCACGGGAAGGCTTTTCCTTAGTGGAAAATTCCAAACAACTGCTCTTGCTTTCCAAGGTTTCTTTTCTCTCTTACCAAAGTTGGGTAAGTTTATTACTTCTTTAATTACTGAATTATTTGTCTTCACTTACGCTTTTTTAGCTGAATTCTTTTGTTCTCTGGCTTTTCACTCAAACAGTTTTCCTCTTGATATTAAGATGGAAAGGAACAAAACACATTTTTTGCTGAAAATTTTAACAAATTGGAGAAAAGGGTTAAAATGCTGAACTTTCCAACAGAACAAGTGTGATTTTTTTTACAATTTTGGGCTCATATCTGGTCCAATGTTTCTCATAAATATGAACTATGTTTAAAAAGCTTGATAAAAAAATAAAAATTAAAAAAAATATATTTTTTGAAAAGTAGACAGTTGTGTGGAAAGGTGGTTTTGAAGAATGATTTTGGGATATGTGAGATTATTTTATTTGATTGTCCTGAAGTGGAACTTAACTGTATATATTACTATGAGGTTCTTTCTCAAGGCATTTTAGAGCATACCTGGAAGACAATGTTGGGCTGGCAATAAGGACCTGAGAAGGATATTGGGGCGATGAGGAAAGCATAGCCTGATGGAACCATTACCGTTGAAGCTTCCACCTTGCAAGCCTCTGCCCATGTTGCTTCAAAAGCCTGCATTTGCCATTTCTCAGGTAAATTGTACTCATTCAATAGTTCAAACTGTTATCTTCACTTGTATTGGGTTTTGTTTTCTCTTATAGAAAAAGAAGTTTAGACAAATTAAGCTCTGTTGCATCAGCCACCTTAGTGTCATCAGTCTCCCCATCTCCTTTTGCCCCGAAGTCGAGCACATTGTAGATGGAATCATGACTTGGACTCGGGCTTGGGCTTGGGCTTGGGATTGGGCTTGGCTTGGCATGGTGGTTGTTGTGACTGCCGCCAATTGCCTTCCCTTTCCCCTTCTTCTTGACTAAAGAAGTGACGGTTCCCTTCCTATGCTTCCAATGCCTGCCTCTTCTCCCCTCACAGACATCCAAGCCGGAACAAACCAGAAGAAGAAAAAGAAGCAGAACAGCTGTGAACCCTTTTAAGCTGATTCCAGTAGACATCTGGCTCTTATTGACTGTTTGCCGTATTGAGAAATGCTTTGTGGTGAAATGCAGGTGATGGGAAGAGAAGCATGAAAGCAAGGAGAAGAGCGATAGTTTGGTGAGACTGGAGGGAAGCGATAGGAGTTTAAATAGCCCAGCCATACGACGCCAGTTACAGGTATATATTAGATTATTTTGCTTAAAGATATTGTTCACAAGTTGTGTGCTTCTTAAAAGCTCCTCTCTTTTTTTATTTAAAATCCATTTTTTGAGTTTTGTAGTGATATCCATGCCCTTTATGGCCCTCATTGATTCTTCTCATATTCCTTGTTCCAACTGACAACGCCTGGAGGGCCAATGTAGTAGAAAATTATGGTACGTTTTCTTAATTACTACATCAATTTAGCTTTTTGGAGAAAGATTTAGGGTTTTTTAATGGACTTTAAAGGTGTTTGATTTCTGTTATTAGGGAGCAGATGAAGAGTACTAACTGTACTGCAGGTCTTGGGAAGGGAGAGGAAGAGGACGTTTGGTGGGGGCTGTGGGTTAGCTGAGTGACTCGAATCGTCTTCTCCTCTTCACATGCAGCGTTCACGGGCGAAGCTTTGCTGCTTTGTCCGATCCAACCTCAAACCCTCCAACGCAAGGTTAGACAAAAGGAAACCATCACCCATGTTGTGTGTGTGTGTGTGTGTTACCGTTTGAAAATAAACCTGTTAAATATAACAAATGTTTAAATGAATTTTCTTTTAAAAAAAAGGCTTTATATGGACAAAAAAAGAGATTTTGCCAAAATTATTTATTATAGTTTATATATATATATATATATTATAATAAAATGTTTTGTAACCGTAGCCGATTCCAAAGCCAGAGAACACGCAAATTTAAAAAAAAAAAAAATAAGTAATTTATTTTAAAAAAAAAACATTAAAAAAAAGGATTTTGCATATCGTTCGATGGGCAGTGACTTCGGCGTATCCATGTGATTCTGCGACGTCAGATCAGAGCCGAAAAAAGGTATACGAAATCGAGAAAGGTAATCATTTTCCGCCCTCGGATCTTCGTTGTACGGAGACGATCAGCCATGCAAACGTTTTCCGCTTTGGTCCTCGTGAAACGAGGATATTAGTTTCACGTCAACCTGTCTCCCTGTCGTCGTCAGTTTCTCCTTGCACGGTTCAAAAAAAAAAAACCAAACCGACGCCAGTTTGTCATTTTTCAGTTTTTTATGTAGTTTTTTATACAAAAAAAAAGCTAAATTTCTTTTTTTTTTTTAATTTTAATCTACTTCAGAATATCATTTCAGGAAATTCAGTAACAATTTTGCGAATGTTTGTTATAATGAATTCGGAATTTTCATAATTTTGATAAATAATATTTTATTAAAATAATTTTTTTTTAAAAAAAAATTCAGGACACGACAGCCCTATTTTGTATGATTAATAAAAAAAATAGATACTTTCCTGGATAGTACAGAAAAACGTCCTTTTTCGTTTTTGGACCCGTGAGTTGGGGAATTTGACAAAAAAGCCCTCGCTTTCATTCTTATATTAAAAACTAATTTTAGGTCTAATAGCTTCTAATAATTGCTCTTAATATTTAAATACCATATCATTGATGGCCATTTTTATGCCTTTTTATGTGAATTAAAAACTAAATTAAATTTATAATTTATTTTTAAATAGTCATTCTTGTGATTGAAAAAAACGTATTGATAAAAAAGAATTTTTGAAAACATTAACACAAAAGTTAATAAATATATATATATATATTTTGTAAGAGCGATTAAAACAATTTTTATGATTAAAGAAATAAATATTTTTTAAAAACACATCAAAACAACACTTAATTCGACATTACATGTAGAAATTAAGTGAAATGTTCTTGATAATACTTTTAAGAATTGAATAATCAACATTTTTTTTATAATTGTAAAAACATTTTTAAAACTTATTAGTCATAATTATAGTACCTATGATAATATATAAATATATTATGAAATAAAGAATTTATGTATTAAGCATATTAGACAATTTAACAAAAATCTTTTACCCAAATCTTATGATCTAATGTAAGCATTTTATTCACAAAATATTACTCTTTAGTTAAAAAAAATCAAAATGCAACAAAATTCTTCAAATGCTTATTCTTCAACATATGAATTAAATATTTTTATTTTCTCAATAATATATTATTATAATAAACAATACATAATTGATGTTCTCAAAATAACAACTCATTTTTGTATAAAAAGCCATAAACTATTTTTTCAACAAAACAAAAAATTATTATTATTATAATATATATTTTAAAGAGTTGTGGCCAAGAATGGACGGAAATCACGGGCCATGAATACCATTCCCAATCATAAATGCGTGGATGCTATTTTTTTATTATTTATTTATTTATATATTCAATTATTTTTGCTATTTTTTATGCCAAAAATGGACACGTGAACCTGTTTTTTGTTACGCATACATCACATTTATTGTTTGGGTATTTTGGACTTCTCTGAGCCATTTTTAACCTTTTTCAAGCCAAAAAGTCAGACCCAAGTGTTTGATGTTGTTGTATTTTAAATACCAATAAATATATTTTTTTAAAACAATTTATGTAAAATTAAAAGTTTGGGAAATAATTATGGTTACCTATCGTTTCTTAAAAATGATTTTTTTTCATAGACTAATTTAATTAAAAAGAGTTTTGAAAAAAAAAACATTTTATATGAAAAAAGGTATTTGATTATTATTTTATGTTTTCAAAGTTTAAAAACTTGTTTAAAAAATAAGCACTAAACACAATTTTTAATTATTTTATTTTATATTCAAAATACAAATTTTAATTATTTCATCTCTTCTTTTTTCATCTTAAGTGTTGGAGTCGAGGGTTCTATTTTGTGCAACTCTTACTAGTGGATCATAAGGATGAATATGTTTTTATAATATAATGATATTTAATAAAATATAGTTAGCATATATTAGTAAAAATGAACAAAATGTATTATATAAAACTATTTAGGCATTAAAATCATTTGAGCAATAAAATCATCCTTTGTTGTTCAAGAGTGAAAGAATATATATAAGAAATAGATATAAAAGGAACTTTTGACAATTTTTTGTGTCAAACAAAATTAGATATCATAGTTATAGATCATCTTGACATCAAATTGAATAACAAATTTCAAAATTTGTTAACAAAAATAATATCGAAGAACCAATGGTTAAAAGGATAATCAGTAAGAGTTTACATTTGATTTTTTTAATGTTATAATATTAATATTATTTTTATGATAAAATTTTTTAAATTTTAGGGTGTAATGACAATGTTTGGATTATGATTTGAGAAAAGTTTGAGTTTAAATCCTAAGCATGATATGCATTTTCTTTAAATCTATTAGTTTTATAAATAAATAAAATATAGTTATATTATTATCTTTATAATTTGTTAAATATAATAGATTACTAAATTAAATTAACCACGTCCAACTTTCTTTTTTAATGTACATATATACATAAGATATAATTAAATCAACACCTCTATAATTATACATATCTTTGTTTGTGTTAAATTCAATTCTGATATTATTATTATGATAAAACATAATTAAAAGATATCATTACTTAAAAAAGTGCTTAAAAAATTTAACTCATAAAATAAGATTATTTCATTTAATTTCCATCAATTTTATGTAATAAAATATTTTAAGATTATAACTTATACATAACTGTATCAATTATTTTAACTGAAACCATCACTAAAACCAATCAAAATTAAAATTTTATTGATATTAACATTTTAATCAAGAAATCAAAATAAAAAAAATACAAATCTTAAATCTAAGATTCCAACACAGTTGCTCTCCATTGTTCAAAAAACTCAATGTATTTAAAACTCATCATACATCAGATACATTTGTTACAACGTTCACAATTGAAATACATACACATATATACAAATGAGCATTTCAAAACAAAATGCTACCTTAACATATTATCAATCCTACTTTTAATACATATACATATACAAATATACACACGTGCACACATTATACTTCGACAAAGACTCCTTGTGCTTTGCCCATCTTCAACTTTATTTTCTTCCTAACCAAAGCAACACAGAAGATAATGATGGCAAGGCAAAGATGGACTTTGAGTCTTCAGAGGTCATCTTCATCTGCTCTGCAGAAGGTCATCTTGGCTCCATCCCTTGGCCGAGGATGGGGCTGATATGCAAAACCAGCATCTGGGTTCAGAAGCTCCCACCTGGTCAGATGTGCACAGAGTGATCCATACAAGTTTACTAAGGCCAAATTGGTCTGAACCCCACAGCCATGGTGAAAAATATAGAAGACGAAGTGTCAGTGAATTGTTACCTATAGTTCAGGGGCAAGCATGATAAAGAAAAATCATCACTTGGTGCTTTGCATAGCTGCTTCCTGGACAATGTCTAGGGCCTGCACCAAACACTGAGTATGTCCCCAATTTGGGCTTAAAATCCTGCAAAGAGCAGCCCAGAATTGAGTTCATCAACCACTGGTATAAGCGAGGGTATAACTAGCTTAGTTGATAAAGATCTTAGTATTTAACAGTCATCTTGAACTCATTTTTGAGTAACAATTTAGATGTCAATGTTGTCCAAATAATACTCAACAAAACATCTCTTAAAATCATGGTTCTTCCATCTATCTCATGTATTCTTTAGACTCTATCTTCAACTTAAGAATAAATGGCAATTGTAATTTAATGACACCATTATAGTTCCAAGATTGAATCAAGATGAAGGAGACTTACTGTCCATCGGTCGGGATTGAAGGCCAATGGATCAGAATAGTATTTTGAATCAATGTGAATGGAGCGAATCCACACAATAACCTTCCAATCCTTGGGAAGTTTGTAGCCTTATACAACGAAAGCAATAGCAACATACCACAGAATCAGTTAAGTATTAAGAAATGAATGATATGAATCTTAGAATGCTACCATTAATAACCGCATCATCTTTCGCCACTCTTCGAAATATGAAGGGTGAAATATTTGCAAGGCGGACGAGTTCCTCGGCCACCTGAAGATTGAAAGGCTTACATCAATGGCAAACCATGGCTTTAACTTGAATTGGGTCTCCATGTATTTACCTTTGACATAAACTTCATGCTCTTGACATCTTCAAGGTTAAGAAGCTCCCATTTGTGCTTCTGCTTTTTAATCAATCTAGCTTCCTCCTGCAAGAATATTCAGTCACTCAATAAAAATTATAGCAGAAATAAAGTGCGAGAACTGGTTCGATCGAGATATACCTTGACTTTCTCAAGTATTTCTGGGTGTTTGGCCAGATAATACAAGCCCCACGTCATGACATCAGATGTAGTTTCATAACTAGCCAAGATCAACATAACAATAATTTCAACGACCTCGACCTCTTCCAACTTCAATCCATCTTCACCAATAGAGTTCATCAAAAATTGCAAAAAGTCATGCTTTTCAACTCTTTGTAGATTCCTCTCTCTTATTTCCCCCAGCAAGATATCAATCAACTTCCTTTTACACTGCAAATTTCATTTGCAATGAATTGCAAAAATGCAGATTTCAGAACAGTGCTATATCACCATTGCATTTTTAGCCTAATGAAACTAAAAACTTCAATATAACATTTTATCAATAGCAAGAGAAGGACCAAATGAATCCACTAATAAAAACATTGAATAAAAATTTTCCATAAAGATTAGTACCTTGAGAGCATGGTAGTATGCTGTTCCTGGAATGTTGATTGTTAGTGACCGTAATCCTTTCATAAGTCCTCTGTATAGACATTCCATCGTCTCCAAAAGTTCTTCTGACTTGAAGCTAACAAGGGCCTCACATATGTTTCTGAACGTCATCTGATAATAAAAAGTTAATATCACAGTATTACTCGAGTTAACAATGCATATATATTACTACATAAGGTTTAAACTTGGACTTGTTATTCTCAGCATATAAGCAAATAAATTTCTGAAATACGTAGTAGATTCTATCTACAGTATTGAAGGGAAGCTTTGGGCTTTGATCCTTCCCAAATCTTGTATGTGAGAGCTTTTGTATTACTGTGCAAAGTTTCTTTCTTCAAAACATGACAACTTAGTTATGAAGGTAGTCTTTCAAACATTGAAAATCTAATAGAGGGATAAAAATAAAAAGAAAATAAAGCATACACATCACGAAAAACAAAATAAACGGGATGAATCTTCCAAGTCAAAAACTTACAGCTTTAGTTTCATCATATGCAACTATCTTCCCCTTAGAGATGCAATTTTCAAGAGCCGAGATATATACGGGCTGTGCGATGCTTAGGTGTACACTAAGAACCTTAAGAACCTTCGGGCTTGTGAATCCGTCAATCAAATGCTTTCTTAGTCTCTTGTGCAACACTCCATCAACCACTGCAATTGAAGAACTTCCCAACAGCTTATCTGAGGGCCATCCAGAACTCAAAGTTCCATCTTCTGTCAAGCTACAAAGCGCTTGCTTGTTGAACTCAGGGGAGCATGTGATAATCACAGGACTGCCAAACAAGTGAGACCTATAAATGCCAGTGTCCCCGTACCTAAATTACAGAAAATGGAAGTAAGTGAGAGAGCTTGGTGAAGTCATACAATGAGCTAAGACCAACTGCATATAATATTCAAGGGCATCATGTTACACCTCAACATTTGGAGGAAAGACATCATATCTGAGGTCCAGATCCTTGTTGCATCAAGTAACAGTGTGTGTTTAAATATCATGACATTGAAATCTATGATAACATAGTTTTACATTGAAATAAACATGATACTACTCATAAATCTAAGATGGTAACAAAGTGTACAACATAAGCTTGAAGCATATATTTCAAAATCAGAATGCTAATCTCTGCCTAGCCATCGGTTTAATGATGAAATGTTGTTCTGAGATTCAATCTTGTGGTCATATTCTCTTGCACCTGCTTGTGTATGGAGCTTGAATGCCTAAGAAATGCAAGTGCAGCTCTGGTGGTAAGCCTTGTAACGGTCTGAAATCTGCGTTATTTACCCTCTTCAAACCCACTTAGAGTGATTCCTAATCTCGTTGATTGTGCTGTTGAAGTTTCCTCAATCATCTCATTTTTCCCATTCACATCCTCTTAACTTATGAGATTTCTGTCATATCATCTTAGTTGCCACTTCTAGAAAATTTAAAAAAGATAGCATTTTTGTTTAATGTGTTTGATCTCTTGTGTTACTAGTGTTTTTAAGTTGTACGGGAAATTGACTACCAAACTGTGAGAAATTTATGAGAATCCCTCCTTTCCAAACCCCTGCAAAAGGGAGAGCAAAGCACAAGCAAAGAACAGTAAAATAAAAAGCTGTAGACCATTGAATGCCAAACAATTTAACGTTTTTTAGTACAATAAAGAAGATTGCACTATTATTTGTACACTAGCAACTACACATCAAGTAAAAATTGCTTTCAAGATATTCAACAACGGTAAACGGTGTACATAAAGATTAGACAAAGGCACAAGCAAAGAACAGTAAAACAAAAATCTGTCAAACCATTGAATGTCAGAATTGAATGCTCTATATTATATAATTAAAGAAGATTGCATTATTACTTATACACTAACAACTACGCATCAAGCAAGAAAAAAATTGCTGCAAGATATTCCGCAATAGTATATGGTATATATAAAGGTTAGACTAATTTAACTCAACCATGCTATGTTTTACATAAAGATTCATATCATTGTGAATGATTATTTTTGCATATAGAATCTTCATTCAAAGAAGTTTTTAAAAATAAGTATGTTGACTTGAATATCTCATAACTTGAACAAATCATATCTTGTGCATGTTAAGATAGCACCATTGGTTCACATAGACCCTGCTTTTGATTAAACAAAGGGATTCTACTTCAAATTGTCTATTGTTTTGTCTACGTGAAATATTTTCATTATGAGTTTGTTGACCAACTTTCTAAGAAGATTAAGGACATGCATGGCATTTCACTTGCTTCGAGTACATTATATCTTACCATTTTTGACATGACATGAAATCCATTTTACTTTCTTCTTAATTTTCATGTACCAGGGTGATGTATTTGGTTTGGTCTGTATTAAACTAAATCAAAATTTATTATTTCTTAAGGAAGAAAACTTTGAAACTCTATTTTATATCCTATGTAAAGATAATAGTCAATGTCTTCATAAAGTTTATCAAAAATACCATAAAACTTACATCTTGCCAACTTTGAAACTCATTCTTCATGTAAAATTTGTTTTGTAGCATGAACTATAGGTTGATGGGTTAAGATTTTAATAAGCACAAGATGGGAATTGAAAAATCATAGTCAAGCTATCTCTATCAGCTCTTCCACAAAGCATTGGAAGAAGAATAAAGTTTTTTAGGTTGATAATGAACCTTACAAGTAAAACTATAGCCTGTCTTTAATTGTAGTAGATAGCATACAATTTGTGTTTGTCAATATGCTAGTAAGTCCATATGAGCTAAATCAATTATCTAGCACACAATACTTAGAATAGCTCACTACATTATAAATTAGAAACTAACCTTAAAAGCTTTATCATCTTAGAGTTTGAGCATGTCAAACTCTAGTAGTAATATTTTATCTTCCTGACTTTATGTTCATTGAAAACAATTATCTCATAGAAACGAGAAAGACTCAACAATGACTTGGATGTTACAATACAACAAAAAAAAAACCAAGTTAGTTTGAACTACACTGGCACAAGCCAACCCTATTTATGAGTAGGATTGTGAATGTGATCCCCTCCCCTTCCACCTCCTTTCTGCTTGGGAAGAAGGTTGTGATCCATCCACCCCTGTGGAGTGTTGATTTTACAATAAAAAAAATGGAGATATAGAAAATAAGAATATTCTTGATCAAGGCTATAAAGTAGAGAGAGAAACACAAAGAGAGAGGGTGAAAGTTTTCAAAATAGAAATCTAAATTCATTGTTTCAATTACAAGTGTCTTAAAAAACGTTACTCCCTAGACAAATACTAATCTGCATCAATAGAGATGGTCTAGTAAGTTTTATAGTTTAATTCATACTCAATATACATAACAATAAAACTAATTAGTAATGTCAAAAAATGTTATTTTCCTAGATATCCATAACTTCCAACTCATGAAATAGCATAATTGATGCATCATTTGCGTTGAGATATCCCCCAAAAAATATCCTTTGAGACTTGCCTACTTCTTAATGACTTCTCCCAAGACCAATCTCTTGGATATGAGAAGTTCTCAAGTTCTCCTTCGACTAGTTCTCTCGTTACTTGACTCTGCTTACATGTGATATTAGGCTTAAATTATTCTCTAGTACTTGAAAGTGATTCTCGAGATCATATGTGATACTTAAGCCTTGCTACTTTCTTCTTGAATTAATTGGTTTTTGCTCTATGTATGTTTCAACATCTCTGAAATTTATAACTCGTAAGACTTCTTATCAACAACCTTCTTCTTCTTAAAAATCTTCAAGTCAACACTCTAAAGAATAAGCTTGACATGAATAGCACAATCCATCTCTCTTAAGTGTGACTACTAACAAAAGAGTTCGTGATACCTGCTCACAATCAATCTTAAAAGTAAAAATCACTAAACTCTCATTCTTATAAATGAACTATCATGTCCTGTCTATTAATTAATATAATTACTAACTAATAATACAATAACATCAAAACATAGCAGCATAATTTGATGACAAAAACATCACTATAGACAAAAGTGATGAAAATAAATAATAAATTATCTTTATATTTAACCTATTTTTATTAAAAATATTACAAATATATATATATATGCATAACTATTCTATCTTCACTTAAAGACTATTAACAATATCAATATGTACAAGACACCATAATCACAAATCTCAAATGTCACTTTATGCATCATTTCTCTATAAATCTATGACATATTCTGTAATGTAAAAGAGTGAGCATACAATACTCAATAGATGAATTCTACATAAATAAATAACAATGCATGATAAAAGAGCAACATTAAAATACTATAAATATAAGATCATGACATATCAACAATACTCATAATATAATGAATTAAAAATAGAATGAACAACATGCTTGATGTATAAGTGTGCATACACATTTATATCTATAATCAATATTTTTCTTTTTATATATTACATCTTTTTTTTTATATTTCTTTCTTTCTATTTTTTTAATTAAACTTAGATGTTTCTCATAAGATCATATCCCATATTTCTATCATATCTCATCTCATCTTTATATAAAATTTCATCACACCATCTCTAGATCTCAGCATATAAGCATATTATAACTGACCAACTAATTGTAATAGAATAGATCTCTAATACCATGTCATAGCCCAGTATAAAACCAATGTCTATCATGCCCAATATCATATGATGAAACTCATGGAATATCATGAAATTAGGCCCAAGAAAATTTTATTTTTCTTCTTATCATTATGATTATTATCACAAATCAACTCATCTTGTTTATTCATTATTATAAAATTATATCAATAAGTGACTTATAATCAAAATAATACATCATTCATACTCATGCATCATATACATATATATCATGCTATATAAGCATTTATATTTTACCATCAATCATAAATTTTATTTTTTAATTATATAATAACTTCCAAGTTTCAACTCAAATTAAAAAGAAAAATTTCAAAATCAAGTAAAACAAATTGTGATCAGATAAATTGAATTTAATTAAGTCAATTTCTTAAAATATGTTATATATATATATAGATATATTAAAAAAATAATAAAATATTGAAGAGTGTCATAGGCTTAAATTTAGTAAAATAATCATCATTTAAGTGTATCATAGAAAGAATTTTTTGAGACATACTTAATAACATTGAATTTGTAATTTTTAAAGATCAAGAGAATTTCTTATGAATTTTTAAATATGCAACTATAATTATAATTATCAAAAAATTATTCATGGTAGATTTGTAATTTCAAAATTTTTAACTTATGTCAAATCCGATTGGTAGAAGATATATTTAAAAAAATATTAAAATATCAGACGCACTATCCCTGAGCTCTTGTATCCCAATCACTTGAGAAATACAACGTGTTCTACAAGTGGGCATACGACTTATGGGCACTAGTGCGATGTCAACAATTGGAACCCCCTCACTACCACTAGAATTAGTGGGAAAAAATCTCTTCTATGCAGCGTTTTTAAGAGGTACTTTGCATGTTAGAAATTGATATATGTATATACATACATATATAGATAACACAAATGAACAAAAATCAAGTACACAATAAACAATTTAACCTAGCCAATCTATCCAACAAACCTGAAATTGAATATAAATATAACAAATTAAACACAACCATAACTCTAATATCACTCTTGCACACCCAAGATTCAAAAAGCACGACATCCTTGCAACCCAAGAGTCCTAATCTCAATCCACATGATACAAATAAAACATCAAGACCAAGTGATGTGGTTTTGTGTTTAAAGAGAAAACAAATTACTTAGAAAAATAAAAAATAAATTCACAACAAAAACAAAATTAATTCTATTTATTCCAAAAGAATACATATTATCATAATTAAATCTAAAATGTTGAAATTTAAAATAACAAAATACCACTCAAAATTCAAACTAAACAAGATGATCAAATAAGATAGAAGAACAAAACCCGTAAATACTTATCCCATTATCCCACTATAAGGCTTACTTTTGACGCTCCTATAATGAATATTCACCAATGAAGATAGTTGGAGTAAAAAATAATATATAAATAATTTTTAGCCAATAAAGCAAACTAGTAGGTGAAAACTCAAGCATAAGTGACAAGGATTAGGGCATAAACAAACAAAAGAAAATGATATGAATACGATGAGCATATAATAACAATTCCTTATAATAACAAACTAATATCTTCTAATATGTAAGTGAAGTGGAACATATAATATGTAGTCAATGTCTAATATGCATAATATCTAGAAATGAGAATAGAAAGGTAAGTATTAATTGTTCAAAAATGTTACTATTCTACAAACTAAAATGCAACAATGTAATCTTACATGCATTTATAAATATCAACATCATCAATAACCCAATGTTAAACTTGCTAAATTGCTCATATAAACCACAAACACGTACATGATATCAAAAACAAAATATGATTATGAATCAACACTCCCATAATCAACACTCTAATGCATCAACAAAATATAAATTCTTATATATATATATATATACATAGTTTATATATAATATATAATATAATAATTCATACATAGAGTATAAGGAGTATCTTAAAATTTCCAGGTATTTTAACATTTTTAATACCTGTCACTTATATATAAGGAAGTACATCACACCCGTCACAAGGACATTAATGGGAATGGAATAGAGCCAGATTTTTTCAAAATTTCCAGGTATTTTAACATTTTTAATTCTGATGAGAAAGCTTTTCATTCTCTTACCAATTGCTTGCTTGTTGAAATATATTTTAAATTTTCTTATTTAGTTGTTGAATTTAAGGCCCATGTCAAATTTGAATCCATTTGAGTTTTTGTCAAATGAATGATTTGATTTTTACATAAAAAGTTTTGTGAAAAATCAAAACTTTAGATTCCCATATCTCAACTTATTCCATCTTCTTCCTTTTCTACCACTTCTATCTCTTATCCCTCTTCCACATCCTTCTCTCTCTTTGGAATCTTTGGAATATAAATAACGAAATAATTGATTTTTAATTTCACAAATTAGCTTAATGGAATCAAGGGACTACAATTGGTGTTTCGGTGCATGAATTTAACTTTTTTTTTTAGTAAAGGTGTCATTTATTGTAACGAAATTAAAATTTATTGTGAAATTTTAAATTTATATAATTCAAATTTATGTATTAAAATTTTTATTTTTATTTTTTAATTGCATGTGATTTGTAAATCTTTTAAATGTAAATAAAATAATTTATTTATATAATAGTGAAGACTTTGAATGAGAGATAAAGAGATGATATGACGTGATTTAGGAGTATATTAGGTATTCCTAGGGGAGGGATAAGAAGGAAGGTAGTTCGAGAAGAATTTATGAGTCGAGATATGTTGCTTGGTCTTGAGATTCGTTGCAGTGGGTTTTAGGTAGATGTCTAGAAAAAGTTAATAAATATTAGTCTTTAGGGACAAAAATCTTTGTGCATTATAAAAAAAAAAAGTCTTAAGAAGATTCACTCAACAAAGTTATGATTCTTATAAGATAATCATGAAGGTTATTAAGATGTTTTTGACACTAAAAGATTTTTAAGGTGAATTATGATAAGATGATTATTTTTTAACTTTTAAATCAAAATTTTCGTATTTTGAAATATGATTAAGTAATATTTTCGTAAAAATTTGAATTTTAAAATGAAATATTAAATGAGAGTGAATAAAGAGAAAGGGAAAAGTTAGATATGGTTAATTTTTCTTGATATTTGTGCAAAAGTCAAATTTGAAACTCTTAAAAAAATAATACATTTTATCATATTTCAAAGCATGTTTCTTTGTTGTGGACACCTCAATCAACCAAGTGACACCAAATGTGATGCTTTTATATTGAAAAGTGAAGATATTCATTACCTTAATGCTGTTCTTCTTAACCACAGCTTTAAATGAGGTACGACGGAAACTTTCCCGTTGTGAGCTGTTCAGGTCAGGTTTGGATCCTAAAACTGCCGTGCATTAAATGTTCTTCTAAATTGCTTCAAGTTGATCACATGTTACATCATAACCTTATAGTAAACTTTGAGCTCAACATGTACTTCTCAACAAACCCATCATTGTAGTCCTCATTTTTTTTATATAAAAATTGAATAAATATTTTCTTATCAAAATAAAAGAAATAATTAAAAGGTGTAGTGTTGCAAGATTTTTTTAAAATAAATGTGTTATTAAAAATTTATGTAGATGAATTTGGTAATGTTATTTTATATGATCAAATTTGGCTTTTAATCTTGTTTTTTATTTATTTTTTAGTTGAAAAAATGTTTTAAAACATAGGTAGATAAATGTTTAATTATTTTCTTAAATGTATAAAAAAAAATTATCAAAAATAATAATAATAAGTGTCAGACTTTGGAGAATTTCAAATAAGATTCTTTTTTGCTTTAATTTCGTATTTATTGGAAATAATCAAAATGCAAAAAGTGTGCTAAAAATGTTCGACTTATTGCGAATTAATGATTTGATAATTATTAATTGATGAAATTATAAATCGGAAAATGAAAAAAAAAATGAGGAAATAAAGTTAATAGACTTGACTTCAACTTGAGGATTTGGTTATATGGGTTTTTTATTTGCATAATGTTAATGCTTTAACCATTATTTCATAAAACTTAGAAATTAATTTTTAACATTTATTGAAGTCAAGGAAACATGATGAGAGTATCAAAACTATCATTGTGTGTTTTGTTGGTAAGATTATCAAAACGATATTTGAGATAAAAAATAATAATAATAAAAACATTATAAAAATTATGGAAAAATTCAAAACTATTTGTTCATGTGTCTTTAGTTGTTAGGAACACTTTTTTGAAGCATAGAGCTTTGCAAAATGCACTAAATTGCTTTTCATAACATAATTACATGAATGCTTTTGAGATGAAAAAAGTTTTTCAAAAAAATCCAAAAATGTTAAATAATTATATGATTAATCGTGAAAACTTTTGATATTTCTAAACATGTTTTCTATGCCATATATTTTTTTGGAGTAACATTATGTTAATTGTAGAAAATGTCTTTAAATCAAAAAATTTTCAAAAATATTTTAAACAAGTTATGAACTTTCAACATTTGTATTAAGGGTTTATGAAGTTGATATGTGTATATATACCTAAATCATCTTTAAATTTATTTAAATATCATTAAAATATAAAATATCTAAAATACTTTTTTGAGAAGAATTAAATATAAATTAAACCCAAATTGATGACAAATTATTCATATTTATTCATTCTATGAAGGACAATAAAATTGTTGGAAAATTTTGAGATTTTAGAATTCTTCATTATTATCGAATTATTAGTATGATCGAAAATGGTCATTGTGTTTTTGTGTGATAAATTAAATTAAAACCAAAGCACATACTCAAATCAAATTTCGAACTTTTGGGATCTTGTTAACTATTAATCTAGGTCAAATTATATATATTTTTTTCCAAATTTTTAGGAGTATTTGACATTTGATTTTATCTTAAAACCCAATTCAAAATTTGGACATGTGTTGATCACATTGGTCCCATTTAGGATTTTTCATACTTTTATGTTCAATTAACAAATTTTCTCTCTTTATGAAAACTTCTAATTGTATTAATAATAAGGTTTGAATAGTGAATATTTAATTATTGTCTTTTAAAATGATATCTCTGAGTTGAACGTATTGGTTTTTTATTTATTTTTTTTACCAATATTGTTGTTTGGAGCTTATTAATGATGATTATTGGACATTCATATTTTATATGTGTTGTAGTTTACAACTTTGAATGTTTTGATGACAATAAATTATAAATCAGCTCATATTTTATATGCACTGGTTTATAACTTATTTTCATTCTCGAAGGTTTACAAGTTGTCTATCTTACAAGTTGTTCATTGATGTTTTATTTTTATAAGACAATTGTGTTAAATACGACAAATAGTTTATGAAATTAAGTTTAATTATTATCATCACCTAATGACATTTAAAAATTATCAAATAAATTTCTTTGATTTATCTTGATAAATTCTATCAAAATACATAATTATTTAAAATTTCAAAACACTTTTCAATGTAAAAATACTTTGTTATGTTCACATTAAATGTTGTTGTACTCATCCAAATACATAATTTAACAACCTAATGTCATACTAATATTTATATTATATTAAATGTATAAGTTGGTAGCATTTTTTCTTTACTAATTATACATAAAAAATTTTTAATAACTTGAATCTTATATATAAATAAGTTAAAACTTAAAGAAAATTTATTAAAAAAATTAGAATTTTTAAATATCATATTTGCATCTTTAAAAATTTTTGAATCATATGATTGATTTAAAAAATAAATTATTTATGTAATAATTATAAATCAATTAATTTGGATGTATGATATTGTATTATTATTTATTATTTGTAAGATAATAAAATTATTATATTAAAAATTTGATTAAAAAAAATTAAAGGAGGGAAAATTGGAAATTTCCCTCCATTTCCCCATATTATTTATTTATAAATAACAAATTATTTTTTTCCTCTGCCGCTCCCCCCGCTCCCACATTTTCAGCGCTTAGCCCTTTTCTCTCCGCGCTTCGTTCCTCTCCCGCTCCGACGCTCCCAGATCAAGTTTAACCTTCTTTGTCACTCATGGCGGCGATTCCAACCGCTTCAGCCGTCCGCCTCGAGGAGTGCGACGAGCCACTCCTCTCTCCCAATCCCGACCGCTTCTGCATGTTCCCGATCCGTTTCCCGCAGATCTGGGAGATGTACAAGAAAGCCGAGGCCTCCTTCTGGACCGCGGAGGAGGTCGACCTCTCGCAAGACCTCCGCCACTGGGAGCATACCCTTACCTCGGAGGAGCGCCACTTTGTCACCCACGTCCTCGCCTTCTTCGCTGCCTCGGACGGCATCGTTCTCGAGAATCTTGCCGGGCGCTTCATGTGCGAGGTGCAGCTTCCCGAGGCCCGGGCCTTCTACGGATTCCAGATCGCCATCGAGAACATTCACTCGGAGATGTACAGCCTCCTCCTCGAGACCTACATCAAGGACTCCGCCGCAAAATCCCGCCTTTTTCGCGCAATCGAGACGATCCCCTGCGTCGCGCGTAAGGCCGAGTGGGCACTTAGATGGATCGATGCGTCCCAAACGTTCGCGGAGCGCCTTCTTGCCTTTGCCTGCGTCGAGGGAATCTTCTTCTCCGGTAGCTTCTGCGCGATATTCTGGCTCAAGAAGCGCGGGCTTATGCCCGGACTCACGTTTTCCAACGAGCTGATCTCTCGGGACGAAGGCCTTCACTGTGATTTCGCCTGTCTCCTGTACAGCCTTCTTAACGCCAAGCTCTCGGAGGAAAGAGTTCGGGAGATTGTCGCTGATGCTGTTGACATTGAGAAAGAATTCGTTTGTGATGCCCTTCCCTGCGCCCTTGTCGGAATGAACGCCGATCTGATGAGTCGGTACATCGAGTTTGTCGCCGATCGGCTTCTTGGGGCATTGAACTACAGCAAGATGTACGAAGCTTCGAACCCCTTCGATTGGATGGAGCTCATCTCGCTCCAGGGAAAGACCAACTTCTTTGAGAAGAGAGTCGGTGAGTATCAAAAGGCGTCGGTTATGTCAAGCTTGAATGGCAATGGTGCCATCCATGAGTTCCGCATGGACGACGATTTCTGAAGCATACTAGTCTTTCTATCGCGTTAATTCTGATATAAGGCAGGAGTTTGTTTTGCTTGTGCTAACTTGTGTATTGCTTCTTATGTTGTGAAATTGTACACCTCAAAGTGTTTGATGAAAGACAACTCGATTGAGGTTCGCTTGTTTCATGCAATTAACAATCAACACATATGAAAGTTCTATCGTTTAGTTGTGCTTTGTATTGGCAAGGATGTTTTTAAAATCAGTGTCATATAGATGGTATTGATGGATGATAATATAATTTAGGTGTTGTTATTTATTAAAAAAATTTATGTTAGAAAAATTTTAAAACAATTTTTACTCTTAATGTGTGTAATGAAAGTTTTAATCTTGTTTTGAATATTTTAATTGATGTGTTTGATTTATCATTTTATTTTGTATTTTGTTCATTGATTATTATTGTGACACCTTCAATCAGATTTATGTACTTAATTAGAAATCTCTTCAAGTGGTATTTTTTATTACTAGTCTTATTTTTAAAAAAAATTATTAATAAGTTTTGAAGGATTGTTATTATTTTGTATTTTTTTTTTGTTTTATTCTAATGTTTCTTTGAATTGAAGTGTAACTCTTTTTTAAGTTGATGTATAGATCTCTTATAAGCTTAGTGTACAAAAATTTTATTTCTTTATTTTGCCAACAACAAAATAGAATCGTAGTCATTTGATTGATGTAAATGTAAGTTGAAGAAGTAAGATAGAGTTATTGAAAAATCTTACGTATGTCTTCGTTTTTTTGTGTTTTTTTTGTGGTTGTATTTTAGTTTTTATTTATTATATATTTAATTTTGTAATGTTTTGAAAAAATGTGATTTACTCTCTTATGTGTGTCATACAAACTCACTCTGCACTTATAGGATTATGTAGATATAAGAGATATTGTTTCACATCATGATGATACTTTCTAAAATAATTAATACTTATAAAACCAATTTTCATACTCTTATTAGAATGAAAGTGTTGTCATGAAGAGATTTAATGGGTTCGAAGTTAAACAATTCTTCAATTTGAAATGAACATATCAACAAAATACACAAAGAATTTCTCAACCAAATAACTCCTACATGATTTACCAACTCCATTGCGTATAAACTAATAATTATCTAGTCGTAATCATTTGCATCTTGGTGCTAGTATAAGAGAAGTTTGAGCACTTGTCCAAAGGAACGAAAGATATGTAAAGGTCATTAAGAGTGAAAATTTTGTAGTCATTTTCTACTCGTTAGTACATGTGTCATTTAATCGCATTTTCTTTCGTAGATCAGCTTCCAATAAGTCTTCACCTTAATTATACCTTCTTATACATCATGTATTTTTTCAAAGCTTCATTGCAAAGGCTATCGTCATCATCATCCAAAAACTCGGTTGCCAAATTGGTAACTAAGTAGTTTTTGTAATATTTGATGATCATTGCCCCTTGGTGTTTATGCTTACATACCTATGCCCAAGAAAACATAGTGCATGACTCATTGCCTCAAAAAATCACTCCATATGAATAATCTCATCATTATGCTAATGGCCTCCACCAAATTAGGAAGTGTACATGTGAGAAAAGGTGCATAAATAGGCATAAGGGTCAATGTGCTTTTAAGAAGTGTCATTTTGACAATTAAAATAAAATCAGTATCCAATGATGGAATCCTACTCCTCATAGGATACATAATGAGTTGGCATTAACCAAATTTTGTTAACATGCTCATATGGGAAAGCTTAACTATCTCTAATTTCAATACATAGATATCCTCATGATTTTAGTAATCATTTTTTGCTTCTCCACTAAAGTTAAAATATTTAGCATGAAATAAGAATTTTGGAAGTTCAATTACACAAAAAAAGGAATGCATCTTAGCTAACTTACATTCTCTAATACACTATGAAGGTTATCAATATCAACTACACCTCCTTAAACCTTAAGCCATTGATATATAACCTACATTTTGTTTAATAATAACAATTAATTAGTAATGAGCAAACCAACATTGGATAAATCATGAATTTTTGAACTAAGAAAAAGAATTATGTATTATGGGTTCAGAAAAATATTGTCTAATATTTTTCATAATCTCTTCAATCAATCCCTTTTGTTACATTTTGAGAATTGAGACCATTGATGTGAAGATCATGGGATTTGGCCTTGGCATTCTCAAATCAACAACATAATTTTATCATAACTATAACTCAAAATCCTACCTTTATGATCATAGATATATAGGCTAAACAAATCTTTTTATTTTTTTTTATATAGAACTACTTGTGTCGGACAATATGTCCTGTAAGTTAATTAGATAATATGAGTCAAACTCGAAGAAATGATATTAATTCACATCAAAATTAAAAATCAAATATGTAAAGGTATAAAGAAACCTAAATTGCTTGAAATACGAAATAGTCGAGCAATTAGCTGGTTAAGAAACTTATCAAAATTAAGAATCACACATGCTTAAAGAATGGATCAAATCCAACACAAATGACTACTCAACCCATTCACAAAATAATGCACACATACAAAACAAATCCCTAGAATTGAGGTATACAAATGTGGAATTGAGCAAATATCGAATCCATAGTACTTTTATGTGAAAATTAACAACCTTAAGCTAGCACGTAAAAGAGAAAAATACTTTTTCATATAGGAGAAACACAAAAAGGAGGTGAGAATTAATTGAAATTTTTTTGAGGTGATGTGAGAGTATTTGTAATAATGGAAACAAGTTGTAAGGTGGTAAAAGTTAAAATTAAGATAACTATAAAAAGAAAAGAAGAAATTTGAAAAAACTTAAGATACTCAAGGCTAAAATTTAAAAGAAAAAAAAGAAACAAATAAAAAGAGACTAAGTTTTAAAAAAATTATCAAATGCATTTAAGTAGCATGTGTAAAAAACTCAATATAGCATAGAGAAACTTTAGTGATAAAATACTTAATATAACATAGTTATAATGACATTCTTAGTCTTAATATATAGAGTTATTTTTCATAAGTGAAAAACTCTATATAAGATAATACTAAAATATCAAAATATAAAAATAACTAATGCATCTTACATAAAGAGAATATAATAACAAATAGTGAAAGTAATAGTTAATATATAAACCTAATCCAAATAGCCAACACACTTATATGTGGTGGTCCAAATCTTTCATTTACTATGTTGTACCTAAGGAAATGTCGACCCATAAACTTGTGATCACAACTAAGGGGACCTTATGATAATGTCGAGACAACAATTTTGTCAATCCTAACAATATGAATACTTTGTTGATTATTCCATCCAAATGGAGTTTTGTTGATCTGTTTATGAAGAATCTTCTTTTAAGCTCTCAATAATAAACCTTATTTCAAAGTTGCAATTGTTCTATTAAGATGATAGTGATACAGAAAACGAAAAGTATAAAGACGATATTTTTTGTACCAAAAGTTGAAAATGTCTTACTTCACCCCCTCTTCTTTGCTTCTATTGAGACTTGGTTATAATATATTATTATTTTTTATAATAACATGATTGATTTCTTTATTCCCTATGTGTAGCTTATATTGGACTTCAACATGGATATTGCAGAGTTTGTGGTCGTACAAAGGTGCACATCTGTGTTGATTAACTACATTATAAATGAGTGAACTATGTGCTTATCCCTAATCTAGGTTCCATAGTGGGTGTAACAAATAGGCATGCATGATGCACGTCAGGTGGTGCATCTCCTACCTAACACTATCTCGCACACTCTGCAAACGTCGTACTTCCAACAAATTGTTTTTCACCACTCGTTCTATGTGTCGCACATGCTGAGATGCCTAGTATGTTGTCACGCATCCTACATTATGGTTTGGCATGCCATTGTAATGCTTGAACCATGCTATCTTACACACTTTTCCATGAGATCACCCAAGCACTGGTGTGTCGAACACTTTTTTTATTAACCACTTTTCTTGACTTTGTAATTATTTGACATTTTTACATTCTTAATGCTACTTCAACTAAACTTTTATAAGAAATAAATTTCATATAAACAATCACATTTATTACTGAGTTTTTTAGACTCTTCTAAAATACATAACATCTTTTTTTTCTCTATTTTTCTCAATATCAACTTGATAAATCATCTCTCACATTCTCACTAATAAACTTTGGAATATATTACTCCAAAAAAGCTTGATGGAATTCCCTAAATGATATTTTAGAATATGTTTCTCCGAGTGGTAATCATAGTGTTAATAATTACTCTATTAACTGATTTGCTTGATTAACTCTTATATTCCTTTCATTTGCAATTAACATACATCTCTTTCAAATTATATCTCTAAAATTTTTTATAACAACCTAGACTTTCTCACGAGGTATTCTTTTTTATCTTCCATACAATGGCCCTTTAAGCTTTAAATAAATATAGAATTTCTTTTTAATTTTATTTTGTTTTATTTTTGCAAAATTAATAAATAAAAATCTTATATTTCATTTATTTATATTTTGCAGCCACACTCGACGAGTCAAAGAGCTTGCGGAGAATGCCTTCCTCCTGCAGCAATGGCTCACTGCCCCTCACCTTAACGAAACCACAAGGTCGAACTCTGTGCCGTCGCTACGATTGGAGGACGCTCGCTTGCTATGGCGGCCGCAAGGATGCAAACAAGAGCGCCTCCTCGTTGGAGTTCGTCAACAAGATGCTACTTCGCGCCATCGCCGGAGCTCTCTCCGTCGCTTTCGTTTCTTCCTGTTACTCCCCACCTGTCGCGGCAGAGTCGATTGTTCCTACGGTAGAATTGTGCCAGGACGAGGCAGAGGTGGCAGAGGAATTTTCGTCATCAGTGGTGCGGAACGAGGATCTCGTGGAGGAGGCCTGGGAGATTGTCAACGAGAGCTTCCTTGGCGATGCTGGGAGCCGTTCCTGGTCGCAGGAGAAGTGGCTGGTATCTTTATCTTACATCGCTGCTGCTCTATTCATTAAATTTTTCCTAATTTTTTGAGGTAATTCATTGAGAAGTGGTTTATGTTTGGATTACTTTGTAGCATGTTCAGTCCATAGGGACATGAAAACAGATTTACAATTTTTCCAAATGTAATTCTCCTTATCATTTAAATATTCTGACTGGTTTTATAATTCTGTTTCAAAAATTTTGTAAGATATGATTTGGCACTAAGCCCCTGTTTAGAATATGCTCATATGGTGTTAGTTGTGTTTGTGGGGGATTGTTGACACAAGTTATTTTTTGTTAATTCTAATTTATGTTTGCTTGTGTTTGAGTGTTGGATAGTGTTAGTTGATAAAAAAATTTAAAAAATGTCTTGTTAATTAATCAACATATATTTATTGAAATAAATCATATGTAATGATTAACAAATGATGGTCTAAGACATAAGATTAACTACAAAATTGTATATCTTTGTCTTTCAACAAATGGATCATTGTGAAGAAAGTGGGAACAAACACGATCTTATTTTGAAGTTTTTCTTCATAAATAGCCTAACACAAATAAAAGCAGTCGTGCTTTCTTATCATTTGATCTATCTTCTTGTTAGATGTGATGCCTATTTGACACAACAAATAAATTGGGTTTATTTGGCTTGGTTGGCCCAAAATCAAGATGGGAATTTACTTGTTCAGCCAAATTTTGGAGAAAATTATTTCTTGTCATGAAGACATCAATTGCCAAGTCATCGATCCAAATGAAAATTTTGGAGAAAATTTTCCTCCAAAATTTGAGATCTCTTATTTTTATAAATAGAAAGGATGTTCATGTTACAGATTATCCAAGAAAGAAAACAAGAAGACCTTTCAAGAAGTAAGAAAAAAAAAGTACGAAGTACTCTAAGGAGAAGTTGTTGCTTGAGAGAAGAGTGAGCTCGAGGTCTTCACTATACTATGTGTTGAGTGAGGCATATAACTTCGAAGACGTCTTCTTCGTTTGTAACACTTTCTCTTTTAGTGAATTGTTGCAAAGCTGGTGTGGCCTTAGATGTAGGTGCTTTTACACCAAACCACAAAAATTCATGTCTCCTTTACCTTGCTACTTATCTTATGGATTATGATTTTTTGTATTTTTCTTCCTACTTTTTTATCTGTTATGCAAAGAAAAAACAACCATTTCACAATTGGTTGTTGAGGTTCTTTTTTGAAATACCAAAGGTCCACTTAGTCAAAGCTTTCTATGGTGAAAAGGAAGCTTTTTGACTAGTTGGGGACAAAGTTTAATGTGATGCTTTGTGTTATTTTCTCACTAAAGTGGTATTTGAGTAGGTTAGATCAACAAAGTTGAAAAAATAAATAAAAATCAACAAGTTGAATATGGAATGCTTTGATGGGCTATTGGATTTGAGCAAATGCCAATCCAAGATTACCTTAATAGAAAGACTTTCATGTTTCGAACAAATTCTATCTCATGTAATGATCAAAGGTGCATCATTAGCAGGGCACATCAACCAATGTAACACCTTGGTTATTCAATTAGCCTCATTAAAGATAACATTTAAGGATGGGTTATAAGGGCTTATCTTGTTTTCTTCCTTACTTGATTTGTTGTCAGTAATTTTGTCTACAATAAGCTTCAGTTGAAAGACATTCGAAACCTCATTCTAAGTGAGGATGTTCGAAGGAGGGAAATAACCATCCTAGTGGAATCAGTCCTTAGTATTGATTATGGAAGGGACTCACCATGCAAGAATCAACACAAAGGGTGATGAAGAAGCAAGACACATGGAATAAGCAAGTCCAAAGATTAGAAGGATTTTGGTTGCTAGAATTGTGGAAAACCAGGCTATTGGAGCAAGCAATGTAAGGGTCCAAGGAAAAGAAAGCTTGTTGAAAATATACAAGCAAATGTCGTGGAACAAAATTAATATGAACAACTTATTTGCAGTGTTGAAGACAATCCCGAGTCTTGGACATTTGACTCGGTAGCTTCTTTTCATGCAATTTCCAATAGAGATTTGTCACATAGGTTTGATGGAGGGGACATAAGGAAATTCTACCTTACTAACTAAGCTTCTCTCCAAATCAAGGGAAAATGGGAAGTACACTTAACAACTATCAATAGAACAATTTGGATCATATTAGATGTCAGATTCATCTCAAGTTTAAAGAAGAATTTGCTCTTAATGGGGTAGTTAGATGCTGTGGGATACATGACAACTTTTGGAGGTGTTTCTTGGAAGATCACCAAAGGTGCAATGGTGGTCGCACGCGGAAGAAATGCTCTACTTGACGTCTAAAGAGAATGACATCATTGTCGTCACTAATGGGAGCAAATTAGAGTTATGGCATAGTAGGATGGAGCATATGTTAGAAAAGAGCATCAAGATCCTGACAAAAAAGTGCATGCCAAGGATGGTTGAACAACTAGAGTTCTATGAATATTGTATCTTGGAGAAGAGTTGCCATGTCAACTTCACCAAGCACATCGACATGCCTAGAATGAAGAAACTCGAGCTTGTGCATACTGGTGTTTAGGGACCTACCCTATTTGAATCTTTTTAAAGATCCAAATACTATGCTGCCTTTATTGATGATTATAACAGAAAAGTTTGTGTTTACTTTTTGAGCAAGAAAGTCAACGTTTTTTCTACATTAAAAAATTGGAAGACAGTAATGGACAATTAGACAAAAAGAAAGTAAAGTGTTTAATATTAAATAATAGAGGATAATATAATAATGTCGAATTAAAATTCTACTACGAACACAATGGCATCCGAATGATGAAGGTAGTACTTGGACGACCGGAACAAAATGGGATAGCCAAAAGAATGAATTAGACTTTGTGCAAGCGTGTGTAAAGCATGAGGATACATGTAGGATTGCCTCAAGCATTCGAGGTAGAAGTTGTGAACACGAGAACACATCTCATTAATAGAGGTTCATCAATACCCATTAACTACAAGATACCTGAAGAGGTCTTGAGTGGGAATAAGGTCGAGTATCATTACTCGAGAGTCTTTGGATGCACAGCTTCCAAGCACATTGATGGACATGCCAGAGACAAAGTGGACTCGAAGGTGAAGAAGTGTGTGCTTGTTGGCTTTGGCAACAACCAGTATGGATATCATCTATAGGATGATCATAGTAAAAAAGTCATACACGACAGAGATGCCAACTTTGACGAGTCCACAATATACTAAGACTGGCATCATGTAGAAAGAGAACTGTTGAAAAGAGTTGAAGTGAAAGTTAACTCTGATTGCTTGGAAAATAGTAAGGATCAGCTAGAATAGGTTAAAGAATAAGCTGAGGATTAGCTAGAATCTATTAAAGAACTGACAAAGGCTCAACCAAAAGAGACACCTTAGCTGAACTAGAAAGATCCATAAAGACTCAATTTCCTGTGGATACGTATTCTCCTTCATTCAATTATCTCTTATTGACTAATGTAGGTGAATTAGAGTGTTTCAAGAAAATGAAACAGATGAAATATTCAATCCAATGTGAAGTAGCAATGCAAGAAGAGATAAACTGTCTCTTAAAGAATGACATGTAGACATTTGTCTAGTCACTTGAGTACCAAAAAATCATATAGAACCAATGGATTTATGGGATAAAAAATGAATTTGACAGATAAAGAAGATACAAAGAAAGATTCGTCGTGAAGGAGTTCCAACATCAAGCAAGCATAGACTATGATGAGATCTTCTCACCAATAGTCAAAATGACTACAATTCAGACCATGCCCAATATCATAGTAGTAGAAAACCTCCACCTTGCATAAATGAATGTGAATACGACATTTCTTTATGAGATTTTGAAGGGAGAGATACTCATGGAGCAATTGAAGGGCTTCATCAAGCTAGGATAAGAGGGTCTAATATGCAAGTTGAACAAGAGTCTCTATGGGATCAAACAAGAACCACATCAATGGGACAAACAATTTGGCTCCTTCATAGTCAAGCAGAACTTCAGAAGAACCCATACAGATCACTGTGCTTAATATAAAGCATTGTACAATAATTATTTAATCCTCTAGTTATATGTGGATGATTTGCTCATTGCTAGTAGTAGCAAGAAGGAGATTCAACGACTGAAGGAACAATTGTCTAAAGAACATAGCCCACTGCTTGGGAGCCACTTTAAGCTCACTAAAGAGTAAATATTGAAGACCAAAGAAGAACACCAAGAAATGAAAAAGATCTTGTATGCATTAGCAGTGGGTAGCCTTATGTATGGCATGATTTGTATTTGTCTAGATAGCCCATGCAATAAGATTCGTCAATAGATTCATGGCTAACCTTGGAAAAGAATATTGGGAGGTAGTAAAATGGTTACTTCGATGCTTGAAAAGAATTGCTAGCAAGGCATTAGTCTTCAAGAAGAGTACTACTACTCTTTTAAGGTTACACAGACGCAAATCTAGGAGATGATCTCGATGGAAGGAAGAGCATCATAGGGTATATTTTCAACCTTGGTGGCATAACAATTAGATGAATGTTTAGGCTATAATACAGTGTGTTCTTATTTACCACCAAGACAAAATATGTGACAGTGATAGAAACAGTCAAAGAGTTCATATGACTAAGAGCATGTATTAAGGAACTCGATCATAAGCGATAAGAAGGCAATCTACATAATGAAAGTCAGAGTGCAATCCATCTGACAAGGAATCTAATCTTCCATGCATAAACCAAGTGCAATTTAGATTCGTTATCACTTCGTTTGTAAGTTTATTGAGGAAGAGACAATTGTACTAAAAAGATCCCAAATTCAAAGAATCCTATAGACATATTGACCAAGCTATTCACATTACAAAAGCAAAGGCTATGCCAGGCCCCAATGGGTCTCGATGACAAAATAAGAGGCCTACCGCACTAGTAACAGCAACAACACTATAATGGGATAGTTGAAAGCCCACTAAACTATCTATGAAATAGTCTTCAAGTGAGAGATTGTTGGATGTGAAGCTTATTTCACATATCAAATAAACTGGATTTATTGGGCAGACTCAATGAAGTTTGGAAGCTCTTTGTTTAGCCAAATTTTTAAGTAAAACTTTTATTTAACCAAAATAATGAATGTGGGAACCAAATTATCAATACATACCTAAAAGATAAGGCTTTTACATGAATTTCATGCCAAATGAGTAGAATGGAATCATGTGGCATAGTTGGGTGGAGATTATTTCTTGTCATGAAGACATGGATTGCCAAGTCAACGATTCTTGTGAAATTTTAGAGGAAATTTTCTCTCCAAATTTTGGGCTCTCTTATGGTTATAAATAGAGGAGATTCTCATAACAAAAATTATCCAAGAAAGAAAGCAAGAAGGCCTTCCAAGAAGCAAGAAAAAAACGGTGCAAGGCATTGTAAGGAGAAGATGCCACTTGAGAGAAGAGTGAGCTTGAGAGACTTCACTATTCTGCGTGTTGAGTAAGGGCATAACTTCAAAGATGTCTTCTTCCTTCATAATATTTCTCTCTTAGTAAATTGTTACAAAACTGGTGTGTTCGTAAAGATAAGTGCTTTTATATTGAATCACTTAAATTCCTATCTCCTTTTACCTTACTGCTTATCTTTTGGATCTTGGATTTTTATACTTTTGTTCTTTTTTTTTTCCATCATGAAAAGGAGGAACAACCATTCCAAAAATCTACTTGGTGAACACTTTCTATGGTGAAAAGGAAGCTTTTGACTTGATGGGGACAAAGCTTAACGTGCTACTTTTTGTGGTTTTTCCAATACTTCCCTATGTTGTGGTGACTTTGCCTAAGACGCGGTGGCATTGGCGTTGATGTCAGAGTTCTATTAATGTCATACAACTGGGATTTGTCAATAATTTGAATTCAAATAGTTGAGATTTGCTTTTATTTGTTTACTAATATGTTAGGATTAGATTGCTAATGTTATTTCTTTTTTCTATTATTCTAAGGGTTCTTGGAAACTATAAAAAGGGCCCTTAGAGAGATGTTGATGTGTGCATGTTTTTAGAGATTCTAGGAAATCATCTTGATTGGTATTTATAGATGATTGATATTTCTACTTGTGTTTTGGGGTTGCGAATGTTGAGAGGATCTATTCTATTTGTGTTATGTGTTAGGTCTTAGAGAGTTGCCAATGGGGTTTAAGTCTACTTATTGTAGATTTATTTTAGTTTTTCTATAATTAAAGATTGGATTTTTCTTGTTATTTAATTGTGTTTTCTATGCTTTTCTACCACTTCTTTTTTCATCTCATTATTTTTTTGTTATTTCTACTTCGAATATCCCATCTTGATTACGATAGATAGGCTCATCTTCCATCAAGGTATTTGGCATCAGATTCATTCAGACAGTGGAGATGGATCATCTTGGCTTTTCCATTAAAGAAGATCACTAGCTTGCATGAGGATGATACCAAGATGAAGCCTCAATAACAAAATGGTAATTCTAAGTCATCAATGAAATTGATGAAGCGAAATCCTTTTCAGAATGGATGGAAGTCATGACTCATGCTATGTCTCTTATCACTTTCATGGTTACTGTTTACATATATGAAAGCCATAATTTTGACATGTAGGTTGAAATATTGTGCTTAGGGCTGCAAATGAACAGTCTAGGCAGCTTCGTGGGCTGATGCTTAGGTTTTTGTTGATGAAAGTTTTGCCGATGATACTTTCAATCAAGCAGTGTATTTAACCAGTGTGTTTGTATTAGTACATAAAATGAAAATAATTTTATTACCTTTGGTTCATGGTGAAGAAAATTAAGTATTCTGATGAGCTTGCTACATTTTAATGATCCTAAATGCCATCTGGTTTCTTTTGTTGTTTTTTCACCCTTTAAATGTTTACCTCAAAATGTGGTGTCCCGTCTGATGCCGTTTCTTTTGTTCTTTTGTACCAGCAATACAAAAAGTATATTTTCCAAAATGACATCCAAACCAGATCTGGAGCTCATGGTGTTATCCGGAAGATGTTATCTACCCTTGAAGACCCATACACACGATTCCTTACTCCAGCAGAGGTAATTTCTTATAATATAGTTCATATAATGGTTCAAATTTACAAGTAATGTAGCGAGTTTGATGATTAAGTTACACCTTGTTCTAGATTAGTATTGTTGGGATACGATGAGAACTTCATTATCACATAATACTGGTTCTTTTATTGATATAGAAATGTCTTTAAACATAAATAGTTTTGCTCCTAAATAAGTATCACATTGTATGAACTATTCATCAGTTGTCATCAGTCTTATTTGTTTATCTTTGAGTTTAGGTCCTTGGATTTTGAAAGACTTGCATGTACTCACATAGTTCAAGTATTGCTGAAGCTATAAGAAAGTCATTGGAGTAATGGTAAGCAGCACCAACTTATCTAGTTTCGAGGAGAGATGTCACATTTGTGATTCACTTCCAATTCTTCATTATATTTGATATTCTAACTTCAATTTTTTGGTGCACCATTCTCCTTGGCACTTTCCTAATACTGCTCTCTACCCTTTACCTCACCTTATCCCTTGCTAGATGAAATTTGTTTTCGTAGAAGAACAAAATGACATTGATCAATATAAAGTATACTTAACCAATTGAATGGCAGTGACATTCATTTTGGCACCTTATCCCTCTCTAGATATTGCAACTACCCATGAAAAAAGAATAACAAATGTGGTTCCCCATTGTTGTCAAAACTATATCCTAGGAGGCTGTAAAATCACTCCAAATCCACACTTCTTAATGCTAAACTGTTTAATCATTTTCATGTTATATGTCGACTCATGGTTTATTGAGATAATACAATCCTTGTTGAGGAGTCAATATATGCATTTATGCTTTTCATCTTAACAATAGAAACTGATTGACTCTGTTTCATAATTAATTGATTTTTTGTGGTGTTGTTAACAATGCACTTTTCTATCATTATGATGGCTTTGTTACATTTGTTTATTATTAATGGATATTTTTTACTACGTTCTATGAATTTACATGCTGAAAAAAAACAGTTGTTTAGACATTAATGTATTCCTTCTGACTACTTGCTATATATACTCACAAAATAGCAGTTTTTCCTGATTTGAATTTGGTGCTCAATATTTTATGAAAAGTTCTCCAAGATGGCAAGGTACGACGTAACTGGGATTGGAATTAACCTTAGAGAAGTTCCTGATCAGGATGGTGCTGCTAAAATCAAAGTTTTGGGGGTTTTATTGGAGGGTCCAGCTCATTCTGCTGGTGTGAGACAGGTATTGAAATCAGAACATTGTTCTGTTTATGCTTCAGAACATTCCTACGTCAACTTCCAAGTCAGCTAGTCAGTAATTACAAGAGGTCCATGGAAGTCATTGTTCTCTGTTGCAACTCTGATTTTTAACAATGCCAATTGTCTAAAAATAAAATGCTCTTTTAACCAACTTTAGCATACATATAAATATATGAGATTTTCATTTAAAAGGTTGACATTACTAGAAACTATATATAAGCTAATTTAAAAACACTTCTGTGACTTGAACTAGTAGTTGACAGGAGAAAAAGAAGTGCAAATTTGCGTTCACACTATCTTAACATTAGTTGTTTTCAAACAGTTTTATTGTGCTTTTATTTATCTTGTTATTCAGGGTGATGAACTATTGTCTGTCAATGGGCTTAGTGTTAAGGGGAAATCTGCTTTTGAAGTATCCTCTATGCTACAAGGTCCAAAGGAAACATTTGTAGATATTGAGGTCTTCTTTTCAATTTTCCAAAGAAATATTTTATGAATATCAAAATTTATTTATTTTACACCTCACGACTTATAATTATATAGGTTAGACATGGGGATTGTGGCCCAATCCATTCTCTTACCCTTCAAAGGAAAAATGTTGCACGAACCCCAGTGTTTTATCGTCTTGAGAATCTGGGCAAGGAAAGTGTACCAGTTGGATACATACAAATAAAGGAGTTCAATGCATTGGCAAGAAAGGATTTGATGATTGGTATAGTTGACCTCGTACATTTTACTTTTAACTGTTTTCACATTCCTTTGAGAAAGGTTTAAAATCTGTTCACTTCTGTTATTCACTTCTTGTTTTAGAATATGTATATATGTGGTTATGAGCTTTTCACCTCTTTCATTCTGGGTTAAAGACATAAAACGTTGAATTGATTCCATATTGTACACTTTATTTGGCTTTTCACTTTCATGGGGATTCAGGAGTGTACTTTTAATGATTCGGTTGAAGACAACTATTTGACATACCAAGTTGGATGGTGGGATGGTGGACATCTTTTCTTGTGATACATAAATCAAATTGTTGACTTGGCACTGTTGAAATTTGCCATGATTGTCGTTTTTTTACTCGGCAATCTTGATTGCTCTCCAAGTTCAGAAATTGTAGTCCTTATTTCTGTGGTGAACATATGTCTTCTTAAATGTTTGGATAGTGCGTCACTTGGAGACTTGTGTCCCACTGGAACCATATCATTTAGGTACTTCAACAAGCAGCTTGTGTTCATAAAAAGGAATGAAAGCTAACTATAGTTGAGATCTTGAGATATCTTAACGGAAACCTTCATTTTCTAGTACACCTTAGCTAAATTTTGCCGAGAGAACTCACCTCATCCTGAGGTATCTTCTCTGGCTAGAGAAAGATTGCAATTAGCGTAGGGAATTACTGATTAGAAATCAAGAAGCGGTTGCAACATGCATTCAAAGGAATGGGAAGCAATTAAGCCTGTAATTGCCTCCTAAATCATCCACCACGAATGAATGTGGAAATGGCTGGAAGCAGATACTTCAATTGAAGTTAGTGGGTTTATTTTTGATGCATGACTGTTCATACACACAGGCAAGGCACTTAAACAACAAAGCATTGTTACAATTGACATATTATCATCCGTATGACCTATCTGCATATTACACCATAATAATAGATCTAAGTGTCTAATTCTAATAAACGAGAAACCTAGTTGAGCATTAGACCAAACTTGGGGAGAATGCAACCGCACATACGGTTGTGCAGCATGGCAAATCTCTCAAGAAAATGCCTTTCAGTTCCGCAAGCTCTGCGAGGGCTTGCTAAACTTTGAATAATCAGCCGTCTTTCAATTCTGTCTCCATTCTTGTCCCAGATCACCAAAATCTTTTCTTTTTTTATTTCTTTATGCATGAAATTTTTAAGTTCAGTGTTTGTTTGTTGAATCTTTGGCAGGATTGCAAATCATAGATTCTTACACGGATAAAAAAGAAAATCTAAGGGACCGTACACCTTTTTCAGCTGTTGATGTAAATATGTACCATTGCTTTTTCTTCAAATGACTCTCAAAATCTGTTCCGTTGAAATTTGACTGGTCATATCTTGAGTACGCAAGGCACATATTTGTAGTCCTGTATTACATAATTAGGACATTTAAAACTCTGATAATTTCCACAGTATTAAATATTAGACATAGTCCTACAACATTGTGGATCATGTCAGTATAGAATCACTGGAGTTCATGGTTATAATGATTTGATGGAATCTTTCAATATGAATATTCATATGATGTATAAACCTGCTTGAGTCTGCTTTGATGGTCTTGGTTTTACATCTATGTTTGTAGGGAATTGTAAGTTTATCCTTTGTTATTAACTATAATAGCTCCAATATTTTCGATCTTCTTTCTGCGGTGAATTTTATTTGTCAGGTTGTCTAATGATAACTCATTTACAGCGCTGAATAAGCTTCACCAATATGGTGCCACCTACCTAGTTTTGGATCTTAGGAATAATCTCGGTGGGCTTGTGCAGGTTTGTAGATTCTGCCTGATGGTATCTTCTGTGTTGTTCAAATTTTTCTGGAAATAAGCTACTCCTTTTTTTGATTTACCTTCTGTGCTTATGCATTTTTGCAATTGAGTTTGGGCTGAATAGATCATTAGATTTTCATCAACCCAAAACTTTAAGGATTAGGATAGAGATCATCATGATTTTATATATAAACTTTGGCATTTTGTTAAACTTTTCATGTGGGATTTGTCATTCTCATAGTTAATAATCTTCTCCCTTAACGGAGTGTCTTATTCATGTATAATGTCATCAACATTGAAATCTCCTAATTAATCATGTCAATGTGCTCTACATGACTTTTCCATTGCTTGTGGGAAACACTTTATTTACTCCATGCTTGACCAATTTATACGAACCATGTGCTAATCACTCAAGCTATGTCTGAACAGTTTATAAATGTTTTTTCAACACTATTATGTATTGCATCAACTAAGATAGTTAAGCACCACAAGTCACCCAAAGGTTTGCTCCACTATATTAGAGACACATATGAGTCATAAATTATATGAACTACTTGATTCTTGTCAAATCTAACTTTAATATTCTTTGTTAAAGGAGTTGATCCAATTGGAGATCCATAGGTAGGCCCAATTCATTTGGTAAGCACCCATAAACCCAAAAAATTTTAACAATAGGGCTTACCATAACTGGATATTAACAGTCACTGTTTATATGGTCAAATTTCAATTTATAATTTTTCTTATTTGTTTTCAATTGTTTACATTATAACTTAAGTTTTCAATCCTTTAAAATATATCTAGATAAGCCTTAAATGGTAGCATGCATGTTCCATGAGTGACACTTGTTTTGATTTGTACGACTTCTCAAAGCTGACTAAAAGGTTTGGACTACCCTTCTCTGTCATTTTTATTAGGACTTAAAATGGACCATTTAGAACAATTTTCTAGTCAAATAGCTATTTAACATATATTTTTATTTTTCTTGGCAATGAAAATGTATACATTAGTTTAATAGTACTTTTTTTTTTAATGCAATTTGGTGCTTTAACTTTTTCACTCTTTGCTTTGTAGTTATGCTACTTGATTTTGATAAAATAACTTTCTCTAGGCTGGAATTGAGGTGGCCAAACTCTTTCTTGATCAAGGAGAAACTGTAAGTAATACAATTTTGTCTCTAATACATATCATTAAATTCTATTGTTAAGTTTATTGTCTCTTTGATGTGCAATACAGAACTTGTTCATGCGTTTTACTTTTGTTCAACTTCGCATTATTTTTTTTTCTTGTTGCTTGGTTATTTTCAGGAAAAAAAAAAAGAAAAATAGAAGAAAAAAAAAGATAGAACAAGCATGAAAAATAGAAAATGAAAAAAGAAACAAACACAATGATAAAGATCTTTTATCTTCTCTTTCATCCTCACTTCTCTTTACCCTGGTTCACTGTCTTCCTAATCTCCCAAAAACTCCTTTCCCAATTGTCTCTTTGCATGATCCCTCTCTCTTCAAAACTCTCCAACTCATCTCTGACATTAAAATGCTTTCATGCCATCCTCATTTTGGTATGTTACGGCCCAGAAAGCATGAGGATCTGTGTTCTAGCGTCGGACCAGAGCGACAATGGAGGAATTAAATCATAAATAAGTCATGGAAGCAAACTCAAGAAACTTAAACTCTGGTCAGATTTTGTGGGGAAATTTTGCTAAATTGAACATGAAGAAACAATGAAATTTCAGAAAGAGTCATAAAACCTTCAAAATTTTAAGACAATAGAAAGTGATTTGAGGGGTTAACTTGACCAAAAATAACTCATTGCACAGGAGAAAATACCACGAAAATGGTCGAATCTCGGAAAGTCATTAAAATGAAAGCTGTAGATCTATGATATATCTAACAACCATCCAAATTTCATGTCAATCCAAGTTCATTTGGTAGGGCTAAGAGGAAAACAAGTTTTGTTTAGTAACTTCAGAAACTAATGATTAACCCTTGGTTACATAAATGTTTGGATGATGTTACCTAAAACTTTGAGAAGACATTATTTTCTTAGTAGTTTAGAACATGTTTTCTTTGATTTGTTCAGGTAATTTACACTGCTGGTAGGAATTCTGAAGTCCAGAACACCTTCATAGCAGAAGGGGCACCATTTAGTACCAATAAAGTCATAGTATGTTTTCCTCTATTTAATATTTTAAACATTTAATAAAATTTAAATAAGCTTAAATGGTATTGTTAAATCTTAGTTAAGTGAGTTTCATTGGATTAAATAGATGGAATTAGCCGTTATAGCTTTTCTCTGCAGATTCTTGTGAACAATAAAACGGCTAGTGCAAGCGAGATTGTGAGTTACCTTCTCAACTTCTTTTAACACTAATCCACACTTGAAACGAAGCATTCCAGTTTGTTCTTCTTCGTCTTCTCAGGTTGCTTCTGCACTCCGCGATAACTGCAAAGCTGTTCTTGTTGGAGAAAAGACTTATGGAAAGGTCAAAGCTCATCTTCTTCAATACTACTGCAGCTCAAATGTTACATCTCCCTTCAATACTACTTCGTCTTCTCATCTTCTTCCCATTTGTTGTCATCACCTTGGCAGGGACTGATACAATCAGTTTATGAACTCCGTGATGGTTCTGGTTTGGTTGTAACGATTGGGAAGTACATCACACCCGGTCACAAGGACATTAATGGGAATGGAATAGAGCCAGATTTTTCAAAATTTCCAGGTATTTTAACATTTTTAATTCCAAATATATTTTAAATTTTCTTATTTAGTTGTTGAATTTAATTTTCACATAAAAAATTTTGTGAACAAAACTTTAGATTCCCATATCTCAACTTATTCCATCTTCTCCCTTTTCTACCACTTTTTACATAACGAAATAATTGATTTTTAATTTCACAAATTAACTTTTTTTTATTGAACTTTGGTTAGGTCTAGGTGTCATTTATTGTAATGAAATTGAAATTTAATGTGAAATTTTAAATTTATGTATTAAAATTTTTATTTTTATTTTTTGATTGTATTTGATTTGTAAATCTCTAAAATATAAATAAAATAATTTATTTAAATTATAGTGAAAACTTTAAATGAGAGAGGGAGGAGTTTAGGTGGATTTCTAGATAGACTCTTATAAGATAGTCGTGAAAGTTACTAAGATGGTTTTGGCATTAAAGAAGTTTTAGGGTGAATTATGATAAGATGATTATTTTTTAATTTTTAAATCAAAATATTTGTATTTTAAAATATGATGAAGTAATATTTTTTTTTATAAAAAATTGAATTTGAAAAATGATATATTAAATGAGAGTGAAGAAAGAGAAAGTGAAAAGTTTGTTAAGGTTATTTCATTAGCTTAATGCTGTTCATCTTAACCACAGGTTTAAATGAGGTACGATGGAAACTTGACCGTTGTGAGCTGCTCAGGTCAGGTTTGGATCCTAAACCTGTCGTGCATTAAATTTGATCACATGTTACATCATAACATTGTAGTAAACTTAGAGCTCAACATGTACTTCTCAACAAACCCATCATTGTAGTCCTTTATATATATATATATATATATATATAAATTGAATAAATATTTTCTTATCAAAATGAAATAAATAAATAAAAGGTGTAGTTTTGTAAGGTTTTTTTTTTAAAATAAATGTGTTATTAAACATTTATGTAGATGAATTTGTTAATGGTATTTTATATTATCAAAATTGGCTTTTGATCTTGTTTTTTATTTTTTTTAGTTGAAAAAATGTTTTAAAACATAGGTAGATAAATGTTTCATTATTTTCTAAAATGTGAAAAAGAGAAATTTATCAAAAAAAAATAAATAAATAAGTGTCATACTTGATTGACTTTGGAGAATTTCAAATAAGTTTCTTTTTGTTTTTATTGGAAATAGTCAAAATGCCAAACGAGAGCTAAAAATATTCGACTTATTGCGAATTAATGATTTGATAATTATTAATTGATGAAATTATAAATCGGAAAATGGAAAAAAAAAATGAGGAAATAAAGTTAATAATACAGCCAATTAATAATTTGATATTTGATGTAAAAAAAATCATAAACGGAAAAAAAAATTTAAAAAAAAAAAAACCGAAGAGGGCGAGTGGTTAGAGGCGAAAGCCAAAGCGGAGGAAGAAGAAACAGAGGGACACGGTGAGGACGACGGCCTCCGCCGCATAGAGAAGAGAGAAGACGATCCGATCGAAGAGAACACGCAGAGCACATGGCTTCCGCCTAGTCGCCGGTGAAGACGACGAACACCTCCGATTCCGCCGCCATTTCCTCCAGGTCGACAGGTGGGTTCCCATCTTCTTCTTCAGCCACTCCGTCTTGCTTCCTGCCGCCATCTCCTCTGCTTTCTTATCACCTCTCTCTCTCTCTCTCGGGGTATTTCAGGGGGAAATTACGCGTCTTCCGGTGGCTGCGGTCGCCGTTGGGTTTGGTGGACGAATGCGGTACACGTGGATGATACCTCACTTGTAAGCTTCTTGGACCTTTCTTTTTCGTTTTTAAATAATGAATTTTGAGAAAAAAAAAACGATTTTTTTACCCTTTAATTTCAAATGCATGTTTTCAACGAGAAATGCTATTTTTCACGTTTAAATTAATTCTTTTAATTTTATTTGTTTCATTTGTTGCCTTTAAAGAATAATAAAGTTGGGGATATATTAATTAATTAAAAAATATTAAAAATTGAGTGAAAGATTTGATGGTCACATGTTAATGGTCACCTTTATGGTCAAACTGCATAAAAAATAGAATGGTCTCCTCCGCGTGCTCCTGTTCTAGCTCCTGCTTGGTCTTCTTGACTAAGTCATGCATGAAATTGGCTCAGCAAATTCAATTTTACCCGAGCCAATTTCTACCTAATACAAGCCATGTTATACGGCCTGCAACAGCAAAAAGTCCTGAAAAACAAAATTGGACTTGAAAATCAACTACTAGAACTGTGCTGATGCATAGACTTGACTTCTACTTGAGGATTCGGTTATATGGGTTTTTATTAGCATAATGTTAATGCCTTAACCATGATTTCATAAAACTAAGAAATTGATTTTTGACATTTATTAAAGTCAAGGGAACATGGTGAGAGTTATCATTGTGTGTGTTGGTGGTAAGATTACCAAAAAGGTATTTGAGTTTTAAAAAAAGTAAAAAAAAAATTATAAAAATTATAGAAAAATTCAAAATTATTTGTACAAGTGCCTTGAGTTGTTTGGAACACTTTTTGAAGCATAGAGCAAAATACACTAGATTGCTTTTCATGACATAATTACATAAATGCTTTTGAGATGAAAAAAGTTTTTGAAAAAAATCCAAAAATGTTAAATAATTGCATGATTAATCCTGAAAATTTTGATATTTCTAAACATGTTTCTATGCCATATACTTTTTTGGAGTAGCATTATGTTAATTGTTGAAAATGTCTTTAAATCAGAAAATTTTGAAAAATATTTTAAACAAGTTATGGACTTTCAACATTTGTACTAAGGGTTTATGAAGTTGATATGTATATATATATATCTATATATTTACCTAAATCAACCTTAAATTTATTTAAATATCATTAAAATATAAAATATTTAAAATATTTTTTTGAAATGAATTAAGTATAAATTAAACCCAAATTGATGACAAATTTTTCATATTTATTCTATGAAGGTCAATAAGATTGTTGGAAATTTTTGAAATTTTAGAATTCTTCATTATTACCAAATTATTAATAGGAGTGACAATGATCATTGTGTTTTTGTGTGATAAATTAAGTTAAAATTGTATTTCAAATTAATATTAAGCTGTTAGTTATATTTCAAAACTCTTATGAAATTATGATTCACATTATGTGATCTTTATGTGCCAAACTAAGTCCAAATAAACTCTGATTTGTCCCAACTTTTAATATATCTTTGAAAATTTGTAATGACTATTTTTGAGCCTCACAGCTTTTAAAAATTATCAAAAATGTCTAGTAGTCACCAAATTTCCAAAAAGCTCCTTAGATTCAAAAGTTTATGAAGTTTCTTAATAGCTTAAGTATTTTGAAAATCACTTGAATTACAATGAATGCTTAACTTTATCCTTTTTATCTCTAAAAAATATTATCGAATCATGATTCCATCTTAATGACTAAAATATCTTTGAGACTGGAGATCATTAAAGAATGCTCTGAAATCATCTTAAATCCTCCTAAATGGCTATATGGCATTGATGAGTGTTATCTTTATCTTCATTACCCTTTACCAAAGTAAAGAAAACTTCCTCAATGACCTCCTTCAAATCAAATTACCCTAGTGAACAGTTAAATGCAAATTGCTTTTGTGGTCTACTAAATTTGAATTGCCCCAATGGATTCCAGTTGCCTCAATTGACATCTTCAAACTTGTCTTGGTGACCCTTCAAATCCAAATTGCCTTGGTAGTTTCTTGAATTCACATCACCCTAATTTGCTTTAAAATATGATGCGCGTCTAGGCGACAAAATCTTATAAAACTATTAACCTTGGCTTATGTGGTATCACTAACCGGTTAACTGGTTCAAAACCAAAGCACATACTCAAATCAAATTCTGAACTTTTGGGATCTTGTTAAACTATTAATCTATGTCAAATTATATATTTATTCCTAATTTTTAGGAGTATTTGACATTTGGTTTTATCTTAAAACCCAATTCAACATTTGGAGATGTGTTGATCACATCGGTCCCATTTAGGATTTTTTTCATGCTTTTATGTTCAATAAACAAATTTTCTATCTTTATGAAAACTTCTAATTGTATTAATAATAAGCTTTGAATGGTGGATATTTAATATTTGTCTTTTAGAATGATATCTCTATATTCATAGATCCTTGATGGATATAGTTCTGTGTTGAACGTATTAGTTTCTTTTTTTTTTACCAATATTGCCATTTGGAGCTTATTAATGGTGATTGTTGGACATTCATACTTTATATGTGTTGTAGTTTACAACTTTGAATATTTTGATGAAATATTGATGTATTTCAATTTTTTTGAAATGGTGTATTCAATTATCACTAAAAAAATTATGTTAATGAAAATCTTATGTCTAATTCTCATATTATTGAAAATTTTGAGAATTTTGTTTGATTGAAACATTGCCACCATGTATAATTAAGCTTTAAAAGTAGTTATGAAAAATGAAATTAAATTATTAAAGTAATGCATGTTTGAAAAGTTGTGAATTTTCATGCAATTTATCAAGCAAATGCAAGGATTTGGGCCGAGAGGTGTTTTTCCCCCTCTTCTATTCATAGTTCTCATTTTTTACTTCAATTATTTTAGGGCATTGAGGGTTTAGGAGGTGGAAAGAATACTGAACATCATTTGCTGTTTCTTGAGAGTGAGAGGTTTGATGTCAGTTTAGATTTGTTAATTTTTATGTTTGGCTGTTTGATTTGGTATTTAGAACAATTTAGAAGAATCATTAATTGGAAAGCAACTAATTTCATAGGCATTTGATGGCATAGCAAGATCTTTTTGATAGAATGTTGGATCAAGTTTCATTGAGGACAAATTCATATCCTTCTTTTTCTCTACAATTGTTTATGCATAATCAATACAAATGCATTCCTTACCCTTCTAGAGGGGATGTGGCGTATGTATGAGATATTTGTAAATAATGAATTGCTTATTAATGGCATTGGTAACTATAAAGTTTACAATGTTATTATGTTCATACATGTGACATTCATTTCAATGTATGTTTTAACGAGTAAAGGTTGTAGAAAGTTTTGGTAGCAAAGAAAATGAGCTGGTTTATAACTTCTTGTCATCCTTGAAGGTTTACAAGCTGTCTATCCTACGAGTTGCTCGTTGTTTGTTGCTGCTGCATCCATCAACTCATGGATGGCCTCTGTTGTTGATCAACTTGTCATCATTTTCTAGGAAGACAAACACAAATATAGAATTCATGGTTTGGTTAGCTGAATAAGAAATATTGAAAATAACATAAAAGCATATCTATTGCATGTGCTAAATAAAGTTTTAGAAAACTGCTTTTAAGGTTTGGTCAAAAACATTTCTTTTGGATTGATTTTAAATCACTTTTGGCTAAAAACTACCTTGAATTAGTAAAATATTTTTGTTTTGGAAAACATGAACATTATTAAAGATTGAAGGAGCTAATATGAATATTTGAACAAGTTTAATTTGCAAGCCACTAGGGTAGGACAAACATTGGAATAATGTACTTGGTGCGGCTCATGTGCACAAGCATGACACATTTTCTAGCTTGATCAACATATAGCTTAGCTAAAATTCATACAAATAGAAGTTTGTGAGCATGTGTGTATGTATATCCATTTTTATATTTTAAAAAATGAATTATGATAAAAATGTACTAAATATCAAAGCTATTCAAATTTAAATTTAGAGAGATTTGAATCAAACCAAAATCAAACAAAAAACATTTGATGACATAGTTTTTGCATGTAACGTGATCCCCTAAACTAGTAATCGCTTAATAATAGCTTTCTCAGAAGTTGAGTACCTTTTCTCCATCTTTCCAATTGATGGATTTTATTCAAATTCAAATGTTATAAATATAAAAGAATGGACAATTTGACGTTCTATAACAATATTTTTATTTTATAGAAATTACCTCAGACTTTAAGGCCTCTAACTAATTCTCATCTGATTTGGTGTTATTTTTGTATTAGGATGCTTTAGGCTATATTTTGATGATACCTTTTCTTTTCTTTTGTTTTTAGAAATCCAATATATTAAAAATTTTATTAAGGCTAGATATACAATGACCCTTTAAAAGTAGCACAATACAATGTCACCAAATGGAGATTTTGGGAAAAAGGTCAAATACCCACCAAAATGTGTGCAAGTCATCAAGATGAAATAGAAAATCAATACATGAAAAACATGACAAAAAAATCAGATTTACATTGATTAACCCCAACTAATCTTTAGCCACCAATTTTAATAGAGATTTTCTATTCCTTCCATACAAGAAAAAGATGAAATCTCCTTTTTTTCGTTCAAACCCATACCAAGATTTTCTAGCAAAATGCAACATATAGAAAAACTTATTAAATTTTATTCAAACAATTATAATAACTCGTATAATGCATGATAAATAGGTTTATCCAATATAAATGTTATTATGGACTAATTATAATTATACAAATAAAAGAATCAAGATGTAATCCAAACAAATCATTGCATAAGTATGAATTCTTCAAGCTATCTAAGAAGATTTGATTGTAGTTGATCTTTTGTCATTGATATTGTCTTCATTAATGTTATGTCTACTTGACATAATTTGCACTTTCTCATGGGATGCATGCTTTTTTCTTCGGCTTTGAGCACTACAATGTGGCTTCACCTTTCTCACATAATTTAAGAGATCTTTATCCTATTCAATAAATGAAAAAAACATATAGTTCTTTCTCTTGTTGCATGCAATCTCTTAAAGAGCTATCAAATATTCTTGTCCTTCACCTATATAACACACTTGGGAAGTAGTAGAGCCTCCATCTGGTGGTGGATGGATCCCATATAGGGCTTGTGAAAATAGATTGCTTAAGGCAAATTCCATCCCCAAGAAAGCAATACTACTAGTAGCCATTTGAATGGATTCGTATCATTAAAGATTGAAATGAAAGATTAGGCCATCATGCTAGTTGGCCAAATTGTGCCTTGTTATGATTTCTTTTTTTAAATTTAAACATTAGCTGTTGATTTTGCATTCTTATTATAGGAAGGGGACTTTAAAGCATAGAGAAAGCATGCATAATTATATATTTTTTAAGTGCTATCTTGGTTAGATTGCATATCTCTGTTCCCCATGGTGAAGCAAAAGAAATAGGTGCGATATTTTGCCTTACAGAATCGATTAGTTTCACAAAATGCAAACAAGAGGTCGGTACTCTTCATGTGCCCAATGTCCTTGAGATAGCATTATTAGCCAAAAAATGAGGTCGAGAGATAATATGTGATAGTGCTATCTGAGCATTTTGCTTCTCTTGGTGGGGGCTCAGTGGGAAACATCTTCTGATAGGATGCCCTGGCTTGACAGATGCAATAATGTACCATTAAATATGGCCTCACTGATCACCTGTCTTTTGACCTACTTCACAACATCCCTTGTTGCACAATTGAACTGTAGCAATCAAACAAAGTTTTCTGACTTAGGGTGCCTCCCCTTGTACAAACACATCAAAATTGTTCAAATTAGGATGCACAAAAAAGTGAAGCTGAGAGGTAGGGCTCTTAGCAAGGGATATCGGCCCGAGGAATTAGGAGGAATCGGTCTGTAAATTGTTGATCCCACTGGGTTTGTTGTATTGAGAATTGAAGTGCTTATGCTGAAATTAGAGTCAGAATCATCAAAAGATTAAAAAACACTCCTGATTCAGTTATAAAGTAGATATTTACCTTGTTGAAGGATATTGGCATGTTGATGTACCTGCATCAAAATAAGGGAAGAAATATGAATATTTAGGACTATCTATATGTTGAATAAAGCAACAGAAGCTGTATTTTTATGTAAACAGGGAAATTGAACTTTATTTTTGCTGCATTTAGATTGCAAAAGTTTGTCAGCTTTAATTATAATTGGATCGTTGTCTTTTGGAACTTTTGCTTTCTCAAAAATGGGCTTTCTTTCAATTTATTTTCTGTCAAGTGAAAGCAAAGGCCAAAGAAAATTTTTTAACCAAGGCACTAGTGTTTATGAGAAGTTAACTTGGATCTATGCTTGTAAGTATGGCAGTTCCTTCAAAATCACAGCTACTTGGAATTGGGTTCCTTTGGAAGAAGCTGTTGAAGGCATAGGAAGCATGATCGCGAACCGTGTCTGGGTCATAGCAGCTCCCACTGGACTGAATCTGCGAACAATCTGCACCACCATAACCACAGGCATAGTCCAGAGCCACCTGCAATGCAGGCTGTGAAGCCGACTCGGTTGCTATGCACCAGCTCTGGCCTGATGTTGATGTTGTCCCCATGGGTGTTATAGTTGCTTTTGGATTCGATGGGTTGATTAGTGGAACAGTTGCAATGGGCGTCACAATATCAGCTTGAGGCATGTTTTGAAGTAGTTTCAGCTCTGGCCTGGCAAGCAAGCTTCTGCTCCGGTTAAAGCTCATCAGCTCTCTGTATTTGCTATCAGCAGGCTGTGGTATGGATCCATGTGGTGTTGCAGAACCAGTTTTGTTGCAGCTTTTATCTTCTGGTGCGTTAGCTAAGCTTCCTACAACATCAAACTTGGCTGCGTGGTTGTGAGCATAGGCACCTTACCATGCTAGAAGAGAAGGGAGAAAAAAGAGACATGAAGAAGCTTTGTCATATGCAAACTGCTTTAACTCCTGTTTATTTGCTATTGCAGGAGAAGAAAAGAAAAGAAAACAAACTCTAATTGTGATGGCTTATTTCTCCAGTCAGAAGCAGAATTTGCTGAAATCAGACTCAAAAGAAGTGCGATATTTTAATGTCTTCTGGCAATGGAGGAACAGAAACAGGGCATTGTTTTGGCGAGGAACAACTCTCAAAAGAAACTGAACTCACCAAATGACATCAGCAATGCCACAAGGAATCTGAGACATGGGACTCCAAGACCCATTCCTGAACAAAATCTCCTCTTCCTTTGCTCCTCCATCACAACCTGCTTAAAGGCCACCCCTGTTGCTTCCAGGAAGAGAAGAGCATATCTGAGCACTGAAAAGGAGGTAAATTTCCTTGCTTTTTCATTTCTAGGGAAAAGAGGGTGATTGGTGGATCTAATGATGATGAATTGAATGCATGCTGTTTGGTCATGGGAAGTCTCTTCTTTTCTGTATGCCTTTCACTGTTTATTTGAACTTAAGTTATTGAGAATAAAGAGAAGAGCAACACCAGAAACTACAAAACCAATCACTCTATCAACTTCCTCTTTACCAAATTCTTCAGTTAGAAAGATTAAATTTGTCTAATTGTCCACCTTATTTTGGTGTGATTGTTCCTTATTTGCTCTGTTTATGTATGTGTGTATTTTTCATTAAATAGTCTAACTGTTCACCTGATCCGATGGGGACAATTATTTGTGTTAAATTTTGACCAAGGTTAGTATGTTTAACTCTGGGTAGTCTCCCAATGTTTTATTTATTGCTCAGTGTGTCCTTTAGCTGCCTATTGGAATATACCAAAAGAAAAATGAAGTATATATGATTGCATGAGGGCCCAGAAACAGGTAGTATTGATTGTTACATAGGAATTCTGGTTCAACTTGAATTATTTATGACTTGCTCGGAATTTACATCAATACTACCTTTAGTTTTAGGGCTTTGCATTAGGCAAAGGAGTATTTGTCCATAATATCTTGTAATAAGAGAGTTACATCACTAGCTTAAGGATGGCCATATAGTTGTTTGCTCGATTGCCTTCTATAAGGACTTGGGTAGCATCGAGGTCGGCAAAATAGATCGAATCAATAAAAGGTTCTTTTGAAAGTTAACCATGATGTGTATTTGGTGAGATCTATTTGTTCATGTTTTGAATAAACGAAAATTGATCATTACATATTTATATTTGGGTTTTTGAGTTTGAGTGAAAATGTAGAAAATCGCATTGTTTTGTTGAGGGAAATCGATGAGAAGCCCTAGTTGTCTCATGATCAAAGAGCAAAAAGATTAGCTTTGTCCTCTTTTATTTTAGGCACACCTTAAGAAATAGGATGATTGAGATGCCCACAATTCCTTTCTTTCATAGGACCACTTCTCCACTCAATTCTATGTTATGATGATGGATTTCTTGTGTTATTTAATAATTTTAATTTTAGAATTATTAAATCATGTAATTTAGGAAAATCATGTAGAAAATACACTCTCTCTATCTTAATAAAAAAAATTTATGCCTCTTGATTAGTTTTTAATTCTTGTTTATTCAACTATTTATCTCCATATAAATTTTAAATTTAAATTTTAAACCTCTATTTTAAAGAACAAGATCTTATTACCTTGGATTCACATAAACTACATTTTAAATATGCTAAGCTCCTTCTGGATTTCAATATTATAAAAAACATTATAATTTTCATTATTTATCCTCACAATTTTTACTTTATTACTAATATAAAAAAACTATAGCTTTACATTAAAACATTTCACTCAATATTTGATTAAATATTATTCAAATGTTTCCAAAAGACTTCTCTCAATAATCTTTATTTTTTTAACATCAAGCCATCTAACATCCAAATATCACCCAAATTTTGATGATATTTATATCATTTTAAATAACTATTATTTATAATTATATTAAAAATCCCATCAACCTAGGCATGCAAAATTACTAAACAATATTAAATAACATAAATACCATTATCCTTGATCCAAACAACCCTAAACCCTAAACCAAATGCTCCAAGAAAACAAATTTCTCAACATCTGAAATAATATACATGTTCTAACATAGAGAACAACCACACTAATACGTTTATATAAACATGAACAGTGAGGTTCCTGTCATACTATACAATTCAGAAAACCTCACAGCTCTCTCTCTCTCTCTCTATCTCTATATCTCTCTTTCTCTTTTTTTTTTTTTTTTTTTTTTTTTTTTGATTCTGTTATGTAGATATACACATAAGTACTGGAACTAATTCACCTGTACACTTGAACAACCTTATATACAAAATAACAAATCTTGGCACCTGTACACAGTAAAGCTGCTTGCTCCAAGAATACCTATGGCTCCCATGTGCTGTTTGGAGTAGATAACACAAACATCCACAGCAATACTTTGGCTTTAAGTTAGCTCCATTAAGGTTCACACCCTCTCTTCTCCCAGAACACTTTCTTCCTGTATGATTGGTTAAGTCATTGAAAGCAAGTGATGATGTTTAATTTGTACAATTCATTATTTCTCCAGAGATTTAGTCCACACCTGATCCAAAGCCCCCATATCGTCGGAATTGCAGAGAATCGAGCGGCATCTTTTGTCTTCGTTCATCAGGCTGGAGTTCTGTAAGTGGGCATCGAGTGCCACCTTTCCTTGGATCCGTGCGTATGCCAAAGAGGCAACCTTATCGCTGTTGAACTTCTCCCACCTCTTTCCATTAAATGCCTGAGGCAATCAGATGTTTGGTAAAAGATTAAGGGTTGAAGTTGTTAAATGATAGAACAAAGATTGAGACTTAAAGTTGTTTGTATGCAGATTTAGGCCTACTTGGATTAGGAACAGTGAGCACCTGATAGAATGAAACGATATGCGATGGAGACACCATGTTTATAAAAGCATAGCCGACATTACATTTGTTCTGCATGAGCAACGAAAACTCGGATTTTTCAATCCAAACAAGAAAGAAATTACCACAGCAGGAGGGGTGCAAGTTACCTTGATGTCTATGGGAAGGTAGAGGAAGTCATAGGTGCCTCTGTGGTGTTCATCAATAGAAGCTAAAAGCATCTTATAAGTGTACCTGATGAGCAATCAAAAGGTCAGGGAGAATGTTTACCCAGTCTAAAGGAATAGAAGAAGAGGCACAGAAATACTTGTTGGGGATGTTCTTTATCATCAATGTGGTCCTTTTGTCTTCCCCAATGATGATTTTTTCGATGTCGAGTTGAAACTGTTTCCTGCTGTCAGTTTGAATCCCACTGTTGTCAGTCCGAATCGTACGGCCCCGGTCGGTAAATCCTTCCATGGAACTCTGTCCATGGCCCTCATAAGGCAAATTTCCACCAAAAACATGATCTAAGCTCTGCAGGGACGACATTCTAAATCCAAGTGAACCATTCTCCAAAACATTAGGGGAAATAGAACTTATTGGATTGATGGGTCCTCTTAAAATTCCTGGGTTCACCATTTTGCCACCATAAGAAAGTGGTGTGGGAAAAGAAGGATCAGTTGAATCATTAAAGAAACTGGATTGCCTCTCAAATGGAACGCCAGATGGGGCAGATCCCACATGTTGTGAAGCAGCAAGGTGAGATCCACGGTTGTTCAAATATGGGAAGCCTTGCTTTTGTCCAACAGAAGTAGATGTGTTCCCAAGGGCTGGTATGGACCAAACCGGTGATCGGAGAAACTCGGGATGAGGATTAGGACTACCCCAAAGGAACTGGGATCCGGTCAATGTTCCCGTTCCCGATGTACCAGTAGAAATTGAACCAAAGGGTGACAATGAGCTAGAATTTGATCCCAAGTTTTGCATCATCCCGCTTCCGTGCTCTGGGAATGAATGAGACTGAAGGAAAGGACCATCGTTCGACAGGTGTATGTTTTTAGAGAAACGCAGGTCACCACGATTAGTTCTATGAATCCCGATTGGTGAAATCTTTGCAGAACTTGAAACAAAGGATGAATTCATGGAAGTAAATTCGGACGAATGGGTAATGTTAACAGTATTGCCACCACTCCATGTCGAAGAATGGTTCCAATGACCTATAATTAGCATAAAACTTGGTTAATTATACAGAAATAAAATGCAATCATACAACAAGTTTAAACCACCATGAGCATGACTGAAGAAAGTGCTTAGAAAAAAGGTTTACCAGGAGGGGAGTTTGTTATTGGTGAACCAATTTGGTGTCTATAGTTTTTCATGTCCTCGTTATCCACTGGACTCAGCTGCTGAATCAAACTGGACATTCCAATGTTGCACTTAGAAACATTAAAAAGTTGAAAATATTCCCACAAGAAAGTTTTCATTGGGAAATAAGCAGCAAGTTCTACCATAATGGAAAAAGTAGTCTTGCATTTTGATGAAAGAATAGGAAATTTAAAACAAATAATCAACGCAGACTACAGATGTCAATTAGAAAAACGTTTTAAGACAAACAATTTATATGTATGGAGCGGCCCTTAATGGCTTCTTTTTATTTCGACAAGAGAAAACTAAGGTTTAGGGACAGCCTTCTCAAGTATAAATGTGATGGTATGAAACAGGCTTTGGAACCTAGTCCCCAGCATACGACACTAAATGCTGGGTGCAACTTTTAGAGAAGGCTGGTTTGGGTGGCCTATCATGGGCTTGGGCTGACTAAGATTAGCCATGTAGTGAGTGTACAACCTTATGGCCAACGTGTCCACAAGAAAAAACATATGAGCATAAGATGTTCAAAATAATATGTTTGATAAAATTTCCTGAACTTTCCTATTGACCCAATAAAAACCATATGAGCCCCTTTTCAAAGCTAGCAGTAACACCATCTAGAGAGTTCAGGGTACCAACTTATGCTATGATTAACACAAACTTGATTTATCAATATAGTAAATAGAAACGCCTGGGAGTCGGAGCCAAATTGGTATCATTAAAAGACTGCTTTGAAGGTTGAAAACTCAACTTACCACTTATCTAGACCCAATATCTGCCTAACAATAAACCAAGGTCCTCTTAACTAGGAACTGTCCATATTATCACTGAACTTGAAGTCGAGAAGCAGAATATCAGCTCAGAGGAACATCAGTTAAAAACCACTAAGATACCCCCATCAACAGTGTAGTTTAATGGAGAATCAGCATATGTGATATTTCCTTCTAACCAGATAGTCACAGGGTATTATCAAAGTGGGTTTTTGTATTTCAATTGCATCATCATCCAACATAACATAATTACTCCAAACGTTCGGCGAAAGCTAGGAGATTGAGATTGTTTTTTTTGGCGAGAGGGGCAGGGGATTATACGAAATCGTGTTCTGAGGGAAAGGTGTTAGGGTAGGCATCTGAATGAGGGCATTTTTGGAATTTTTCAAGTAATAAATCTTTGAATAGTTTTCTTGCTTTCCAAATTCAAGTTCATTTCAAGATATATCTTGAGCTTAGATAAGTGGTCATCTGAGTTTTTGCCTTCCAAAGGAGCCTTTAAGAGAATGCTAATTTAGTTCCAGCTCCTAGGCCTTCCTCTTTATTGCATGTATGAAACAAATCTATGATAGATAGTGGCTCAAGGTGGTACCTCAATCTCCAGAGACGCAATTACCATGGGCTTGGAAGAAGATTATTTTCCCATATCTATGTCAAGGTAAACTTGAGTAAACTTTTGTGAAAGAGATTGACTTTAAGAGGCAGCTTAATGATGAAATAACCTAAGTACACCTTCTACAACAATAAAAAACAGGTAGCCCAGGTTTAGTCTCTCTTTCGTAGAGTTCTTAGAACTTTAAGAGGCTTCTTAAATTCTCTAGCTCCAAGGTCACTAAGCTTACTTGAATTGAGTCAAACCATTACCCTCTCCTCCAACATGCTAATCTCTCCTTCAAGCCCCTCAATAATAAAAGTTTGAAAAGTTTTGGTTTTCCTTTATTGAGGCCAAGGAGATTATCTCCCATACCTTGTCCTCCCCTATTATGGACTTCCCTATCACCACGTTGAGCAACGAACATGCACAAGCATTGAAGCACCTTGATACCTAAAGCAAATCTGGTATAGGGATACCTTTTTCAACTTTGTATTTACCTCAAAGGTCAAATTCACTACTTTCAAATTAAGGAGTCGAGTGAGCATTTCAAGTTTCTCTCCTTTATAGCAAATCATAATACTTCATTAGCTTGACTTGAGACCAATTGATGGCAAAGAGCCATGATTAGTTGACTAATGCCAATAGACAAAAACCCATCATTTTTCTTTCCACAAGACCACCATTGGCCACAACCATTATGTTCATATCTCTTCTAATGAGGTCATACATAGCACCCTCTTAATCCCTTAGCAAGACATTAAATTCGCCTTGAATTTTTCATGAAGAGGTAGGAGTAGGAAATGCCAAGATCACCTAAGAATATTTTGTTTCCAACACTTCAAGCTAATATCACTAGTGACCAAGCACTTAAACTATGTGCACCCATCATTAAGAGAGAAGTACCCTTGGCTATCATGTTCCTTGCTTCCCATCACGCTCTAGTAGTTATGGTACCCATGAATAGAAAACCATCATTCTTGGTATAACTGTTGTCAATAATTAGATATTAGCCTAAGATTCATAACATTGAATGAACTCATCTAGATTTACATTTGGGACTATGGCCTTAAAAATGGACATGAAATAAACTTACAACAGAGACAACTAACTATTTTGAAAGCCAAAAGCTTGGTTTCCCAAATCAACAATGCTCCTGGGTCTGACCAATGTATGTCCAACCCTCAGTTTATGCCCTGTATCAATGGTGCAAGAATCGATCGACTTTCGGGAATTTGCCTAACTTACACAAGGCTGCCCCATCTCCCTTCCACCTCTGTATCCTTAGTTATGAGCCATTCTCCTTGCTCATCCATCAGAGGATTGAGATCGAGTCCATCTCTAGGGCTCACATATCTCACTCCAACTCGCCCACCTCCCACTTCCTATTCACAATTGATACTCTTTGGCTCTTCCTGTTGCAGACTAAGCAATCTCCTCCATCTTAAACACTTATGGTACCATCTTTAGCCAGAAGGTTAACAAATCTAAAGCTTCAATCTATTTTTTATAAGAAAGTTTCTTTAAGATGCAAAGCTTGTTTGTCAATGAGCTTCATTTCAAATCCCAATTCTAAGGGAAGTACCAAGGCATTCCTCTCTCAATAATTTGTCAACATGTTATTTAGTAACAATTCCACTTATGGGAACCTCCAAAATTTCCAATATGTCATTGCGGCCATCAAACATAAATAGCCCTACGTGAGGCTAGAGCCCTCTTGTTAGATGATAGGGTAGACCACACCAATAATGCTTCATTGTTATGCCTATTTACTTGATGACCTACACCCTTGTCCTCTCAAGGTGTTATTCACCATCAAAAACTAATATACAACTTCCTTAACATGTTATTTAGTAACAATTCTACTTATGGGAACCTCCAAGATTTCCAACATGTCATTGTGGCCATCAGACATAAATAGCCCTACGTGGGGCTAGAGCCCTCTTGTTGGATGATATGGTAGACCTCACCAATAATGTCTTCATTGTTATGCCTATTTACTTGATGACCTACACCCTTGTCCTCTCAAGGTGTTATACACCATCAAAAACTAATATGCAACTTCCTTAACAAATGGGACATCTCTAACCAATACCCCTTCAATAACTCCCTTGGTAAAGTTTTTGGTAAATCCAAGGTTCATGGTAGCCTTGGCACATTAGATTCACCTAGCTCATCCATTTGGGTGATCTTAAGATATCAACAACTCCTTAAAAAATCAATGACAATAACTACGCTAGATTCTCACAACATCACTAATGAAGGTTGAATCCCTTTGACCTTTTCTTGCCCTTATCAACATGGGCATACCTTGGTCGACTATAATCTTGTTTCTCGATGATTTTATGCAATAAGACGTTCAGACACTTTATAGCCTTTTCCATAGCCCATTAGTTGAGAAGATTCTCCTTTTAGGTTAACCACCCCCCCCCCCCCCCCCCCTATTTGTTGGTTGTATGGACTTCCACTTCAATGAGAATAAAAATCCTATTACTGGGTCTATGTCTGCGTGCAATTAGGCCTAAAAACTTAAAAAACACAGCTAAAGTTATGCCCAATTTTATAAAGAGTTTGCCATAAAATTATTCCAACCCTCAAAAGGAAGCACAACATTCAAACGATCAACTTGTCCCTATGGCCATTGGATTGTTGAAAGTCTTGATCATGCATTGTAAGATTGCCCCAAGGCTTCTTAAGTTATCAATGTTATCCTAAATTTAGACTTTTTATGAATAAGATGAGATGCACGTGAATCGAGCTACAACTATTATTAATACTATCTTATACTGAATATGGAAGAACCGTTATGTCAAACATTAGCACAAAAGACTTATCCTATAGTTTTTAACACAACAATTGTTCATCCAATTGTCCAAATGGTTAAGTTTTGCCTTAATCCAGAGGCTTGGGATCCTCGTTGCTTATTAGGCTTCTTGTTCACTTTGTGTGCATTAAAGTCAACTTGATTGGATGGTCTCTTGTGCAGGGGTTTTTGGGGTAGCTACTATTAATCTTGATCACACTACTTCATTGCTACTACTGGCCAATGTCTTGCCACCTTCACACCATCTTCTATTAAAGCTCGAGTTACCCACATTGTTGTTCCCCTGATCATCCCTTTTGCAAGAAACTTTACTAATGCATGGTTCGAAGACAAATATTCAACTATTATAGCATAACTTTATTAAGGTCTTTTGAGGGACAACAACTCTAATTTCAAGGATTAGGCACACACTATCATGCATTTCTCTAGCATTTGAGTTTCTTGTATTATCAGATTCACGAACCATGCAGCCCATGAGCCAACCCTTTTTGACATGATATGGAAAAGGGGATTTTTGCTTTTGTCATCCACTTTGGTGTGACCTCCAATAAGATCATTTTTTGTACTTAAATCTTTTTTATATGTTTATCGCATTAGGCTAAAACTGGACTTTCAAAAAGACTAACAACAACTACTTGACAAACATAAACAAGGATTATCCCACATCAAATGAAATAAAGCAATCCAAGTTACAAATTATTGTTAAACAAGAATGACAATTTAATCTATGTATTAACAAACACTAGCCATCCATATTTACCTCTGAATATTAAGTAATAATTCAAAAAGACAATTCAACACAATTCTTTAGATTTTGTTATACTTGAGAATTTTATTAATAAAAATAGACAAACCAAAACAAGACAACACTCACATAACTAGTATGAATGTACTTGCAATCCATAATTTAACTAAAAATGGAACTAAAAAACATACACAAGTCTCAAAAAAGAAAAATATCAAATAAAACATACTACATGTAATGTCAAAATTCCATTTGCAATACCATGATCAAACAATGTGCAACTAGCCATAGGTTTGACTAAGGCCACATTCATGGTATCTTCTATTACCTATTAACCAAATGCAAGGGAGACCTAGCCTCCATTTAGGTAACCTTGGTCGTATATATGAACTTCCATTATAAGACAAGTTAGGTCACCCCAGAAGTGCTCTAATATGACCTTTAGAACTCTTGGATAAGTTCATTTTCATTTTAAAGCCTTGGGATTCTTAACCTTGCAATAGGTCTAATATGAACTCTTAAAGGTTTCATGCACAAGGGTCATTCGTAATGCTAGCATAAAGCAAGGCCTTTACCTAATGCCATCTAACTACAACTCAAGTTTATTGTTTGTAGTAGTTTTTACACACTTTTGGCCCTTTTGTATTGTCAGCATGTGCTAAGCAATTTGTTTTGTTACCATTAGTCATCGAGAAAGATGTGTTAATTGCTTGCAACAATCTTATTACCTTGGCCGAGGCTTCAAGCAAAGCTCTGAGTTACTTAGTAGTTGATAGTTATGCAAATGGATTTGGAACTTGAAAACCAAGTTAACAAATATCCTATAAGATAGGCCCCAAAACTAATCCTATAATTAATTGTGCCCATAACTAATCTCAATCATTACAAGAAAATTTTGGATTATACCAACCACACTCCAAATAAGCTTTTCATGCTAAAAACCAAGGGAAAACAGAGCAATTGATCAAATTCTTTATTGCAATCATGACATCAAATCCTACAAGGGGTAGCCTAAGAAATAGCTTTTTATTATGTCTAGAAGACCCACCTCCCACTCTGGTATCATCTTTTCCACTTAAATCCTTAGGTCTATCATCACTATCTTTCTAATCACATTCAATATTTCACATTTTCTAAATATAAAACTCAATCCCACTTTTTATTTCCTTCGGAAAACTCAACTTCGTCCACCATTCCACTCTTAAAGGTAGATATCATTATTGTGGACAACGACTCCAGCTAAATCTAGCCCTATTACTTGCACAAATCTAATGTATCATGCTTGGCTTCTTCGAGACCAACAAGCACTCACCTGATTCATGACTCTCATCAAGGATTCCTTTTATCAAGTGGTTGGCATTATTACCACTTCTCATGAGCATACCATGTAATTGACGTTGCATATGCTTGCCCATCCCAAATCCAAATATTTCAACTAAAAATCTAACTTCGCAACCAGTATCAAGGTGAGCTCTCTATTATGGCTTATCTCCAACAAGCCAAGGTCACTTCAGATGATTTAGCAGCCATTGGCAATCCTCTTCCTCTTGAGAAATTTAACGTGCTCATATTTCAAGGATATACCTCAAACTTCTTTGACTTGGTGATTTCCCTCACTAATTGTGAAACTCTTCCTTACTCTGAATTACTGAGCTTGCTCTTATGCCATAAGATAAGGAATCCATTAGCCCAGCCACTTGTTACTCCAAGTAATGCTGCTAACTTACATCTTGACACTGCAAATGCTTCAACTCATTACACTTTCAGCTGACTTCTAGTAGAAGTGGATGGTTCCAAGGCAGAAGTCGTGGGACTTATCCTCCTTTCCCCTTTTGTGGATGATCAATGTTGATCATTGTTTTTTTTTTGGTCAGACTACAACTGTGCAATGATACTCCTCAACAACTGCTCTCTCAACTAAGCAATCATTTCCTGTGTCTGCAGCAAATTATCCTCATGCTACCTTCGTTAATCTGTTTTTCAGTAATCTTCACTCTAGCACATCTGATTGCTACATTGACAGTGGTGCTGCTCACCATATGATGTCGGATATATTGTCTTTGCCTCTAAATCAAGATTACCATAGAACTAATACAGTTCGCATTGAAAATGGCTCAAGATTATATATTAAAGACAATTTTTGCTCTTTTACCGACACACACTGTTAAACTTAAGCTCAATGTCCTTCAAATTCCACAATTGCCATGTTCTTTGCTCAGTTTCATAGCTAACAACACAAAAACATTACCATCAAATTTTTTTTATGATCATTTTGATGTTAAGGATTTCACCACTGCTTCTCATTGGACCTCTTCTTGATGGCATAAGCCTGATACCAGCTGCAAACTCTCCCAATGCTAGTCATCCAAGCTCCTTCAAGAATCGAAGGGCTCCTTTCCTCTTTGGAACTATTGTATAGGTCATCACAATATTGATATCATTAGGCAAGTCCTTTCTAGCTTCTGCAAATCTTAATTTGTTTCTAAATCAATAGGTGTCTGTCCTTCCTATTCTATTGCCAAGTCTCACAATACTTCTTCATCTACTATTACATCTTCAAGTATACAACCACTCCAACTTGGACATGGTAGCTGGGGGCTTGCACCTTTACTTTCTCAAGGCAGAGATGCATATTATATTACCCTTTTAGAAGATCTTTTTGAAACATTTGTAATTTTATCCTCTTGAAACAAAATCTAAAGTTGCCTCCGTTTTCCCACTTTCACAAGATGATTGAAAACCATCACAAATACAAAATGTTTACCTCAAAATTGATTTCTGGTGGCGAGTTTCAAGCACCTCTCATTTTTAAGCAACAAGAATTACTCATGTGACCTATACATACACACATGAACAAAATGGGGCTATAGAACGACATCATCAATAGTTGAATTTAATCTAACCATGTTATCCCGTCCTTTCTTCCCTTTATGCTTTTTGGAGTTATTGCTTTGTGGAGTTGAGTGTTTGCAACAACTATTTTTCTCAACGATAGACTACCATCCAAACAAAGCTTTCGTCATGAACACACCTCATTCTGTATTCTATGGTTTCACTATAGACTATCAATTTTAAAAAGTTATTGGTTGCCATTGCTTTCCCTACTTACAACCTTATTATAAATATAAACTAAAATTAAACTCATTTTGCTATGTAATTCATGGGCTATCCATAGACTTATTATGGTTTAAATTGTATAAATTTATAGTATCAGTGCATTTATTTTATCATCATATTTGTAAAATGAAGATACTTCTCCATTCAAATCCCAATCCACCAGTCCCTTATTAAACTCCACTTTCCCTCTTGTACCTTAGGTCCAAATTCATTATCCCATACGACCACATGTACCTCCTATAACTGTTTCTTTATCCCCATCCAAAAAAAGCCCATCAAGCCAACCACTTAAGGCTCCTCTATCTACCTACAGCATCTTTACCTACAACTCAAACAGCTCTTTTGCCACCTCCAGCCACACACATCCTATGGTTCTATAGCACAAATGGTTTCTTTGACAATTGGATATTCAAAATGTTAGTTTACATGGTGAATTAATCAAAGAGGTACAGATGCTCAAATCTCTAGATTCAGTGATTTTGTCTATTCCCAATATGTTTGCAGATTGCATCAATCACTTTGCAATCTCAAGTAAGCACAATCGGCACTTCAATCTCTCCTCTTGTCTCTTACAAATGTGATTAATTGCTTCCAAAGCTGACAAGTCACTATTCATCTCTACCGATGTGAGAATCTGCTACCAAAGACACTCTACAAATCTAGCGTGTGATTCGATCTCTCAATGAGCATTTTATTATCCAAAATTTAAGGTGTTATCGCATTTCCTTGGCCTTGAATCACTTCCTACTACTAATGGCATCCTACTGTCTCAACAACATCCAATAATAGCTTAAAAAATTCTATTTGGTTGATGTGAACAACATCCACACCTACATCACATATTGTTGATCTATCCAATGCAATTACAACTTCCTTTACAAACCCTCTATAATATAACAATGTTGAAGGAGCTCTCAAGCATTTCACCATTACTTAGTCAAACATTGCCCTTACCATGAATCGCATTTATCAAATATCCACCTATTGGCCATCTGTGAAGTCATTGTGCAATATTAAAACAAGCAATCTCTCATGTAATACATTTTTTTATGCTCAACTTTGCAATAGCTCCATGCATTTTTAATGATGATTAAGTGGCTTAGCTACTCGATTTATTAGAGGTTTTGTTATATTCTTTGGGTACAATATTATATCATGGTCTTCCAAGAACAAAATGAAACCATCTCGAAATCATCCACCGTGGCCAATTATCAATCCATTGCAAATGATATTGCAAAAATTATTGGCTTGCTTCTCTCCCACTAAAATTGACATTCCTCTACAACAACCTCCTGTTATATTCATGCATGGCACACCAAGACAAGCCGCAATTTGTGGTGGGTTGGGATTTTTTTTAATCCAAGAATTTTTACCTATAAATAAATACTTTCTCCCCATGCTAATGCAAGAGAAAGAGCTAGTCAGCAAATTCTTTATTGATTTCCCAACATGCAAAACCTAAATCTACATATGATTCATTAAACATGCAAAAAAAAAATGAAAAGCCAATTTAATAGAAGATGCAATCTGTTAATACTACTTTGCTTAAAAGAAGATAAAGTAAATCCTGACACTCTTATCATAAGCACTTCATGTTTGGAATCCCAAAATATTGAATCTAAGAATTTATTAGAAAAACATCTTGCATTCACACAACTTAATGATGAAATCAGTTCAATGAAACTATACTAAAACCAGTTAGGAAGAAATGTTGTTTGAAAATATATATTCCATAATAATCCCCAAAAAGCAAGAGCTGCAGTAAGACAGAAGGAAAATTTGAAGGAAAGAAGTTAAATAATCCAAGGTCCTTTGAGTAAATACCAAGCTTAGCTTTCTTCGCACTTGACCGATGCAAAAGTATACAGCTTATTATCAAAGCAAAAGCCCAAAATGCTTGATCCATTGTAGCTAACTATTGCAAAACTCCAAAACCTTGATTAGTAAACAAGTGCTGAAATACAAAAACTACGCCTAATAAGAAAGATAGCTAATCAACCCATTTATTAGTTCAATATAAGAAACTCTGAAAGCAATATTAGTCACATGTCGGAAAATTTAGAAAGTGAACGTTTGCCTACTGCAGATAATACAAAGTAACATCTGCTGATATATAATATCCAATTAATATCCAAACAAATATAACTCCAACACACTCAAACCAGCCTTGCTAAGCACTCCATAATTTGGCTTCACTCCCTACAAGTTCTTTATCGACCTATCAGACAGACAGCTAAACTTTTCACTATGAAGCCGCTGATTTGCTAATCGAATTTTGCTATCCTACCTTAATATCTTATTTCCCTGTATTAACAACGGATTGATTTACTGACTTATTTGAGCACATTTGATATTAAATTTGTGCATATCCTTTTTCTTATATGTTTCCTAGATTCGTCATTATTTTGAGAACATATTTGTTGTCAATTATAATTATACACTATCTTTCTGTGTGATTTATTCTTGTTTTTTTATGCATCTCACACTTCAATATAAATGGGAAGCATAACATTTGAAATAAATAAGAGAAATTACATTCAAATTGTTCTCTTCATGGAATTAAAACTTCTTATTTGCTATGCGAAGAATCAAGAGCCCAAAGGTTTTCAAATTGCATCAACCCCTTCTGAAACATATTTCCAAAGTAACAATCCTAAAACTGTGGAGGAGATCTCCATTGCCTCTTGAGCAGATTCTTCTATTTGTTTCTATTAGAATACAACAAAAAATCTGCCTTTTCTAACTTAGTACAAAATTCAATGTTTCCATGAAGGTAGTTCCCTTAGATCCAACTGCTTTTTACTCCTACTATGAGATATGTCATCAGCCTCTACAACTTCCAATCCTAACAGTGGATAACATATATCCAATGGAGACTTAATTGGTGATCTTCAATCATTGAAATTTTCCTAAAGATTGGAAGGGTAAAAATGAAAAGCTTTTCAAAGGGGAGAAGAAAGGGGCTCAATCGATGATCTCCAATCGTTGAATCCTTTCTAAGGATTGGATGGAAAAAAATTACTTGCAATGGTATCAAGTTGTAAGCTATCTCAATGAAATTGGACCAAAACCTGATGATCCCAAGTTCATAATATAGGATAAAGAGGATTCCCTGATTATGGCATGGCTATGGAATTCCATGCATTTCAAAATCAGCTCCAATTGCATTTTTCTATCTATGGTCAAGAAAATATGGGATATGATGTTGAGAAGACACTCCAAAATGCAAGATTTTGCTCCTATACTTAAAATGAAAACCAAAATCTTTTCCACAAAGCAAGGTGATCACTATCAAAATCTTATAATGAACGATAATGAAGATACACAAACCTTAGACAAGTTTATTGAAAAAGAATAGATGTCTAAATTTCTGGTCAAATTAAATTCTAATTTTGATCTAAAAAAGGTTTCAATTGTGGCAAAAGAAAAAATACTACCATTAAGTGAAGTTTGTTTCCATTGTTTCTGTTAAGGAAAACAGATCATGCTTGATAAACAACAGACCAAGGGATTAGCCATGATATCAAAATATTCAACAGATGTAGATAATCAGGCTAACACTTCAAATGAAAAAGATCATTGGTGCACCCTACTACATAAAGCCCATACATACAATGTACAATTGTTTCAAAACCCATGAAAGGGCTCAAATCTTGAGTGGGGTTGACAGATTCAAATGACAAAAGTAATATAGAGACATTGAACCATGCAAGAAAGGAGAAGGTCCAACAAAAAGGAAACAAGGTGTGAATTGGACTGAGCAAAGACTTGGAAAACTATGATGACTCATTCAATCAACTCTCTGGTTCTAATCCCTCACTCTCTAACTACCACTAGTAAGTTTTTAGTTTCTAGCCCTTATAATGACTATAAAAATCTTCATTCTCGAACTATTGATTCAAGAACAACCAATGACATGACAAGTCATTCCATCTTAATTGAACTCTATAACCATCTTCCTAATAATCATGAATTCGTTGTTGCAAATGGATCCCAAGCTCTTATTTCTAGTCAACACCAGGAAAACCTTAATCTTCATATCTCTTGAAATATTATCCTTTAGATTCCCAAGATGTCCACAAATATTTTTTCTATATACCAAAATACTAAATCCTTAGATTGCAACACTACCTTTGACACACATTGTATTTTTCAGGACTCAATTCTAGGAAGATGATTGAACTTGCTAAGATGAGAATTCGACCTCACCATCATGAGGTACCAAAAATCCAGGAATAAAGACAAAGATAGTTCTCTCATCACAAAAAATTCTTACCAAATCTCCAAAAATCCCTACTAAAATCCTTCTATTGCATTATCATACTAGTCATCATCCAAGTGTTAAAGATAAGTTTTAGTTTCCAACATTGTTTAGCCATTTTAATCATGAAAATCTTCATAGTGAAACATGTGATTTTGCCAAACATCATAGAACATCTTTCCCTTTGAATAATAAAATGTAAGATTTACCATCTTCATTAAATCATTTAGAGTCCTTCCAAAATTCCAAAACAAAATAACCCAAGATGATTTATCTCCACCATTGATGATTGTATCCATGTTACATAGATCTATCTTTTAAAGAACAAATCTGATGTGTCATTAATAATTTTAATATTTTTCAAATGACCAAAACAAAATTTAAGGTTTTTATTAAAAAATTCAAATCTAATAATGCCTGGAATCCTTTCAATCAATTACTCAATAGCTTTTTATCAAATAAAATATATTATACATAAAGTCTCTTACATTAAGACCCCTAAACAAAAAAAGGAACAAAAAGAAAAAATTAACGTCCATTAAATTTCACTAGAACCTTTCTATTTCAGTTCAATGTCCCCAAAAAATTTTAGGGGAAGCAATGTTAACAACTACCCATCTAATTAATAAGAAACCCTCTTAATCCTTTAGTAATCAAAGTGCCATTCCAATTCAATTCAAGGTGGAAGGATGTAAGTAATACGTTCATGTTCACAAGCATAGTTGTGACAAGGTTGACCTTAGAGCCTTAAAGTATCATTTTTGGTTATTATAATATTGTTACAAATTATGTCATCCTTCAACCAAAATATTATCTCTACAAAAATGCCACCTCTTCAAAAAAAATATTCCTTCATTAATTATCCTCCTTGTTTTTAAGGGGTAAATGAGTTAATAAGATGTCAAGGAATTTAATAGTCATGAGGTAAGAAATAAAAGCATTAAAGAAGAACAACAGAACAACACGTGAAAAATGATGCCTAGACTAACGAATAAGAAGCCATTGGGTTGTGAATGGGTGTTCATTATAAAATATAAATTTAATAAAAAAATTTAAAAATATAGCGCACAATTATCAACTAAAATTCAATTTATCTCTTGCTACATAATATAATTAGGATTTGTTGCAATTTGATATTAAAAATGCATTCCTCTATGGTGAGTTGGAGGAAGAGGCCTATAGGAAACCATCACCAAAATTGCTAACTCATTTAAAGATAATCAACTATGATATGGACTCAAGCAATCTCCAAAAGCATAAAGCATGGTTTGAAAGATTCTCAAAGGCAATATGATAGTTGGGGAATTAACAAAAGTAAAGAGACCACATAATCTTTACAAAACACAATGATGAAGAAAAACTTACCACATTATTAATTCATGTTGATGATATTATTGTCACAAGAAATGATGAAGTTGAGAACATCATAAAGGAATAGTTAGTAAAAGATACCGGGATCAAAGACCTCAAAAAGACTATTTCTTATGCACAAAAGCAACTTAAAAATAACATTTTCTAATGCAAAAAAATTACGTCTTGTATCTTCTAAAAGAAACAAATAAGTTAAATGGAAAGGTAATTTGTCCTTCTCATCCTAACCATAGAGTAAGAGCAAAGTATGGAGGGCATGTTATAGATAAGATAATTAACCAAAGGCTGATTCATACATTGATATACCTATCCTATACCTAACCTAGTATTGCATATGACATAGGCGTGATGAGGTCAATTTATGAATGATTCAAGAGAAAACATTAACACTATTGATTTAATACTTCACTACCTAAAAGTTTCAAGAATTTTATTTCAAAAAGTGTAACAAAATGACTCTTAAAACATACATAGATATTAATTTTGCAGCTTCATCAATGGAAATGAGATCTACTTAAAGTTTTTGCACATTTTTGGAAGGAAACATGTTTTCTTGGAGTTAAAGAAACAAAATATTATGTTTAGAATAAGAAAAGGTAAAATTTAGAGCCATGGTATTAGTTGTATGTGTGGATAAAAATTATTTTATTATCTTAAAATCAAACAAAAAAACCTATGAAATTTTATTACAATCACAAATTCACCATCAATGTTATAAACAATGCAATTTCAACATAATCAAACCAAGAAAAAAAGAAATTGATTACCATTTTATCAAAGAAAATTTGGATAATGGTCTGGTTGATATCTATATATACCTACAAAACATCTAACAAATGTTTTCACCATAGGTCTGCCCCAACAGCATTCTAAAAAATTAAAAACGAGTTAGGAATGATAAATCTATAATCTCTAACTTGAGAGGAAGTGTTAGAATCCTTGTTGTCCAATCTTAATATCTTATTGTCTTACATTAATATCTTATATGTAGAAATTTGATACTATACCCATGCAAATCTGTTTTCCTATTTGTTTCCCATATTCATAATTGGATAGCTGAAAAATCTGTTATACCTTGTAATTATGCATAAATCTATCTTTCTTTGAATAATTTATTCTTGATTCTTTTTTAGTGTATCTCACAATTAACATTTTGAATGAGTAAGAGAAATTATATTCAAATTCTTTTCCTCATGCATTTGAATTTCATGGGCATATCCTCAAATTCATAAAACTTTAAAGCATGAACTACTAATCAATGGACAATGCCAGACACAAAAGGCATAGTGAATATTGAAAAAGAAGAAAACAAAACTGATAAGGAATATTAAATCAGGAATAAATGTGAGCAAAGAGTAAGTAATCAATAATATCATGAAAATGATAAAGGACATGGCATACGGTAGAATAAACATGAAGAAACATAAGACGCCTAATAAATACGTGTACAAAATCTCATAAAAGCACACCATTATAATCTCTTATTAAGGAAAGAAAAAACAATTTTACCACAAGCCTATGTATTACCATCATTGCAATCATTCTTTAAAGTAAGCACATATGAAACAACACAATTAAGCATACCTGCCATTAAGTATGGTCATCACCAAAAATACTCTATTACCAATGTGCTCCATGTCAAGAGCATGATAAATTTTGTAATAGTATCAATAAACTAGAAATAATACTTGCTTTGCAACCTTATCAAATTCAATCAAGAAACAACATAAACTTTCCACAAGAGTGTATATTTGACACCAAGCAAATCCTACTTCAAGCATAAATTGATTTATAATAGAATTAGCCATGCATTGTGAGGAACAAATAATGATAAACTGATGCTACGATGCTCCAGCATGTATGGTGTTCGTAGAAGTGTCCGAACCAAAAAGGTCTAATGTCGCATAACAACCTATTCAAACACAACAATTTTACCAATGAACAACAATGTTAAGCATGCAACACACTTGACAAGCGAAACAAATGTTATATAACAGGCAATTTACGAAGACAAGGCAAGCTTATGGGGCTTATGGGACAGAAAACCATTTTCGTAATGAGTATGGAAAAAGAGGCCAGCACGTAGCACACATACCTTCTCCGAGCACCACCAGGACGGCTTGGTTCAAGCTTTATCCTCTTCCCAGCAATGTCACTCCTGTTCAATGAACGAAGTGCATCCTCTGCTGCTCTGACATCATAAAATTCAACAAATTTATGGTGCTTCTTGTGTGGTGTCTCCCTAATCTGTACCAGTTGCAAGGTAATTTCTTATGCATTAAGCGTGAACTAAAACCTTGAATGTATTATCTGTAGAAAAAACAAACAATTGCCAAGGAGAAGATCAGAAAAGAGAAGTACCTCCTTCACTTCCCCAAAAGCTCCAAAAATTTGACGAAGATCATCATTTGAGACAGATGGGTCTAGATTAAAAACAACTAAAGTTCCTTGATTTAGGTCCTTCTCCGACGGATTGTCCTTCAAAAAACAAGAAAAAAGAATAAATGCAGGAATAATTCAAAAACAGAAGCCTTAATATGGTTACAAGTGCTCTATTATTACCTTTGGAATAGAAAAGTGAATATCAAGCTTTCTTCTCCGCAATGGTTTATCTTGTAGCGCGCGCATAGCACTCCGTGCATGCCTGATGTCAAAATAAGATATCATGACAAACCCCCTATGTTTGCAAGTGGTATACATGCTGCGAATATCCCCATATTGCTGCAGTAGAAAGATAACATGAATAATAAGTATCAGAATGTTAATAGGTTAAACAAGCTAAATCTAATAACATTGCAGTCCAGAAGATTAAGGGAAAGATAAATGAAGGAAAAACAAACTTTTGCATTTGCACAAATAAGACAAATACAAATTTTTGAATGTTTATACAATTCAGCAGAATCACATATTTAGCTAGAACCGTTGGCTTTATATGAGCCGATGAATATATTAATAAGACCAAAAATCAATGTCAAGCTAACCATAGAAGTTGAAAATTTTTAAAAAGAATGTTGTGACAAGGACACTCGTATACTCTGCTAAAAATTAGGCTTTGAAATCTGCCCAACATATCATGCAGTTGATATCTGAACCAAGAAATTCTACCAGAGCAAATTTAGAAATTAATCGATGCTAAGTGACAGAAACACCAAAAAAAAGTTTCTTCCAAAATGGCTCCAGAAATGCGTGGAAGCCAAAGGGCAACATTTGGGCATTAGATGGAAGAGAATGATACAAGAAACAACTAACAAATGTCTCCACATAAATTTTGCGATGCAACCATTTTCTAGGAAGCTTTATATGTTTTGTGGGATGGCAATGCCTAGATCCAAAGTGAAGCAAGAGGTACAACTAGGAGCTCCAGGGTCACTCATGTGGTGATGAACACATGAGCACATCATTTACATCATAAGGTTTTGTGCAACTTGGATAGCTGGTAATAAGAATTGCTAAAATATCCTAGTGGATGGATGCCAAGAGTTATAGTCAGAACAGGATGGTCATTCCACCAGAATGCTCAGCATAAAAAAGTTCGTAAACCTGTGTAATCTCCAAATAATTGGCATGATATGATAGCCAAAACAAGGTAAATTAAGTTGGTTGATTGATGAAAACAAAAAGATGCTCTAGAAAATAAATAAAGGGCTTCTTAGAAAGGTTTTAACTCTTGGCCAAAATTGCCAGCATCAGCTGCTTCATCAGTTTGGACCAGCCACTCTCCAAAACTCCTGCAAAAATTGGGTCCAACCAACAAAGGGCAGAAGTGCTATGTTTTGGTTGAAGCTAGATATAGCTCCAATTCCCCATAATTTTAGCAGAGTTAAAAACCCCAAAAATCAGTTGAAACTGCCACAATGAATGTTGATGTCAAAAAAGTAAAAGAAAGTGGACAAATCCACAAACAATTGCTTCTACTTTTGTTAGCAGTAAGACCAAAGACAGGGAGTGAGGGGTGGAAAAAGATACATGTCAATTCAGAGTAGGGGGTAAAAAAATTGGTTGTTAATTTTTTAAAAAAAGAAAGCAGAGCGTTACATTTTTAGATCCATTGAGAGGGGGGAGAGAGAGAGAGAGGGTTTTCACTTCTTGCAAAGCAGACCACTTCTTTTTCTCAAAAACATGGTAACCCATGCTTTTGGGGAAACAATGGTGAATTTTCCCACCCATTATTATTTTCTTTTACTTTTTTTGACATCTCTTAAATTATTAGAAAATTTAAAACTACATAAAAATTTTACAAAATACCAATGCTATGCACAGAAGCTTCTAAAACTACTAAAAACCATAACTTGAAGAGCATCATCAAAACTGAAGCTAGAAACCTTACTCCCTAACCTACAGAAGTGGAAAGAACTTGGAATTCGAACGGCAATCGAATTCCACACATTGTGTAACAGACTTTTAGGGAGCTTTTAATTGGTTGTTGAACATGAAATGCTCCTAGTTTCTACAAGGAATTGGACATGAAAATTTGAGAACAAAACAATTAGTCGAGGCCTCGAAATATAATGTGGTCTTGGACTTTGACTTGTAAAGATTGAGTTGGTTAAGTTTGCAAAGATTCGTGAAAAGCAAACTTCTTTCTACAAGCAGCAAAAAGAATGTTTTTCTTTCGGAGGTCTGCAAAGGTTTATCATAATCAAGTGGTTCTTGACGTACCCCAGATTGTTTAACCAGCTTCTAGGAAGCTTTTCATTGGCTGTTGAATCAAAGAGTGGCTCTAGTTCTATAAGGAAACAAACTTGATACTTGGAGCCCAAGGTATTTGATAAGGGACATGGAATATAATGTGATCACGGATTTCAACTTGTGAGACTCCTTCAGAAATAACTTCCTTCTGGGGGCTGCATACAGAATCTTTTTTTTCCCCTCTTAAAAGCAATTTCAGTTTTATGCTCTATGCCCACCACAAGTGCACCATTACTAAGGTTTCTGGAACATACATTAATCTCTATAATAGACCCATATTTCAAATGGAAAGTATGAACATGTGAACATACATTCAAATTAGAGATAAAGTAAACAAGTTGAGTAACTCATTCAAAGCGGTGCTAGAGGACACAACATCTGCTCACAATTCAGTACTAACTTCAGTGAAAGCAATAGGCCAGCAACAGCTACCACTGACCACGATAGATACTACTGTGCTGCTTCAGTGCGAAATCTAGGAGTAAATGGAATATAAGCTGATAAAAACATCCACACAGAACCCTTAAAAATGAGATGGCACCGCAGACACTGTACCCAATGTTCTTCAAAAACTGCTCCAGACAGGAATAAAGAACCATGAAGTTTCAGAGCTAAGTTTCAGAACCAATCCGTCATATTTTGTAGGTTATGGCCCTGGTACCAAAATCAGAAAAACAGACCTTCTGATCCTGTGTATGTACGATCCAATGGATTCAGTTTTATTTAGTTGACTTCTGCTTAGCTCCCTAAGCTTCTACCCTTTAGCGGTCCTATATACAACTCCTTTTGATTATAAGAAGTAATGTTTGATGATTTTTTTTGATGAATGGAAGTTTTCTTGACAGCAGAGATTATGTTTTTGGTGTACATCTAATAGGGTTTTAACTTTTAAGGGATTTCTAAGCCTGTTTGCCTGGTGAGATTCCGTGTCAAAGGTGAGATGCATTCATTCCTTCACATTTTCTCAATACATTTTCCCATACATTACCATGCCATAAATCATTAAAATCAATCTTGATTTGTGTCTTCAGGCATAGACTTCACAAAATATTAATTTCATATCTTATGATCTGCAGATTTTAAGCTACTGTTCTCCCAGTATAGTCATCAAGAGAGAGTTTAAAATTCCCTTTTCCAACTCTGCAAACTAGCATTGACTCCCTAATCTTTAAACTATAGATTGGATTAGTTATGCTAGTTAAATACCAATTTTCTCCATTCAATTCCCACCAAACTTACTATTTTATGAATTTCAGCATCTCCATTAAGTAACTTTTATAAGGTTAGGGAGGTTATGTCTAAGCAAGTCAAACTTCATAATTCCACCAAACCACACAAATTAGGACTATAAACCACTGTTTTTGAAATTTCATATGCAGATCACCATTGGAGGTTCCCTACCAGTGTTCAAGCAATTCTACTCTCCTTTTCTTTTTATGAGTTTAACCATAGCCTATATAAATAAATTAAAAAAGTTAAACACAAAAGTTATGATTCTCACATAGGATCGCACAGAAAACATCTGGAAGGGAAATTCTCCCATCCCAAATAAAGTCCAAGTCAAAAGAAGTGCTTGCCAGCCTTAAGACTCCTTTATACTTGTTGTAATTGGCAGTTTGGACCGTTTCCCCACTATACAATTTGGAGAAAATAAACCAGAAAGTATCTACTTTTCTAGCAAATTCTTCAATGTTTTCGTTTTTCAACAAAATCTTCTAGTAAGTAGTCTCCAAGTAGACATCCTTTTATCTGTTTATGCCTATAAGAATAAATTTCATACCAACAAACTTCAACTTAGGTAAGCTGTGTTTGACTACAGGCTATCCTTTTCCCCACACATTGTTACCAAAGGATGGCATCCTCTGTTCCCACACCCCATCAATTTTGGCACCAAAACTTCACAAATCAACACTAAGTGTCCATGATTCCATGTATCACAATATTTAGTGTACAATGGAAGTAAAAGGACATTTCTTGCATTGCAAATGTGTCAAAACAACAAACAACCGAGAGGATAAGGTAAAATAGGATGCATACATGATTGCAAATGCACATTATACGAAAAGAGCTCCTAAATTCCCCTACATCAACTCTAATTCCAATGAAACAATACAAAATGACAGCTCACCTATAAGGCTAAAACATGGAAAAAAATGCTCGTTGATGAATGATGATAAACTGCAAATCAAAAGAGCGAGTTCGCCGTTGTCTTCCTCAGATAATCTATAAAAAGAAGGGGGAAAAGATCATTCATGAAAAAGAAAGGAACCCAAAGATCCTCCGTAAAAAGAAGGGAAACAATCCAACAAAACATAACATGTAAAAACATATTGAATTAAAAACATAAGTTAAACCAAAAAAAAAAAAACACCATGGATAGCTTTTTCGAACAATATTAAAATTAAACAGAAAATTTTCCAAACTAAAAATGACTCACCTCAAATAATGACCTAAGCTCTGAATCTTCCACATTGCTATTTATATTCCGAACAAACAAAGTTCTAGAAGGATGTTCCCCGTATGGATGTTCCCCGGCAATAGATCCAATGCTGTTTGCAATGTTGTAAGAAAAATTTCCATTCCCCACATAGCCATCTGTGGTACTTGGCTTTGCAATGCCCAAAACAACATTCTCCATAGGATCTACATCAAGCTCAATACCACCTCCACTACTAAAAAGGTCACAATCCTCCACTTGCTCAAGGCTAGGCAATGTGCATTGGTTGTAATCACTCAATATGCCATCAAAAAGTTCATCTTCATCTGGCAACAAATTTCCAATCCCTTGTAGATCAAACTCCTCGATTGCATTTTTAACATCAAGTTCATCCAGCTTTGAAGCGATATCATCAATAGAATGAACTCCGATACAAGAATCAGTAATAACTGAATAATTTGATAGCATAAAGGTTCATTCGCTACGGATTCATGGTTGGAAAAAAAAATGATATATTACATAAGAAATTCAACATACGCTTTTCATGTGGAAGAACAGGTAAGGAGCTTGAAAAGAGACTAGCACTTGATCCTTGATGTGAACCAATGTTGTAATAAGTTTCCCATTCACTAGTTCCCATTTTCTGTGATGTCTTCAAGGCTTCCCATTTTAATGTTCCTGGTGAAAGTGCAAACAAAGATGAGTAGACAGCAGTGAATAGAAGGATTTACTCTGGGTATTACCTGAAATTGCTGAGCCATCACAAGGATCCATCAGACATCTGGAAGATGAAACAAAAAAACGTGTTAGTGTCTCACATGAAAAACTTCATTTATACACTCCTTATTATCCCATGAATCAAATTCAGAAAAGAAATAAAAATCAAAACCGACTAATTTAAAATGGACAAAAGAAAGTAGACGGAGTGACCGAAGAACAAGTGAGCATGCCACACATCATTGCGTACATGAGGAAGAGAAAGAGAAAGAGATTGAATTCAACTGAAAATAATTAGGCAGAAATCAGGAATTCTTGTTGATTCTTTCACTTGACTTACAACTTCAGCTACAAAGTGCTATAGATCTAAAACGCATTCACTGCTTGTTAAATTAATACAAGGATGGTAAAATTAGCTCTTTAAAATTTATAAAAAAATCCTAGTCTTGTCATAGAAGAAATTCTTCTTGTGGTATGACCCTATCCATAGGCAAAGCCAACCTCACCCCTCATTGCTCAATGATTGCTGCAGCTATGCTGGGAGTGAACTGCCAAGTCATAGCAATGTTGCATGCAATGCAAGCACTGTACTTGATAAACAAAGTTGATGCCTAAGCAATAATGCAAGCCATCAAAATAAATAAAACACAAACTGAAAACACTCTCAAGCTCCCACAATTATAAAGATGATGACTATATCCTTTTTAAAAAAACAACCAAATGGAAAAGGCTAAATATGTAACACATTAGTGTCAATAAGAGTATATATCCTAGCAATATGACTAAAGCTTGAAATCGAGTAGAACAAGGCTATGCATTTTAAGGTTCAAAATTTAAACAACCCTTATGGATATGACCTAATTGAAGGATGTTTTCTAGATAGTTTAGGAATTACACAGTTTTTGGTTGGGTATGAAATAAGTAAAAGGCAAAACTAGAACTCTGAACCTTTGAATCAGAGTTTGCTGTAAATTTTCTGCAATAATATAAATCGAACATTTGAGGTTACTTTCTACAACAAAAAATGCTTTTGATCAAAATGAATAGAGATACTAAGAGTTTGGATATGAGCTAGCTTCACATTTACAATACAAAAACAACGTTTTGTGTCATAAGAATGAAATAAATGGATGAAGGCAATTTTTGGATTTTGGCTTGTAGAGGAATTGTTTTACTCCAACTCATGCCACATTCAAATAAATGAAAAAAAAAAAGATGATAACTATTTGGCTGAGATTATGCTTTATAACTACTGAAAATAAACCACCTTGAATGCAAACTTATTTACAGGAATGTGAAGTGAACTGAACCAATTTATAAATGGTTTTGATGCATAATTTGGATTGCAAAGCAGATGCTTTACACCAAAGCATATAGCCCCCAAAATTTTTTTGCATGGATAGTTATAAGGCTAATTTAGAAAGCTATTTTAATTTCCTACTTTTTGCCATTGAAATTGGATTTATCAGGCTTACCAGGAAATGAACTCCATCTGTTAAGGCGCTCAATAATTTCTCTTAACAATTCAAGCATTTGCCCTTTCAAAACTTTCCAGATAATTTATTTTTAAATACCAATTTTGTTGGCCAACAGCTTTACATTTTTATTGGCATTTAAGTTGAATTTTTCAAGGTTTCCTTGAAGTTAAACTTACCAATTGTTCAAATGCAAATACTCCACAGATATTGATTGAAAAAATCCTAACAAGGTGCTTATTATTTTCTCACCCAAGAAATGCAATAACTTGAGTGTTGACAATCTAGCTGATTACAAGTTAGCTTATTTTTAAAATTCCATTTTTTAGCATCAATTAAGCACTTACACAATTAACAGACATTTTGGACACATGTTATAAACAATTATGATTTAAATAGAAAGAGGATAAAGATAATGAAATGAAACAAGCCAGTTTATCTTTAACAGTGTTTGATTTAATATTAAGTGGTTGAACTAAATCTTCAAACCTTGTTTAACTTATCTCATTACTGAATGTTCCTAGAGAGCTGCTCGAGGTACAATGGGATTAGACCAGGTTCAGTCTCTTGGATTAATCTCAAACCAAACAAACTAATAGAAAGGCTAACTCCAGAATGTTGTCCGTTCAGGTGTTAAAAACTCACTTTTCATAAAACTGCATTTGGGAAGGTCTAAACTTGTCAAAAGCATGAAACTTCCAATTTCATAAAAAGTTCAACCCTAGATAAGTCAAAACCTCCCATTTTCTAAAGTTGTTTTAAGCAAAGGAAAACAATAACATAAACAATCCGATTACTAATTCTGAGAACTACGTGATACGAGAAGAAAATTTAAATAACACAATTCAACAGAAACATCAGAAAGAAGAACACCCCTCCTTCTTTACTGAATGAAATAGCGTCGCAAAACGGAGCAGCAGACAGAGCGGAGTTCCAGACGCAACGGGGTACTCTGATCGTCATACAAAAGATGAAAGAAAAGTTTTTTTTTTTCCTGCAAAAAGGGGGGGCCACTGCGCACAAAGAAATACGCAAACAAAGTTCCACGACAATACAAAAAAAAAAAAAAAACTGAGTAATACATCGTCTGTTCTCCAGTGAGATGACTGATATCTCAGCGGAAACTAGACGGCAAATGCAAGATAAATGCAAACAGCACCCAAACACAGTTCCAGCACGGTAAATCAGGAAGGCAAGATCCCACTAGCTTACTTACCGATCACACGCTCGACCTAAGAACCTCCCTCTACAAAGCTATGAATTGGGGATCAGCAAGACTTGCTAAGTACAACAACTAATTCGAACAGAATATCCGAGATTCCGATGCACACCACTAATCAAGTCGTCGGACAAATTGACTGCGATCGGGAGAAAAAACAGGCCATCTTCTTCCTTCTGCCATCCTTCTCTAGCCTCCAAGATCCAGGTAAAGGGAAAAGCAGAGACGTAGACGATTGCAATGTCCAGTAGCTGACGGTGAAGACCAGAGAGCAAGAAAGAGAGAGAAAAAAGAGCAGAAAGCGAAAGAAATGATATCGGAGAGAGAGAGAGAGAGAGAGAGAGAGAGGGAGTGGCAGTGCTATAAGTAAAGAAGGCCGGACATGTCTACTTAATTAATTCTTATTGAATTCAACTTTTGCCGTCCATGGCGTAGTGGTATCAACTTTGAATCTCACATAGAAAATATTAAATAATATATCCTAAATAAAAACTTTAAAATAAAAATATTATATTGGGATTCCTAATTGGATTGCAATATTATACTTTATTGAAAAAATACAAAAAAACATTTCTTTGTCACTAAATTAGTATAAAATTCATAATTAGATAATAATATCATTTATTGGATGCTTTTGTCTTGAAGTATATTCTAATATTGAAAAACTAATGTCAGAATGTGATCTTGGACGTGTGCATATAACTGTTAAAAATTATTTTTAAATAAATATGTAATGTAATGTTATTTTTTAAAAAAATTAATTATTTTGGGTAAATACAAATTACTAAATTGTATTTCTTGAATTAAAAAAAGTTTTATATTCCATTTTTAGCCACAAAGTCACAATACATTAAATATAATGCCTTCAAATCAAATAAAAGTTTTTAAAATAATTCAGACCTATTAAAAGCAATAAATTGATCCACATATATAATTATACAAACTTAAGAAATGTTGGTATGTTTAGATACATCATCATAGAGAAATTATTGTATTTAATGAAATATCATATTAATAATTTCTATAAAAGCTTTATTGAGTTGAATTCAAATGTTCTAATTTCATAAAACTTAGGTTAGTATAAATTTATAGTAAATTTTAATTAAAACGTTTATTGACTTGAATTCAAATGTTATCATTTCATAAAACATGGGATAGTATAAATTTATAATAAATTTTAAAGAATTAAAACATAGTAAATATTCTACAAAAAGTAGTTTTTAAAAATTTCAAATTGAGTAAAGAATTATGAATAAAATAGATTCATATTGTTTGAAAAGCTTGATATTTTAACAATTATTTGTTGATGTATTAAAGATGTGTTATAGAAAAATATAAATAATAAAAAGATGAAAAAGGATAAGTCAAAGTGCAAAAAGACTAACTCACATATAAGGAAGCTCACAAAGATGAATAAAAAACTCTATAATTGTCAACTATAACTTTTTATGTCACACTCTGTCTATTTTAATAATAATAAAACTTAATAAAATATTTTTAAAATATGAAAATATTGTATAATCTCAAAAATATATAATAAGTTTTCTAACATATAAAAAAAATATAACAAAGATGATAAGAAAATATTACAAAACCAAATACATAATAACATAATAATTAAAAAAATAATCATGCATAAGTCTCGAAATTATTATAACATTAATAACACTAAAAATGCAGTTTAAGCATCATTTTTCATAAAAATATAAAACAATTTCCTCTTATGCAAATTTCCCCACATAACCTTTAAAATAAAACATCAAGATCTCATCCTATAATTTCTAAGAATATACAGTTTTGTAAATATCTTAACATATAATATAAATAAGTAATAAGCATAACAAGTAAATTAATTAATATAAAAATAAATTTTGTAGCATATAAATAAAAATAATAGTAATAATTCATAGCATCTAAAAAATATAAAAATACATTGAATCGTTATATAAATATATATATATATATATATATATATATATATATATATATATATATATATATATATATATATATATATATATATATATACATATATATATAATTACTTCAAATGTTAAAAGAAATATATTAATTTATTATTTTAATTTTTTTAAGTTAAATTGAAATGATCAGAAATTAAGGAATGAATATTAAGAATATATATATATATATATATATATATATATATATATGTGTGTGTGTGTGTGTGTGTGTGTGTGTGTGTGTGTATATGTGTGTGTGTGTGTGTGTGTGTATGTATATATGTATATAATAAGTTAAGCATAGCTAACCAGATCCTTATCGAGCCTCTATGACTGCTTGCGAGAGAAGGTATAAGAAACTTTAGAAGATAAAAGGGCAGTTTGCAAGAGAGGGACATGACTAATAGTAAAACTTAAGAGGGTAGCTAAACAATAGAAATAGTTGGAGAAGGAAAAGAAAAGTAGAAAAAAGATGAAGTTGCAAGTTGATTATTCCCAATTGAACTTTACATATTATGCAAAAGGAGAAATGACACGAGAAAAAACCTTAAAGCATAATATAATGGAAAAGGTATGAATCAAATTGAATTTGAATTCTTAAAGAAACTTTTTAGTAGTATTTTAGTGCATAAAGAATCATATAAGTCCATGATGCCTCACTTTTGTCTTGGGTTGAATTTTAGCAAAGGAGTGAGTTTGGCTTAAAGAATATTGTCCATAAATCTAACGTATAACATGTTGGCATGTAACATACTATATGTTAAGCTTAAGAAAAAGAAATCAGATCTATTCACTCCCACAGACAAAAAATGTTGAAAAAAGAAAAAAATATTTATGTTATCAAATGCAAGCGATGCATGCACCTGACTTTGAGAAATGTGCATCATAAGGTAGGCATCAATGCTCAACTCGGATGTCACGCATCAGCACTTTTTTGTCATGAAATTTTGCACTGATACATGCACAACACATGATGAGACTGACAAGGCTATGTGTGTAAAAGATGAGTGCACTTGCATGGCTCGCACACAAAAGACATGTGTGAGCGAGAGATTCACAGACCTAAGAAACTGGCCGGTCAACTTAAAATTTTGAAGTTTGTCAAGGGTAATTACATCTTTTAATATTAAAATTATATATTAAAATATTATATATAAATCTTATATAAAGGGATAAAAATATTGAAGATGAAAATAACTTTCTTAGAAAATTTTTTAAAAAATAGAAGACTAGATACCAATCTATAAAAAGATATGAAGTGAATTCAAAAAAATTAAAAGAGTTATGAGAATTAGAACTTTGTGTAATTCAATAATCTCTTGAAGAGAATTTTCTTGATGATTTTAATCCTTTGTGTCAAACAGTGCTCTTTTTATTCTCTTTCTACCTTTGCTCCTAGCTATTTTCATACTTCCACTTCTAGTACAAATACTCTAAAAAAAGGTTTATATATGAAGACTTGAAATGAGAACACTCTAACAAACAAATCATATTAATTTAGTATTAGAGTTGTCTCGATTCTATACTAATGACAGAAGGAAAAAAGAAAGGAGTTGAGGAGCAAGTTGTAAAAGAAAATAAAGAGATTATGGAGGCTTTAGTTGGGTGACTGTGTAAACTAATTCACTGTTAAGCCTAAAGGCAAGGTAGCTCTATTAACTCAATAAGTGCAAGTATTGATAGAGATGATACTAAAATTCAAATTCTTTTCAATCATGGATCCAATAAACAATCTACTAAAAAAAGATACTCTTAATCAAAGGTATTTTGGATTTAGTACTTATAAAATAATTAGAGATAAAGATGAAAAAGATATTAATCTCACTTTTTTAATACATGAGAATCAATAGCATCCTTTTAAAGTAGATACTACACTTAATTTATCAAATTATAATGGGTATAGTAGATGTACAAAAATTAGATACTTGGTTAAAATAACTAGAGACCTACTTTTATTAATATGACTGTCATGTGACAAAGTGGCATATGTTAGACTAAAAATAACGAGTCATGCGATAACTTGGTGGAATGCACACCTCAAAAGTGACAGTTAAATAAGTGACATTGAGCCAATTTAAATAACTAATCTAAGAAGAATTTTATCTTATGGGTTACATGAAATAAAGAAGGATAAAGTAATATAATTTATAACACTAATAATGATAAATGTTGCAAGATAATATACAAAATTTTGATAAAAATGTTGTGAGTTTAGAAATACCTATTAAAGATATGCAGATATTGTCAAAATATGTTACAGGTCTGTATTCTCCTATTACTATCAAAATATTCATTTTTTATTCAATCTTTAAAGCATACCAGTATATTTTTATAGTTATTAAAAACAAGAACAAATACAAAGGGATAAAACTTTAAGGACAAGGTACTAAGAGTCATGAGTATAAGCCAAAAAAATAGGCAATAAAAGAAAGAACATTCTCCAAAAAATTTATTATGGCTATAACAAATAATAAAAATTAAAAGTACTATGATCACTTTAAGAAGACAAGACATGTACAATAAAAATATTGGAAATTATACTATACTCATTTTTTAAAAAACATGAATAAGAGCAAAAAACTTATTATAATAAATACTAAAAAAGAGTTTGCAAAATCTTTTATAAGTAGATAAAACTTTCTTTTATGATGACTCTAAAGGAGATATCATTTGAAGTGAAAAAAAAAGAAAAATTCTTCATTAATAGACTGCAAGTGAAGAAAGAACTTGTCGTGCTATCGTCGACACTAGATGTGAAAAAAAATTTAATATTCAAAACACATGTGGAAATGCTAAAGTTGAAAACTACATTTCATCCAATACCTTATTATTTAGGATAAATCTATAATGACTATAAAGAATAGTTGGAAAATAATACAAAGTGAAGTTTGTTATCACTAAAGACTACATCAATAAGGTTAACTACAAAGTAGTACCTCTTAATTGTTGTCATATCATATTAGGGTATCCCTACTTGTGGGATCAAGATACCATGTACTACCGACGAGTAAAATAATATTGGTTCATGAAGGATGGACAACATTTCATTTTGAATCGAGCTAAAGAAGCAGTGAGAAAAGGCATTATCAATGTTAAATAATTGAAGATGTTAGCAAATACTTACCAAAATTATATGTTACTAAAAAAATGCAAGAAACTCTTTGGTAAGAAAAATGGAAATCTCATCGTCCCAAAGAAGACAATAAAATATCAATCCAATAAAAAAATTCAATAGGACTTGAATCTCAAAAAAAGGAACATGATCATGAAATGAAAACAAAAAGAAAAAAATGCACCACATGGCATGTGTCTGACCTGCAGGTGTCATGACCACAAGCAAATGCACACATGTTTGCCATCAGCCACTACACACACAAAGGAGCACCAACTCCACTTAGAAGTGTGCATGCATTTTTATTGCACACAATTTTGCCCTGATACATGCACAAAACATGACCAAGCGTATAAGGCTAGGCACACAGAAGGCATGAACATCGGCATGGTTGGGTGCACATAAGACATGCAAGAGTTGGAGATTCATATGCACAGGCAACAAACTTGTCTGCCTAAAATTTTGAAGTTCGTCAATGAAAACTGCATCTTTTGTACCAAAGTTATGTATTACAATATTATATCCAACTACTATTGAAAAGGGGTAAGAATGTTGCGTGAGGAAAAAAACTTTTTTAGAGGAAATTTCAATGAGGAGAGGGCTAGAGATCAGTTTAGAGAAAAATTAAAAAGTGAAGTAAAATAATGAGAGTTTTAGGAATCATAACTTTGTATAATTCAAGAACTTCTTAAAGAGAATCTTCTTAGAAATTTTAATCATTTGTAAAAAAAAGTACTCTTTTTCTTTTCCTTCTACCTTTACTCCTAGCCAATTTCATGCTTTCATTTTCATTGTGGATACTCTTAAAAAAATTTGCTGACGAAGACTTGAGGCGAGAACACCTTCACAGACATATCAGTATAGTACATGAACATTGCACGTGGCACTTCAATTTAATAAAACAATATATTATTTTTTCAAGAAAATTATACAATATACAAATATTCTTTTGTAAGGTATGTTTTTATCAAGCTTCTTTAAATAAAAAACAAATATGTTTGAATAAAGTATTTCCATAATATAGGTTCAATGATATATCAAAGAAAGTAGCATAAACTAAGGATACTAATCAACCAAAATGAAAAAGGGCAACAAAAAATAATCGTATCAATCTCAAAGCATCCAATTTAATACAACTAACAACAATATTGTCACATAATGAATAGTTACTAGTATGAAATTTGAAAACCAAATTGATACAACTAAAAAATAATGTACATGTTATTCTTATGTATGTAAAGTTCATAATCCTCACACTCATAAGTACGACATGCTCACACCATAGAGTCCTGAACTATATCACCTAAGAACCTCCTGTTATGTGTATAATTCTATCTTGATCTATAATGTAAGGAGGGAATGAACATGATATGTTCAACAAATAAACTACTAGCTATATGCAACAAAGTAATATAAAAATATAAGAATGTTGTTAATAAATAAGGAGTAACAAATGATGTAGGATCATTTAACATTAGTTAAAAAGCACACATCTGCTAGCGTTACACTAATTTCATAATCCCACTAATGCAAAATTTGGTTAAAAATTGCTTCAAAAAATACTTAAATTTGAGTTTTTTTTTTTGTTGTTTTCACCATTTTTATCATGTGCCATCATCTATTACCATCACTACCATCGTTAATTGTAGCCGCCGCCCTAGATGACTCATACGCTCACGTGACCTGAATCGAGGACCCTAGTTGATATGCTCGACCAACACTAACTCGTCACCCAAGATGACTTGGTCTACCCCTTCAACCAGAGTTGACTCGTGCCAACCCACCAAAATCGCCATCTCGAGCTATTCCACTCAACTCACGCCTACCTAGATACCAGATCGGATATGTCGAGCCCTCTGTCACGTCGCATTCCCCTATCGTTTCATCGCTCACTATTACTGCTACCCAAAATACAAATCATTTTGAGAACTGTTTAATTTAATTAATTTCATATTTTTTATTTTTTTAAATTAGTGATGAATATTTGAAATCTCTATAAATAAAGATGTTCACCATATTAGAGATGAAAAATAATAAAATACATTTTTTTATTAATTTATTTTCACATTTATAAACAAAAAGTATGTGCCCAATCTTAATGAGAGAGATTCTAACTTTTCTTATGAGAGACAATGATTAAAAGTGAGAAACCTTCAATGTAAAGAGCTAGTAACAAAATCTTTTGTGAGATATAAAGATCGAAAGTAAGAGACCTTTCACCTGGAAAACAACTAACCAATCAAGTTCTCACTTCTACTAACATCTACATAATCATAAAAGGTTTAATCTTTTAGTAAATTTTATTTTCTAAATAATAATCTAAAATTAGAATTACTCTTTTCTATTAAAATATTTTACATATAGTTTACTTTAAATTCTATATTTTATATATATATAATTGGATATGATAAAAACTGATTTGTAGAAGTTTACTTAATATTTAAAGTGTTTTTACTTGCTTAACTTAAAAAATAATCCACATCACAAGTTTGAAATATGATTATTTAAATAGTTTTAAAATACCACACATATCACCTAACCCCTTATTAGTGTATAATATTTTTTAAGAATATATGAAATATCTCTAGTATTATAAGCTCTAGTTTAGATCTTAGTAGAAGTCTAAATTTGTCTTACATCAACTTTGGTGTCAGAGCTAAGGTTTTTTATTAAAATTTTTTTTTGCTTAGTGCATCAACTTTTGCATCACAAATTATGATTTTCTACTAAACTAATTCTCTTTTGTTTAGTGAATTCAACTTTGGTATTAGAGAACATAGTTCTTTATTATTTTTTTCTAAATTTTTTTGCTTAATTTATTTATTAAGAAACTCTTAACTAATTTTTTGTAAAATTTTTTTTAGTAGATGCTATAAAAATAGTGGTATGACTCTCCATCATTTTTCTTGGAAACTATTTGTTTCTTTCTAAGAGATTATGTAGCAAAAATAAGACCCTCATCACTCTTTATTTTTCTGAAAGCATACCTCATCTCAGCTTTCATGGTATATAGCTACAATTAGTTTGTTTTCATAATTTTTTTTAAAAAAATAATTAATTTTAAAAAAAATATCTCACATTATTTTCTTTTCTTATTATCTTGCTATGTGAAAAATCTTTTGATGATCACAAGATGTGATATATCTTATCAAATAATAAATCAAAGTTAAAAATCAATTTAAAATTTAAACAAAAATCCCATGTTAAAAAAATTTCAATCAATAACCCAATTTACCCACATAGTTGGACAAATCCTCCTAAACCAATAACATGACCAAATTCTAGAACCAAAAGAGATAATAAGAGAAGTATTATTCATAATAATTTAGAAGAAGAAAACTCTATGAGACATAAGAATCATAAAAAGACATGATCTTTCTGATGAATCTAACCAAGGAGAAATCATGTCCATAAGAGAAAAAATGAATCTTATGATAACTCTAACAAAAATGATGATCTAGATATGTCTAGTAAGGAGGAAAGTCCTAAGAGATGTCAAGATAGAGAGCATATCCTTAACATAAAATTTGATGACTTAACTTTTTATGATAGTTTTGATCATAAAGATTACATTGACTACTAGACTAGTATATATGATTATTTGATTGGCACTAAGCTCTTAGAGCGATGATATGTTAACTATGATGAAGAGGTATCCCCAAACTTTAAGAAACCTTAAGATTAGGTCATACAACATGTTTGTTTCAATAACCTATAATATCAAAATATTAGATAAATAGCAAATGTTTTTCCAATGTGGTAAATCTGTTGAGAAGTACTTTAACAAGTTTAAGAATTATAAACTTAGGTATGATATAAATGAACCTGAGTGTTTAGTATTATCCTGTTTTAAGGTAAAATTAAAGAAATATGTACAAGTTGAGTTTAATTTGAGAAATATTATCTTAAAGAAAAACTATCACATAGCTAGAAATATAAAAAAAGCAAAACTTCCTATTTTAAGAGAAATAATAAGTGAGACCCTTTAAATTCCTACGACATAATTTCTTAAACCACTAATACTCACATTTCATCTGCCTCATCTACCATAATTTTTAAACCTTCCACTCCTATATTATCAACCACTTCTTCATAACATTTTTTAGGCTAACTCACCTAATCTGAAATAGTCTATTTTAAGTACCATAAGAAGAGGTATGCAGCTATAAACTGTTCAAAGAGATCTATAATTATGAACTTAAAAGGTGTTAATGAATAAAAAAACATAATATCTCATAAGAAAGTTGAGCAAAAATTAGAAAACATGAAAATTTCTTAGTAAAGTGCACTCTTATAACCTCACGGTCATTAGATGACTAAAAGAATACTAAATATTTATCATCAACATAAAAATTAAAGAATAATCATATAGAATTATCATATATAATGATAGTTTTATTAAAGTAATATCCTTTAAAGCTACTAAGCGAATAGAAGCTTATTTATTAAAACACCCAAATCCCTTCTCTATGTCATTGATAAATAAAAGCTCTATACCTATTAAGTAGTAATGTTATGTACTCTTAAATTTAGATAGATGTGGTAACGAGATTTTATATGATGTCACACATACACAATTAAGTTATCTTATTCTTAGAGTACTATAGCGTTTTGATAAGGATATGACTTTGAAAAGTAATATTAACATGTGTTATTTTATTTATGAAGAAAAGACTATCACATTACACCATACTTCATCTTACGAGAGACCCCAATAACTTAAGCCTTAAAAATTTATAAAAAAATTCAATGCTCATGGATAAAGTAAAAGAAAAGATAATAAATTTAAGTTTGATCATATTATCCCAAGTTAAGGAGACCCTTGATTAAAGAGACTTAGTTTAGTTTATTATAATTAAGAAGTTAACCACCATCTTACCAAACTTATCACCTATTATACAGGCTTATGATAATAAGCCAATGTCTCTCATTGATCTTATTTCCTTGCTAGTAAACTTTCAAATATTTGTCTTTACTTATTCCTTTGCTTCTCATAAAACAATATAAAAAATAAATCTAAAAATATATGAGAAATGAACAGATGCTTAAAAAATATTAAGAAATTTTATGAAGAACAATATGTGTTAGATTTATTACAAGTGCATGAAATTGGATATTTTAAAATTATTCAAAAATTGAGAACTAATGAATATGTGTTAAATTTATTAAAATAGTAGGAGATGAATGTAACCTTTAATATTAAAGATTTAATCTCTTATAATACGTCACATCCAATATTTAGTAAATTATTTGAATCTAATTCTCTACTACTATATTAGTCTTGAGAATCAGTAAGAATAATGTAAATAAAATTTAAATCATGATATAATTCTAACCAAATATTAGAAACTTAAAAAAAATTTAGTTTAATGGAAGGGCAAGTCTCTGATCAATAACTCTTAACTTACCTATAATGATCTACATCATATCACTTCACATTTGTTAGCGCACAACTACACCCATCATCTTAATACCATCGAGCCAAGCTCTCACCCACATAAAGAGTATGATGTAACAGTATCTAACATTAGCTCACAAATATACATTTATTAACATCGCATCAATTTCATAAGTCTATCGTGCAAAATTTGGTTGAAAATTACTTTCAAACAAAGCTTAAATTTTTATTTGTTTATTGTTTTGCCACTTTCCATTGTCCACCGCCATTTGTTGTCGTCACTACTACCATCATTAATCGTAGCTCGAGCTGACCCGCACACCTGTATGACTTAAGTTGACTTAAGAACCCAGCTATACACTCGACCATGACAAAACGTCTCCCTCGATTACCTGGTATACCCACTCTAGCCTACGTGGACTCGCATTGGCCCATAAGAATTACTGACTTATGCTATTTTGCCTGACCTGTGCCTACCCAAATATTGGATTAAACAAGTTGAGCCCTCTACCCACCCCACATGCTCCCTTCATTTCGCCACTCGTTGTTACCACTACCTAAAACGTACGACTAGTTTGAGAATTGCTTAACTCAATTAATTTTGTAGTTTTTTTATTCATTTTTATTATTTTTTTAACTTAGTGATGAATATTTTAAATCTATATAAATAGGGATATTTACTATATTAGAGAAGAAAAATGATGGAATAAATTTTTTTTTGTTTGCATGTTTTCACATTTGTGAACAAAGTGTATGCTCAATACTAGTTATAGAAATTTTAATTTTTCTTATGAAAGATAAAGATTGAAGGTGAAAGACCTTCCATTGGGAGAGCCAACAATCAAATTCTTTGTGAGTGATAAGAATTGAAGGTAAGAGATTTTTTATCGAGAGAGACAATAACCAAACAAATTCTCATTTTTATCAATATCCACATCATATTAAAAAGATTTAATCTTTCAATAATTTTTATTTTCTAGAAAATAATCTAAAGTTAGACTCTTTTTTATCAAAGTATTTCATATATAGTTTATCTTAGATTCTCTATTTTATATATATAAATTTGTATGTGACAAAAATTACTTTATATATTTTTATGCTTAATGCTTAAGGTATTACCATCTATTAAACTTAATAATCCACACTACAGGTTTGAAATATTAATATTTAAATAGTTCTAAAATATCATATACGTCACCTAACATTGATTAATGTATAGTATTTGTTTATATTATTTAACAATCTATTGAGCATCTTTAATATTGTAGGCTTCAATTTAGATATTGATAAAAGTCTAAATTTATCCTATATTAATTAAAACTATAATAAATGACAAACTATAAAGTGAAGTATAATATCAACTATATGGTCATTTGCATTTAGTTCAACTAGATACAAAAATATCATGTAATACTTATAGTATTGATTATTTTTCTTTTTTATGTTCGATTTTATTATTTTTTCTTGTTTCTCTTTCACTTATTATTCTTTCTTTGAGCCTATATTATTTTTATGACGTTTGTCCCAACTCTTAAGAGATATAATATCATAAAATATAACTATATTACACAAATGCAATCAACACCTGTTATTTGGAATGTCACATGAGTTTCTAGTGGCTTTCATATGCAACAAAGTTTATCGATCAAATACGTGTTTAAAAAGTAGGATTTGAAACCTTGAATAAGGTATCGAGACCTTGAAATCAAAGAGGAAAAGAAGATATTTATCTATACATTTATAGATTTGATAATAATCATTATAATTTAAATATTGCAAAATGTAGTCAATAAATAACTTTTCATAAGAAATGTCTTAACTTTGCATTTAAAAATTTGAGGATTTATTTAATTTAAAATATAAATAATTATTTTTTAAAATTTTGATGTAAAAAAGCCTTTTTCTAAATGCTTAAATGTATATTTAGTAAAAATTATGAAATTAATGAATAAACCTTTTGTTGTACATATATTTCCTATATTAAATAATAAAATCATATGATAAAATTGATAATATGCTAAATTTTAAACAAAAAAAAGCACACTAAGATTTTAAAATTCAAATTAGAGTATTCTTCAACACAATTGTTTTCATTGATGTCTAATGTTATTTGATGTATGAGTTTTTGTGTACATATATTTTATTATTATTATTATTATTATTATTATTATTATTATTTATATGTGTAGAAAATTATGAATTTTTTCAAGAAAGCTTGGTAAAAGAATTAAAAAAAATCTTTAAAATACTTGAGAGGAAAAGAATAAAGAGAAAAAGGAAAAGAAATTAATTTAATTTAAAAATTAAAATGTAAGAGTAAAGAGAACTATAAGAAAAAGAATAGAATGATCTCTCTTGTATTAAAAAAAGAGAACGATAAAAAGTTGAAGCATCGAAAGAATGAGAAAAGTGATCAAAAGATGGGTGATCATACATAAAAAATTTTAAAGAGGCACATATAATATGCATGCCCTGTAGCATGCTCTTTCGAGCATTAGGAGGAGATTAAACAAAAATTTTCGGAGAAAAGAGTTCTTTATTTGTTAGCAGGCGACAAAGATTAGACAATTCTATTAATTCACTTTTGCAAATTCAAAAGATAAAATAGAGCATTGTTGATTAAATAGATTGATCATAGGGATCAAAACACTAATTAACATCAAAATTTTTAAAAATCAATACTACAATAATTAGAATAGATTACGAATTATGATATCACATTAATTTTTAAATATCGCTATCAATATAAATTTTAAAGTTCATTTTAATATTAATTACCAATTAATAGTTATCGTTTATTCTTTAAAATATTTTTAATAAATTTATTTTTTCAAATCATGAAATATGTATTAAAGAAAATATCAAAAACATTTTTAACATATAAAACTAAAAAAAAGTAATGATAGAAAAAAAAAAATACTATTTCACTAAAGAGAAAGGCCCCATCACTATCACAAATAAAGTCCCCGTATCAATTCTCTCCTCGCAGCGGCTTCAGTTTCCTGCGTAAAAGCACCGCCTGCTCTTTTTCTGTTCGCAGTCGTTAGCTGGCATCCGCTTTCCTTCTTCTTCACAAGTCCCCTCTACTAGCTGGCTTCTCCAGAGTTGGTTTAGTAATTTTATCCTATAACATCGAATCTAATTTTATTTAATCCAATATTTGCATCTATACTTTATTTTGGATCATTTGAAGGCCAACTAATCGCTTTATGGATATTCCTAACATAAAATCTAGTCCAAACAATCCTTGTAGTGGTCATGTAATTTTGTTAGTGCAAGCTTTTTATCAAAATAACTTAAATTTAAGCCTTTTGTCTATTTTTACGACCATTGCAACCACCGTTCCATCGACTCATGTAGCCCATCCTCTGATCTTGCCCTTTGCATGATCCACTCACAACAACATTGTCACCTCAATCAGTTCACTACCTCATCGCTCTCTACATTATCACTTAAAAGTCAAAATTAGCACAAGCATTTGGTGAACTATTTATTGCATTAAATTTTATAATTTTTTAAAGATTTTTTTTTATCAAATTTAAAGTTTATTTTTAAAAAATTTGTGGTGACTTTTGTAATTCTTAAAATAATATTTATAATTTCAAAATATGACTCTTCTTGTTCCTATAAGTCCTTTCATATTTCGAAACTAGAAAATTACCTTTCAGGTCTTTATTAATAAGGATTTTCACTATATTATAAGACATAAAAATTTTAATGAAATAACAAAGTACTATTGCCAAGCTTGCTTCATATAAAAGATGTCATAAAGAATCATCTAATGATGTGATTCTAATAGTGTCTTTGGAAGATTAGCGAGTAGCTCAAAAGAGAAGATCTTGACTCATTATCTAAAAAAATAATAGTATATCAATCATCAGGAAAGTGGTTAACTCAATTGCTATTTTTTTTTGTCATTTTATGAGAAATATTACTATCACATCCAATTTCTCAAGCTTTTGCTTATGAATGTGAATTAAATTGTTTACAATCTAAGAATTCACTTAAGTGTACCTTAACACTTTCACCACTAGCTTAAGCTATATTGGGTGTGGGTAAGGAAACCACTCTACTTATCAGGTTGAGATTCATAATGGTAAAGAGATTGTATTAGTTTTTACTTTTAGGAAAGTCCAAACTTTGTGATTTTAGAATATTCTAATTTTAAACCTAAAGTATCTTCGATAGATGCTTTTATGAATATATTACTTGAAGGTAAATATTTTTCTATTGTCTATTTCTCAAACCTAGGTTTTGATAATTTTATTCTACATCCACCTTTGCTAAAAGGCTATGCTTAATCTAATAATATCATCTATAAATATGGGCAGGCAAACTCCTCTCGAGACCATAATACATATAAAGTATATGTCAAATGACTCAACAACACTTTCTAAAGAGCTTACAACACTGGGCCAAAGCTATGGAAAGTATTTCTTGGCCTTTGTTAAATTTTTGTGCCATATCATCCTATTATTTAACATCTTTCTTTTATTTTTTTCAAATAACTTGTACTAGTCTTTTATAAAAAAAATAAAATAATAATGAAAACATCTTTTCAAATAAAACTCTTTAAAAATAAAACCTTTATAGATAATATAAAAGTGAAATAATCAATTTCTCAAAAAGATCATTTTTTTTTACAATAACAAAATTTTACTTATGTTTACTAAATTAACATCTATTATGTGATTAATTTGTTTTAACCCATAACCTAGTATTAAATTTACTAATTTTAACTTTATTCTCCTCTCTATTATATTATGTTATGTGAACTCTGATATCTCTTTCTCGTATGATTGGTTATTTTATAATATAGAACAAAGGTTATTGTAATAAAAGAACTAACAAAAAGATATCTCTTTCTTTGAGATCAAATATACCCATCGATTATAGTATATTGGGGGTAGTACCTATTAGAAAGTTATGCCCAAATGCCCATTCATGTTACTAGGATTAGATGAAGAGGAACACAAATTGTGACTCTCCATCTGTAATCTTAAGAAGTGCCCATATGGCAAGCAATCGAAAATATCCTCTATAGTAAGATTGAATGAGAGGGATGACATCGTGCACTCATTTTGCTTCCCATAACCAAGAGGAGCTTGAAAATCTTGACAAGCATCACATGCCTTATCTTAAGATCATAGGTCTTCTTTAGGAGTTTGTTAGTGGGGTCATCCAATCGAAACCAAATAAAAGTGACTTTATTCAAATTAGGAGTAATAGTAGTGTTGGCAAGAAGCATAAAAGAGAGATAATAAAGCTCATAAGTTGAGCTTTACCGCTTTTAAAAGTTATAAAAATAAAATATATTTCATTTTTTTACTTAAAAAATAAAAATTTCTTTTATTGATTCATATTATAATTGATTTTACTAGAAGTTTTTTTTATAATATATTTAATATATATATATATATTAACATATTTTAAATTTATTTTTAATGAATCAATTTTATTTAATAACAATTGTATCAAATATAACTTAAGACAACCAATCTTATATTATAAAAAATTGTTAAAATTTTTTCCAACACAGACAAATGAAGTTATTGAAATAAAATTTAGTTATAAAAAATAATTTATTCTAAATATATGATATTCATCAAATAAAATTTCACTTAAACATAATTTAATATAAGATAATAACTAATCACAAAATCATTTTAACACAACTTAAACTAAGATATAACCAAATAGAATTTCCTTTTTAACCCTATTAATAAGGATTATTATATTAAAGTAGTTCTAATTTAACATTTTATGTTATCAAATAGATTCTTAATATTAGAAGATTGTGTCTTGAAAAATTAGAAGATATTTTTTAAGTTTTTAGAAGAGTTTAATGACTTTTACAAATAAGTAGATTGATGAGAAATAAATTTGAAATTTGTTAGAAAAAAATGTTTTTAAAAGGCTTTTAGACATGTGATTATAAAGGAATAAAAATTCTTGATTTGAAGTTTGTATTATGTTAAGAAAATATTGAAGCATTTAATTGTAGGAATAGTTTAAATAGATGTTTAGGTTTTGAATTCTAAGAAAGATCATTAAAAAGGATTGAAAATAAAAAGTTAGTCAATAAAAGTTATAGACTAAAGATAAAATTTTTAATGAGATTTAAATATATTGTTGAGGTTGTTAACCTCATATTGTAGTTGATAGTGCTAAAATTGAGAGAAGAGATAGGAAAGAGGGAATTCAATCAAGGAGCAAAGAAGTTCTTTGATGAGTTTAAGTTTTTGATTGGATTAAAGAATATAAGAATGTGATAAAAGGAGAATAGGGGTTGAAGGCTTAAAATCTAAAGGTTAGTAAATGATGGAGAAATAAAAGTGAGTAAAAGTAAGCACACAATTGGAAGGGCTTAACCACTAGAATAAAGAAAGGTGGATCTCTTATGTCCTTTTAAAGGCAGAAGATAGATTGGTCATTCATGCCTTCCCTTTAATGCCATTACTTGCATCAAAATAATTAATACTTATTTTTTTAATAAAAAAACTATTATCATTCATACATATTATGCAAAATTTTACTATTTTTTATAAATTTAGATTTATCTCTATAAAATATGAAGATATACAAAAAATAAACCAAACAAAACAAAAGATAATCAAACTTAATTTAAAACTAATTCAAATTTTAACATACAAATCCTAATGAAGTTCATTCAAGTTAATTTCAAAAATAAAGAAATAAAAAAATTTCAAAAATTCATTAATGATTCTAGTTTCTTAAATTTGAAAAATCTTATGTCTTGAATTTGAAATAAGAGATATATCTCTTGTAACAATAGCACTTTCATCCCTTAGCACCTATAAAAGTGGATTCCCAAGTCATCTAAATTGGCTTTAAAAAGGTTTAAAAAGTTAAAAAAATATTGTTTATAGATCAATGATTTATTAATCTAATAAAGATAACTTAAACTTATTTTTTATTCTTTTTAATGTTGTGAATAATCTTATTTTATGTGCACCATGAACTCAACTTCAATTGCTTTAGATACTTTTCTTGCACACAAGCACTTTTTGTAACTTCCATTAAGAAGAAACGTATTAAGACGAGATGTCATTATTACAATAAACAAAAGAAATAATTCTAAAGCTACTTTTTAATATTTATAAAGCTTTCATATGCCATTATTGCAAGCTGACATGGAAAAAGATATTTTTATGAAACTATAACCCAAAAAAGAGACAAATGAGCAAATAGAATGTTGGGAAAGCAAATACCATGTCAATGGTATTACTAAGAATAATATAATTTCATAGTCTTTGAATTTATCTAGCTTGATCGTGTCATTAATGGTGAAAAAACATGATAAGATTAAGGTGTTGAAAAGGAGAAGCTTATAATTATAGCTAACTTTTAAAAAGAGTTATTCTCTTTTCAGATATTCACCAAAATAATATGAAAAAAAATTAAATTTTATTTACACACACATATATATATGACACTATTTTTCACATGACTCGTACTTTTACAGTTGTGCTCGTCATATTGTACAAAATTCTTTTTTACTTTACTCAAGTCATATAACTTAGTTAATTTTTTAACTTTTCCTTCACCTTTTATGATACATGTATGATATTTCTTCCTATATTTATACATTTCAAAATTGCCTTATAGATTGGTAAAATCCATTGTGGCATACTTTGATCTATATAAAATGTATATGTATGGTGTTAACATCTTACGTTATAACTTAAATACCACAAGCATAATACAATTATGAACTTAGACAATGTTTATGAAATATGAAATAAACATAAGGTAACCTATATGAGAATATCTCTAAGAAAAAAAATAAAATTAATGTATTCACTCATAATTGTGAATTGTTTAGAATTGTTATTAGATGAATAAAAAAGCCCATGTTTACTCAATTTATTAACATAATTAATGGACTTTTAGTCTCATAAAAAAATGATTATTTGAGAAATTTAGACTATTCATTGCATATTTTAAAAATAGTGAAAAAAAATTAAAGTTAACAATGATATCAAAAAATAATATTCTTATTTACATATGATATTCATTTACATATTTAAGATTTACTTATTTATAAATAAGCTTTTCATAAATGTCATGATTTTATAAACTTTATTATCCATTTATATTGAGATATTATTTATATATTGAAATTCACTTAAATTTTCTAAAACTCAATTTTTTTACATATATTATAAGTCATATTATAAATATTTAAAGAGCGAAAGACCAAAATGTCATGTGAGTTGTCAGTTATATTATAGAGAGGCATATGATGAGAAATTTTATATTATGTATAGTTTGATATTATTCTTAATATGTTTATATTTAGAGATTTTAGTGAAATACATGATGTATATATATGATAGTTGATGTTTTATTTTTATAAGATAGTTGTGTTAAATACGTGAAATAGTTTATGAAATTAAGTTTAATCATTATCCTCACATAATGACATCTAAAATATCAAATAAATTTCTTATATTTATCTTAATAAATTCTATAAAAATACATAATTATTTAAAATTTCAAAATACTTTCCAATGTAAAAATGCTTTGCAATGTTCACACTAAATGTTATTGTACTCACCCAAATACATAATTTAGCAACCCAATGACACACTCATATTTATATTATATTAAATATATAAGTAAATAATATTTCTTCTTTTCTAATTATACCTAAAATTCTTTTAACAACTTGGGTCTTATATATAAAAAATTTTAAACATGAAGAAAATTCATTAAAAAAAATTAAAATTTCTAACTATCATAATTGCATCTTCAAAAAAACTTTTAAATAATGTGATTGATTTAAAAAAATAAATCATTTATGCAATAACTATAGATTGATTAATTTAAATGTATAGTATTGCGTACACGGTTGGTTGTTTGTAAGGTAATAAAAATATTAGATTAAAAATATGACATAAAATTTAAAAGAGAGAATATTCAAAATTTCTCTCTATCTCTCCACTATGAATTCGTTCCTCTCTCACTCCCTGCTCCCATATCAAATTTAATATTCTTTGTCAGTCATGCCGACGATTCCACCCTCTTCAGCCAGCCACCTCGAGAAGTATGTCGAGCCACTACTCTCTACTAATCCCGACCACTTTTGCATGTTCCTGATCTGTTTCTCGTAGATCTGGGTGATGTACAAGAAAGTCAAGGCCTCCTTCTGGACCACGAAGGAGGTCAACCTCTCGCACTAGGAGCATACCCTTACCTCAGAGGAGCGCCATTTTGTCACCTACGTCATCGTCTTCTTCGCTACTTCACGCGGCATCGTTCTCAAGAATCTTGCCAGGCGCTTCATATGTGAGGTGCAGCTTCCTAAGGCTCAGGCCTTCTATGGATTCCATATCGTCATCAAGAACATTCACTCAGAGATGTACTGCCTACTTCTCGAGACCTACATCAAGGGCTCCGCCAAAAAATCCCACCTTTTTTGTGCAATTAAGAAGGTCCCCTACGTCGCACGTAAGGTCAAGTGGGCGCTTCGACAGATCGATGCATTCGAAACATTTTCCAACAAGCTCATCTCTTGGGACGAAGGCTTTTGTTGTGATTTCACCTGTCTCCTGTACAGCCTTCGTAACACCAAGCTATTCAAGGAAAGAGTTCAAAAGATTGTCGCTGATACTTTTGTCATTGAAAAAGAATTCCTTTTTGATGCCCTTCCCTGCACCCTTGTCAGAATGAACGCCGATCTAATGAGTCAGTAGATCGAGTTGTCGCTGATATCCTTCTTGGGGCATTGAACTATAGTAAGATGTATGATGCTTCGAATCCCTTGGGTTGGATGGAGCTCATCTTGCCCCAGGAAAATACCAACTTCTTTGAGAAGAGCGTCGGTGAGTATCAAAAGGCGTCGGTTATGTCAAGCTTGAACGGCAATGGCGTCATCTATGAGTTCTACATAGATGATGATTTCTTAAGAATACTAGTATTTTTGTAGCGTTAATTCTAATATAAGGTAGGAGTTTGTTTTGTTTGTGGTTATTTATGTATTGCTTTTTATGTTGTGAAATTATACACCTCAAGGTGTTTGATGAAATGCTTAACTCATTATAATCGTTAAATTTGAGAATTTGAATCAAATGATTGAGGTCTACTTGTTTCATGCAATTAACAACTAATGCATATGAAAGTTTCATCGTTTAGCTGTGCTTTATACTGCCAAGGATGCTTCTAATATCTTGTCATCTTTTGGACATATTTAAACACTTTTGTGAAGTATTGAGGCATTAGTATGAACAAAAACATTGAATAATTTTATAGCAAAAAAGTATTTGTTGTGATTCTATTTTTAGATAGTGTTTGATTGGAGTATCATAAAGGTTATAATCATAGATGATAATACAATTTAGATGTTTCTTATATCTTGTTTTGAATATTTTAGTTGGTGGATTTGATTTATCATTTGATTTTATACTTTTATTCATTGACTAGTATTGTGACACCTTCAATCAAATTCATGAACTTAGTTAGAAATCTCTTCAAGTGGTGTGTTCCATTACTAGTCTTATTTTAAGTAGTTTCTTATTGATAAGTCTTGAAGGATTGTTATTATTGTGTGTATTTTTTTTATTCTAATATTTTTTTAGATTGAAGTATGTAACTCTTTTTTAAGTTGATGTGAAGATCTCTAATGAGGTTAGTGTGCAAAAGTTTTATCCCGTTACTTGGTGAACAACCAAATAAAATCTTAGCCATTTGATTGATGTAAATATAAGTGGAAGAAGTAAGGTGGAGTTATTGAAAAATCTTATGTATGTTTTTATTGTTTTTGTATTTATTTTTGTGGTTGTATTTTAGTTCTTATTTATTATATATTTAATTTTGTAGTGTTTTTTAAAAAATGTGATTTACTCTCTTATATGTGTCAACAAACTCTGCACTTATAGAATTATATAGATATAAGGGATGTCGTTCCACATCATGATGGTATTTTTTAAAATAATTAACATTTATGAGATTTGGATTTTGTTATTTTTGTCAAATTACAAATAAAAAAAGTGTTATGTGACACAAAAGAGTAACATTTTAAGAATATATCATAACTTCTCTTTGCATCAATATAAGTGATTATTTATGAAATATGATCAAACTAGTTGTTTTTAGTTAATGATTATCAAATCATAATAAATTAATATCCATCTTGTATAACATTTTTATTTCTTACTATATCCACTTCCCAAAAGATATAATGAATGATATATTTAATCATGAAATGTCAAACATGCATGTATGTGTGGGTATTCATTTACACAAAAATAAAAAAAGATCATTTGATACTAGCTTTTGATGTTATAAAACAAACTTTCATACTCGTATTTATTAGAATGTAAGTATTGTCTTGAAGAGATTTAATGGGTTCAAAGTAAAACAATTCTTCAATTTGAAGTAATCATATCAACAAAATATATAAAAAAGTTTCTCAACCAAACAACTCATTTATGATTTAGCAGCTCCATTGCCTCTAAACTAATAATTATTTAGTCGTAATCATTTGCATCATGGTGCTAGTAAAGAGAAGTTTGAGCACTTTTCTAAAGGAATGAAAGATATGTAAGGGTCATTAAGAGTGAAACTTTTGTAGTCATTTCCTACTTGTTAGTACATGTGTCATTATCACATTTCCTTTCATTGATCAGCTTCTTATAAGTCTTCGCCTTAATGATATCCTCTTATACATCATGTATGTTCTCAAAACTTCATTGTAAAGATTATCATCATCATCTAAAAACTTGGTTGCCAAATTGGTGGCTAAGTAGTTTTCTAATATTCGATGATCATTGCCCCTTAGTGTTTATGCTTACATTTCTATGCCCAAGAAAACATAGTACATGACTTATTGCCTCAAAAGATCACTCCATATTAATAATCTCGTCATCATGCTAATGGCCTCTGCAAAATTGGGAAGTTTACATGTGAGAAAAAGGTGCATAAATAGGCATAAAGATCAATGTGTTTTTAAGAAGTGTCATTTTGAAAATTGAAATAAAATGAGTATCCAAGGATGGAATCTTGCTCTTCATATAACAGATAATGAGTTGGCATTAACCATCTTATGTTAACGTGCGTATATTGGAAACCTTAACTATCTCTAATTTCAATACATAGATATTCTCATTATTTTAATAATCAATTTTTTCTTCTCCACTAAAATGAAAATATTATACATGAAAGGGAATGTATTAGCTAACTTACTGTTATACCCGGTAAAATTTTATGTATTTGATCTTTAATAAATTAATTGTGGCTTGGATGATTTCGAATCGACAGTAGGATGAGCCAGGAACTCAATTGTAGGCTATTGGAATTTCTGAAATCTTTTGGGAATTTTCGGAGCACCGAGGAATTTTTAATTAATTTTCCCTGTTTAATTAGATTTATTGGATTTTTAGAAATTCGAAAATCCATTTAAATTAAACCGGAAATTGGTTTACCGCGCGTGAACCGGACCGGAACGGTTCAGCGGAGGCGGAGACAGTTCGCCGAGTGAGTTTGCGCGTGCGTTCTGATAAGCTGATCGGACGGTCGTGATCGACGGTTGGGATTGAACCGGCTGATCGGGTGCTTACCGTGTCGATAGCGTGTCGACAGCGCGTATCGGGTGCTTACCGTGTCGAAAGCGTGTCAACGGCGCGTAATGGGTTTCACCGTGTCGGCCAGAAATATAAAACCCTCGCGAAACGATTAGGGTTTGTTCGGCCGACCGATAGAGAGAGTTTTTCCGGCGTACGGCGCGTGATTCCGGCGGCCTGGCAAGGGGCTTTTTGTGCCTGGAGATTCACGGGAACGAGGAGAGTCAATTCGTACCGGATTCGTTCGGCGAGGAGCTGCGGCGAGCTACGGACGAAGTTCACCGTCGCCGGCGTCGTTGAGGTAGGAAATTCAGTTTAAATTAGTGATTTAGTAGAAAATTAAAAGCATGAAATACTTTGCTTAATGAAAACAAGCATGTGGATGAAAATCGGATTTAATTGAATGCTAAATTGTGTCTTTTGCAAATTTCGGAATTTCCTGGAAAAATTCCCATTTCGCCGAAAAAAAAAAAAAAAAATTTATTGATGCTTAGGAGCATGTTAGGAAATTGTTCTCCTTGATCGCAGTCGCCGGAAATCGACGGAAGGATCGTAATGGTCGGCGATGGCGGCGGCTAGGGTTTCGCGGGTTTCGGACCGAGGAAGGAGAAGGGTTTAGATAATATCAAATCTAATTAAGTAATTAATGATATTTACGCCATTTTATTAGTAATTAAAATTAATCCGATTAACGGATTATTAAGAAATTGGTTCGGCGGTGTCGCGGTTCAGCGCGAGAGTTCCGAACCGGCAGCGAAAACCGGTTCAGCGGGATTCGGCGCGGACGAACGGCGCGAAAGCCGAACCGGCAGCGAAAACCGGTTCAGCGGGATTCGGTGCGGACGAACGGCGCGGAAGCCGAACCGGCAGCGAAAACCGGTTCAGCGGGAGTCGGCGCGGACGAACGGCGCGGCGCGGAGGAGAGAGAAGCGGAAGGAAAATTCGGAAATTTATTATTAATCCGAATTTTCGGAAATAAAAAGGATAAGCGAAAAATTTAATTCGGAAATTAATCCGAAATTTTGGAAAAAGGATATATGTGGAATTTAAATTCGGAAATTTATTTCGAATTTCGGAAAATGGATAAAGGGCGGAAATTGAAATTGGGATTTAAAAATTTCCTGAAGTGGGGAAAAATGTTATCAGTGATGACAGTACAGCTGGAAACAGTCAGACAGAAGTATGGTACACGGATGCTACCAGAACAGTCAGTAATTGACAGTTGTGTTGCTTGATGGCAACGGCATGGATTGAGTCAGTTTACTCAGTGTTGGCATATTTTATGGATTGGCATATTGGACCGGACTACTATAGACCCTATATGATGTTTTAGGGTAGTTGTGGTAGGTAACTGTGCGGTTCGGACTTAGCTTCCACAGTATACATGTAGACTGGTATACGCCTTGTTGTACCTGGACACATGTTGCCGAATCTTGGAGTTAGAGATTGGCAATGACTGTAGGGGCGTGAGCTTCTATGGAAGTTGTTGGTAGAGGACTCCTTGGAACGGTGGCTGAGTCAATCTCTCCTGGTCCATGTGTGTAGGCCTGCGCGCCTGAGGGTGGCAGGGGTGTCTCGCAGTGGCTAGCCAAGTGTGTAGGCCTGCGCGCCTTAGGGTGGCAGGGGTGTCTCACGTTGGCTAGAGATTATGTGACTGGATCTGTCTGTAGTCTCCAGGAGATTGATTGACGAGAGACACTGCGGTGTCGGGTGCTTAGGCGCCATGCGTGTTTCGAGATGGGCGTTCCCACTGGCACGTTGCCTGGTAGCCCAGAGGAGAGCTACTCTGGTGTGACGGGGGTGGCTGTGGTTGGTCGGAGTCTGGGACTGAGAGTGCCTATCCACCGTACATTGTTATGCTGTATTCCTGTATTTTTGCTATTATCCTTCTCTTGCATGTGAGTTTTACTAGCTGACTTTCCTACTGGGCGTAGCTCATTCCTGTATTATATATTTTCAGTGGCTCGGCAGACTTGACGCTACCTGATTAGGTGGGATCGTGGTCAGCAGGCTTGTGGAGGATATCTGATTGTGATTGTCTGAGATATTCTGGTTAGTTGATTGTTGCTGTTGGATGTATTTAATGAGGTTATTATTCTCATATGTCATGTAATATGTGAGGGAAATTCTGACTTATGTTTCTGGTTGGATAATATTGCACTTGTTGGACTTGGTCTTATTCTTGTAATGTAGTTTCCATTTACTACTCTACCTTATTGTCTTGGAGTATGGTGTGTGGAGTGCCATATTTTATCTGAGGATGTTATATATCTTTTTGTTTGATGGTGAGGTCATTACATGACTATGGAACTTAACCATGGGGGTTCAGACTTCTAATAGACCGGTTCTCCTACCCGTAGGGGTTAGGAGTATTGGGTCTAGTAGGAGTAACATTGCGCGAGTCCATCTGTTAATTCAGGAGTCATGAACCTGATTTGACGGTGTACCCGGGAGATGGGATCCACATTGTTAAGGGAAGTAGGTGTGTAATGATGTGTTATATCCTATGTTTTCGTAGGCTACTCAGGTTGGTATGGGACGATCTGAGCTGTCTATATATAAAAAAAAAAAAATTGTATGCCAAAAATCAGCCTAGGAAAAATGGGGTGTAACAAGAGTGGTATCAGAGCCCTAGGTGAGGATAACGGGGCTAGACGTGTATAGGGGTTCAACCCAAGGTGGGGAGAACTGTTGATTCTTTTGTATACTATAGTAGTCCATATGCCAATTGCCAAATGACGACTCTAATGCCAGATTAATTGTTTTTGACAGTATGGCTGGTACCAGGAGACTTTCCGCTCGTGGAGCAGCTAGAGGCAGACCGGTATCTACTACTCCTACCCCGGAGACGATCCCAGCATTGCCAGTTGAGCCAGCCGTGGATCGTTGGATCGATGCCTTCATGCGGTTGCGTCCGCGGAGCTTCAGTGGGTCGGCTGACCCAGCGGTGGCAGATGACTGGATGGCTCATATGTTTGAGCTATTTGATGCCTTGGGATGTCCATTCGGCAGGAGGGTAGTGCTTGCTGCTCTAGTGTTGGAGGGAGAGGCTGCTACCTGGTGGAGAGGCCAGCGGCGCGCTATGTTTGGGGAGGCCCAGAACAGTGAGATAGCATGGGATGACTTTGTTGAGGCATTCAGGGAGTGCTACATTTCCGGCCTCTGCCATGGCTCAGTTCAGGAGGGAACTTATACACCTCAGGCAGGGCCAGATGTCAGTGAACGATTACTTATCGAGGTTCACTTATCTGGCGAGGTACGCCGTAGAGCTGGTGCCTTCTGAGGAACGCAGATGTGAGATGTTCCTGGAGGGACTTCGTCCTATGCTGCAGCGCCAGCTAGTTGTGAGTCGGTTTGCCAGGTTTCGTGACTTGGTGGAGGCTGCGAGATCCGTTGAGCTTATTGATATCCGGATGGAGGCCCAGAGAGAGACTCATAACAAGAGGAAGGAATTCAGAAATATCCAACAAAACAAAAAGGGCAAGAGACACAGAGATCACAGTGGTACTCAGGAGGTCGTGGTCCGGCCACGACCTATTTCTGAGAGACCAGTGCAGCAGACAGGTACCCGGACTGGGGGGATTATCTGCTACCATTGTCGACAGCCCGGACACAAGAAGTGCAACTGCCCAGAGTTGAAGAAACAGAGGATCACGGGACCGGTTGGTTCATCTGGGGGACAGCCCAGGGTATTTGCACTGACTCGGCAGCAGGCTTCAGAGTCACCAGAAGTGATCACAGGTATGCTTCATTTTGGCAACGTGCAGTGCATGACTTTGTTTGATACTGGTGCATCTCATTCTTTTGTTGCTGAGAGGATCTGGAATCAGATATCAGGATCCAAGGGTTACTTGAAGGAACCCTTACTGGTTAGACTTCCTGATGGGAAAGAGATTCCCACTGTTCAGAAGATTGACGGATCTATTCTGATTAGTGGACACGAATTCGTGACAGAGTTGATATGTGTGCCACTAGCAGAGTTCGACATCATTTTGGGGATGGATTGGTTGTGCCACCATGCAGTGGTTCTGGATTGTTGGGAGAAGAAGGTCAGGATCAGAGTGCCTGGTTCGGGGGATGTGATATACTTTGGTCTGAACAGGCAGATTCCCCTGATCTCAGTTCTTCAGGCTGGAAGGTTAGTAAGTAAGGGTTGTACTGGTTGGTTGGCCTATGTGACCGATAGCCAAGCCACCACTACCCCTATGTCAGATATTCCAGTGGTGAGAGATTTTCCTATGGTTTTTCCAGAGGAGTTGCCTGGATTTCCACCAGCTAGGGAAGTGGAGTTTTCAATTGATTTGGAGGCAGGAGTAGCTCCTATTGCTAGAGCTCCTTACAGGATGGCTCCAGCCGAGCTAGCAGAGTTGAAGACTCAGTTACAGGACTTATTAGACAAGGGACTCATACGCCCCAGTTGTTCACCTTGGGGTGCCCCTGTCTTATTTGTCAAGAAGAAAGATGGTAGTATGAGGCTGTGTGTGGATTATAGGGAATTGAATAAGGTTACTATTCGTAACCGATACCCTTTACCACGCATCGATGATTTGCTGGATCAACTTCAGGGAGCAACTGTGTTCTCCAAGATTGACTTACGCTCGGGTTATCACCAGATCCGGATTAGAGATTCTGATGTACCCAAGACAGCATTCCGTACTAGATACGGACATTACGAGTTCACAGTGTTGCCTTTTGGATTGACTAATGCTCCAGCAGTATTTATGAACCTGATGCATCGAGTTTTTCATGCCTTTCTGGATCGGTTTGTGATCATCTTTATAGATGATATATTGATTTATTCCAGAGATAGGGATACTCATGCAGATCAGTTGAGGACTGTGCTTACAGTGTTGCGGGAGAATGAGCTGTATGCAAAATTCTCCAAGTGTTCTTTTTGGCTGGACTCAGTAGCATTCTTAGGACACATTGTCAGTGCGGAGGGCGTGGCTGTTGATCCTAGCAAGATACGAGCTATTATTGATTGGAAACGGCCATCTTTTGTCACTGAGATCCGGAGTTTCCTTGGTTTGGCTGGATACTATAGGAAATTTGTTCCTCACTTTTCTAGACTGGCTGCTCCACTAACCCAGTTGACCCGGAAGGGAAAATCTTTTGAGTGGACAGAGAGTTGTGAGAACAGTTTCCTAGAGCTGAAGCAGAGGCTTAGCACCGCTCCAGTATTGATGTTACCCACACAGGAGAAGCCGTATCAGATGTACACTGATGCTTCACATATAGGCTTGGGAGCCGTACTAATGCAGGATAACAGAGTTATAGCATATGCTTCGAGGCAACTGAAGGATCATGAGAAGAATTATCCCACTCATGATTTGGAGTTAGCTGCTGTCATTTTTGCCTTGAAGATATGGAGACATTATTTGTACGGAGTTCCTGTAGATTGCTTCTCTGACCACAAGAGTCTTAAGTATCTGTTCACTCAGAAGGAACTGAACTTGAGGCAGAGGAGGTGGTTGGAACTGATAAAGGATTACGAGCTGACAATAAACTACTGCGAGGGGAAGGCTAATCCAGTGGCTGATGCCTTGAGCAGACACGCAGTTGTGCATAATATGTTAGTCTGTGACTCTATACCAGACTTGGATTGGAATGTTGAAAGATGTCAGGAACAGTTGTCTATTCAGAGACTGGTTCACAGACTCAGCTCATTGACTATTCGGGCTGACTGGTTATCTGAGATGCGTGACCTTCAGCTTTGTGATGAAGAGCTGAAGGAGAAGATTGAGTTGGCATCGCAGGGATTGGGAGGAGACTTTGCTCTCAGAGACGACATTTTGACCTTCAGGGGTCGCTGGTGTGTACCATCACATCAGGAGTTCAGGGAGAGGATCCTTCGGGAGGCTCACTATGGAACCTTGGCTATGCACCCTGGAGAAGTCAAGATGTACAGGAATTTGAGGAGTGTTTTCTGGTGGAGAGGTTTGAAGACAGATGTTGCTGCCTTTGTTAGGAAATGCCTTACATGTCAGCAAGTTAAGGCCGAACACCAGAGACCTGGAGGATTGTTACAGAGATTGCCGATTCCGGAGTGGAAATGGGATGACATCACTATGGACTTTGTGACTGGTCTTCCTCGTACCAGACAAGGTTTTGATGCTATTTGGGTCATCGTAGATCGATTGACCAAGTCAGCCCATTTCTTATCCATTAAGAAGACGGATTCAGCGGCACAGTTGGCAGAGATATATATTCAGCAGATTGTCAGATTGCATGGGATTCCCCGTTCTATTATTTCTGACAGAGACGCCAAATTCACATCACAGTTTTGGAAGAGCTTACACACTGCCATGGGTACACAGTTAAAGTTCAGTACTGCTTATCATCCTCAGACGGATGGACAGTCTGAGCGGACTATTCGGACCTTGGAGGATTTGCTACGCTTGAGCGTACAAACTTACTCAACAGATTGGACTAGACGATTACCCTTGGTAGAGTTTGTGTACAATAACAGCTTCCAGGCGTCGATTGGTATGGCACCTTACGAGGCGTTGTATGGGCGTAGGTGCAGATCTCCTCTTTGTTGGGAGGAGGGTGATTCCAGGAGAGTGTGGGGACCCCAGATTGTAGAGGAGACCACAGCGGAAGTCAAGTTATTGCAGGACAGATTACGTACTGTGCAAGATCGCCAGAAGAAATATTATGATCCTAAGCACAAGGCTGTTGAGTTTTCTGTGGGAGATAGGGTATTCCTGAAGGTCAGTCCTATGCGGGGTCTATTCAGGTTTGGAAAGCCTTCTAAGCTTCGACCTCGTTACATTGGACCCTATCCTATTCTGGAGAGGATCGGTGAAGTGGCTTACAGGTTGGCACTTCCTGAGCATCTGACTGAGATTCACAATGTGTTCCATGTTTCGAATCTCAAGAAATATGTGCCAGATCCTTCTCATTGCATCAGTGATGATCTTCCTGGTTTACAAGTGGCACCAGATTCTTCTTATGTGGAACTACCAGTTCGCATCCTCGAGGAGAGCAGCAGACAGCTGAGGAACAGGTCGTTTCCTATGGTCAAGGTTCTGTGGAATAGACATGACGAAAGGGAGGCAACCTGGGAGCTAGAGCAGGATGTTGCTGGAAAATGGCCGGAACTTCTTGCTGAATTTCGAGGGCGAAATTCCTGATAAGGTGGGGAGATTGTTATACCCGGTAAAATGTTATGTATTTGATCTTTAATAAATTAATTGTGGCTTGGATGATTTCGAATCGACAGTAGGATGAGCCAGGAACTCAATTGTAGGCTATTGGAATTTCTGAAATCTTTTGGGAATTTTTCGGAGCACCGAGGAATTTTTAATTAATTTTCCCTATTTAATTGGATTTATTAGATTTTTAGAAATTCGAAAATCTAATTAAATTAAACCGGAAATCGTTTTTTTTATCGCGCGTGAACCGGACCGGAACGGTTCAGCGGAGGCGGAGGCGGTTCGCCGGGTGAGTTTGCGTGTGCGTTCTAATAAGCGGATCGGACGGTCGAGATCGGCGGGTGAGATCGAACCGGCTGATCGGGTGCTTACCGTGTCGATAGCGTGTCGACAGCGCGTATTGTGTGCTTACCGTGTGGATAGCGTGTCGACAGCGCGTATCGGGTGCTCACGTGTCGAAAACGTGTCGAACGCGTAACGGGTTCACCGTGTCGGCCCGGGGTATAAAAACCCTCGCGAAGCAGCGAATAGGGTTTTCGTTCGACGGCGATAGCGAGGAAATTCCCGGCGTACGGCGCGTGATTCCGGCGGCCTGGCAAGGGGCTTTTTGTGCCCGGAGATTCACGAGACCGAGGAGAGTCGATTGAGACCAAATTCGTTCGGCGAGGAGCTGCGGCGAGCTGCGGACGAGCTTCACCGTCGCCGGCGTCTTCGAGGTAGAAATTTCAGATATTTAAATTAGATAATTAGCAAATTGAAGCATGTATTAGTTTGCAAATCTCTATCTAAGCATGCGAATGTGATTTTTGAAGCTAATTGTACAAAGTATCGAAAATTGCATGTTAGGGTTTTCGGGACGTTAAATTGTTTCGCCGAAATTGGAAAATTACCAAGCATGAGGATTTAAATATGCCACTTTATTCATGTTAATATGATTGTATAATGCTAGAACTATAATTTCGTGAATTGTCAACATGAGGATTAGACGAAACTGCTCGGCGGAAATCTTGATTTAAACCTTAGGAAATTAGCGACATTATTGGAACATTAGGATAGTACGAACATGTTCTCCTTGTTCGCAGTCGCCGGAAATCGACGGAATGATCGTATTGGTCGGCTATTGCGGCGGCTAGGGTTTCGCGGACGACGGGCGAAGGAAGGAGACGAATTAAGGATTAATTAGGGATTAGTTGAATTATTAAGAGAATAATAATAATATTAATCATTAATATTATATATAAGCGTCGGCTGAATTTCGGATTAATAACTGACCGGCGGGGTTTGGTTCAGCATGAAAGCCCGAACCGGTGGCAAGATGCGATTCAGGGGATTCGGCGCGGTATAGTGAATAGCAAAATTTTAAATTCGGGGAATTATTCCGAATTTTGGAAAAAATGGATAAAATGCAAAATTTGATATTTCAAATTTAGGAAAAATTCGATAATTGAGTTTTAGGAATTATTTACATTTAGAAAATTCAAGGAAAATCAGAAAACTTGGAAATGAGGAATTTCGGAAATTCTAGAGATCAGTGGGTAAAGAACAAATTTCCTGAAGTGGGGAAAAATGTTATCACTGATGACAGTACAGCTGGAAACAGTCAGACAAAGATATGGTACACGGATGCTACCAGAACAGTCAGTAATTGACAATTGTGTTGCTTTGATGGCAACGGCATGGATTGAGTCAGTTTATTCAGTATTGGCATATTTCATGGATTGGCATATTGGACCGGACTACTATAGACCCTATATGATGTTTTAGGGTAGTTGTGGTAGGTAACTGTGCGGTTCGGACTTAGCTTCCACAGTATACATGTAGACTGGTATACGCCTTGTTGTACCTGGACACATGTTGCCGAATCTTGGAGTTAGAGATTGGCAATGACTGTAGGGGCGTGAGCTTCTATGGAAGTTGTTGGTAGAGGACTCCTTGGGACGGTGGCTGAGTCAATCTCTCCTGGTCCATGTGTGTAGGCCTGCGCGCCTGAGGGTGGCAGGGGTGTCTCGCAGTGGCTAGCCAAGTGTGTAGGCCTGCGCGCCTTAGGGTGGCAGGGGTGTCTCACGTTGGCTAGAGATTATGTGACTGGATCTGTCTGTAGTCTCCAGGAGATTGATTGACGAGAGACACTGCGGTGTCGGGTGCTTAGGCGCCATGCGTGTTTCGAGATGGGCGTTCCCACTGGCATGCTACCTGGAAGCCCAGAGGAGAGCTACTCTGGTGTGACTGGGGGTGACTGTGGTTGGTCGGAGTCTGGGACTGAGAGTGCCTATCCACCGTACATTGTTATGCTGTATTCCTGTATTTTTGCTATTATCCTTCTCTTGCATGTGAGTTTTACTAGCTGACTTTCCTACTGGGCGTAGCTCATTCCTGTATTATATATTTTCAGTGGCTCGGCAGACTTGACGCTACCGGATTAGGTGGGATCGTGGTCAGCAGGCTTGTGAAGGATTTCTGATTGGTGATTGTCTGAGATATTCTGGTTAGTTGATTGTTGCTGTTGGATGTTTCAGTGAGACTGTTATTCTCATATGTTACATATAATTTGAGGGTAATTCGGAATTATGTATCTGGATGAACAATATTACACTTGTGGACTTGTATCTTATTCTTGTAATGTAGTTCCATTTACTGTCTTATCTTATTGTCTTGGAGTATGGTGAGTGGAGTGCTACATTTATCTGTGGATGTTATATATCTTCCGTTTGATGGTGAGGTCATTACATGACTATGGAACTTAACCGTGGGGGTTCAGACTTCTATTAGATCGGTTCTCCTACCGGTGTGGGTAAGGAGTATTTGGTCTAGTAGGAGTAACATTGCGCGAGTCCATCTGTTAACTCAGGAGTCATGAACCTGACTTGACGGTGTACCCGGGAGATGGGATCCACATTGTTAAGGAAGGTAGGTGTGTAATGATGTGTTATATCCTATGTTTTCGTAGGCTGCTCAGGTTGGTATGGGACGATCTGAGCTGTCTATAAAAAAAAAAAAAAAAAAAAAAAAAAAATGTATGCCAAAAATCAGCCTAAGAAAAAAATGGGGTGTAACACACACTGTCGTAGGCCTACTCCATGTCGATCTTTACAGCCATGAGGCCCAAAGCAGCAGTGCAAGCATGCATCTTCGACACCATCTCCTGTGCAATGTAAACATTATCTGAAATGCTACGCCCGAGAATAAATGCTGCTTGCTCGCGCGAGATGAGGCTTCACATCAATGGTTTCAGCCTCTCGACCAGTATGCGCGCCACCACCTTGTAGATGGTGTTGCAGAGGCTGATTGGCCGGAAGTGCTTCGGCCTGCACGCCCCTGCTTCTTCGGGATAATGACAATGAGCGTGTCCTTCCATTCCTCCGACAACCTATGTTCCTCAAAGAAAGCCTGCACCGTGCGAATGATGTCCCTACGCGTGATGGCCCAATAACCATGCAAAAACTCCGTCGTGATCCCATTGATGCCCGGGGCTCTGTTCCTCCTTATTCCCCTCGTGGTCGCATTAATCTCGCTCTCAATGACCCTACAGCCGAGTTTGGAGGCCATATCGCCGCAGACGATGCCAGAAGCATGGAGATCGGCGGCAAGGCCACCCGGCCCCCGCATCGCCATTTTCCTTCAAAGTAAGCCAAAGGAACAATACGGATGCTCTCAGGTGAGTCCGCCACCTTGTCTTTTGCATCCCTTAGCTGAGTAATTCGGTTTGTCCGAGCACGAGCCGTGACAGCAGCATGGAAAAAATGGGTGTTGCTGTCTCCAAGTTTCGCCCAACGCACTTTAGCACGCTGTCACTACCATTGTTCCCCATGTGTGCAGCCGCAATGGAAGGACGTGATCATTTGACCAAGCCGCATATGCTCTTCCTCTGTTAGTCCCGCCTGGGACTCCTTTGTTTGTAGTTCATCGATGTCTCTTTCCTACTCCGCGTTTCTATTAACAATGTTCCCCACCTCTTCCTTGCTCCATATTCGCAGTGCCATCAACGATGGCTTGAATTTAGTCATAATCGCCTCCATGCAGTTTCCTCCCACCCATCTTTGCCATGCACGATTCACCACCCAGAACGATTGTGGAAAATCTAACCACACACTTTCGAATTGCAGCCTGCCAGTTTTCAGTCGTGGGTTCCTGCACCCCAGTTCAACCAGCAGCGGGCAATGATCAGACCCGAGCTTACAGAGGTGTTGCACAGAGCATTCGGGAAAGACCTGCATCCCGCAAAGTTCATGAGGACACAATCTAATTGCCCCAGGATACGTGCGCCACCCTGCTTCCCATTACACCAGGTGAAGCGACTGCCGATGAAGCCCATGTCCACCAGCTGCAGCTCCTGCATAAGGTCAGCAAGTTCTTGCTGTCCCCTGCCGTAGATGAACTTCTTCCCGCCCCGTTTCTCTTCCTGTGCCATCACAAGGTTGAGATCCCCTGCGACGATGAGTGGATGATCCCCATTGGACGTGTGCCTAATGACGTCCCAGACATCCCGACACTTGTGGTGATCTTTAGGGCCGTAAACAGCGAAGTAATTGATTTTGCAATCACCACGTAGCCTCACCTCGCACGCCACAACATGTGTAGAGGCCGCCATGATCGTGATATCTACCCAGCTTTTCCATAATAAAATGATACCTGTCGACATGCTAGCAGAAGGGTGAGCAACGAAGTTCCAGTCCTTCCAAAGGAGCCAATTCGTATCCTTCCGTAAGAAACATTACACTTTGGTAAAGATGCATTCATCATATTCTCTTACAATAGTCATAGTTTGATAGATTGACATTTTAGCATGATGACCTAACAAACACCATTTTTATATTTATTATTACCTTGATTTCAAGACGACCCAACCAAGGAAATCATCTGTTATCCTTTCATCTAATACGATATCTAATTTATCTATAGTAGAGAGTGATTTTGTACTTCTTTAATGGTTAGTCATTAGGTGTTGTTTTAAATACACTCTAAAAATTATTATATTTTGGTATTAGGCTATATATCTTTACTTGGGGAATGATTTTTGTTAGTAGAATTTGTGCTTGTATTTTAGGAAGAGGAGGTATTATCCTCTCCATAAAAGATAAGTAAACTTCATGATATCTTCTAAGTTTTTCAAAGTTCTCTAATGTTTTATAAGTTATGATATCAAATGATAGAGAATAAACAAAACTTTAATATCAAATGAGATATGTTAATATGCATTGAGATACAAATACAACTATAACAAAGTAATAACAAAGAGGGGGATAAAAAGATAGCACAAAACATTTTTTTAGGTTTTAGCTAATAAGCTTCACTCAACACATTGCCATGATTTTTTTAATTGCAAACAAATCACTTGTTATTAATTAATAAAAGGTCATTTCAATAGAATATTATAAGAAACTTCAATAAAAAAAGAAAATACAATTATGATTTCAAGTAAAATAAAATTTTAAAACCATTCTTAACACTTCATTATAATTTATGATAATATAATAAAGGTAATAAAATCCTTTGATATGATTGACTCACAAGATACTTCTAAAAAAAGATACAAATTTCTTAAAAATTTTTATTCATGAATATGAATATTCTTGTATTCATCCAAAAGATCTTACACTTTCTTTTTGTCATCATAATTTTAGAAAACCTTCATTAAGATAATGCCAACAAAAAAATTATTAAATTTAGTAATCTTGTCTAAAATATACTAATGAAAGATAGACATAAGCTATGATTCCTTATAACTAAAATAAAAAAAAGCATCCAAATTTAAAAATATTTTATCTATTTATTAAAATCTTGAGGTGCTATAAAAAGAGTTTTAATTTAATTACATAATATTTAAGATAACAGATCTATATTGCTCTTGAGGTATTATATCTTTTCTTTGTGCTAACCTAAGAAGCATTTCAATAGAGTTGCTCCATAATAATAATTAAACATTTAATGTCATATTTTTAAATTTATATGTTATATATGATATTTTATTTAACATAGAATAATACATTATTTCATAATTTCAATACACACACATATATATAAAAGAGAGCATTTATAAATTTTTTTAATTTAAAAATATAAACAATTTAAAATATTGTAAAAAAAATTACATATATTTAAAATGATCAAAGTAACAAACTAAGTCAATCAACCAAAATAGTACATCTTAAACAACACCACCTATTCAATGCTTCAACAGTTCCATCACAAAGAATACATCACATAAATTAATTCAGAACATTCCAAAAATATGTTTAATCAATGTATTTGCATTTTGTGCTCCAAATATTCTCTAAGTAATTAAATTCACAAAATAAATCATTGATACATGACAACTTTCCATAATAATATTTTTCAAATATGTAATATGTTCTACAACGAAAATAAACCCATGAAATAAAAACAAAAATAGTACCCCATAATTTCCACATGCTTGCAATCCAAGATTAAAACATTATCTTCATTATTACATTAATTTTTAAGAGTAATAAAAAAATTAGATTCACATTTATAAGCACCACATTTTAAATTTAACTTTAAATTTAAAATATAATAAATATCCCAAGATTAATAACAATTTCCTTCAAAATTTAATGCCATAACATCAAAAGGTCTTGCATACAAAATCTCCCTACCGTTGAAACAAAAGAAAAATTAGGCAAACTTTACTTCTCAATCTCACAAACATCAAATAATAGTTCTCATAAGAACTTGCAACCTTTTGTGCATTCTATTTTTAAAACGCTCTTCACAGACCCTAGTTTCATATACATAAATTTTTTTTTAAAGACTTGGTTTAAAAACCTCATTTTCAAACATTATTTCGAAACTCACAAACAACCATCAAACAAAACCTCCATTTTCAATAGTACAAAACCTCTTTTTAAAATAAAAAAAAAAACTCTCAAAACATTTTTTTTCATAAGAACTATCTGTATTCTAAGAAATAACAAAGATGCAAATGAAAAAATAAAAATAAAAAAAACAATCTGTTTGATATCTTTCAAGATATCAAATTCAACAATATCAAAATTTTAACAAATGATTTTTATTAAAATCATATTTTTATTCACATTAAACTTTCTAAACCCACAAATTAATTGCATTCATAACATTAAAAACATTCTAACGCTAGAAGAATAGAATGGAATGAAGATATTTGTAATTATCAATAAAGTCCCATAATTAAAAAGAAAACATCCCTCCACAGTTATCCTTACAACATATTCAACTTTTTTTTTGTTTTTTTTTTGTTCAAATTGCATTTAAATGTACTGGACTTATATATCCAAAGTAAAACCTAGTTAGATGCCTACTAATAAGATTATACCTATTAACTTCCTTGGATATGCCTTTAATTCCCCAGGGATCCTTCAGTCTGATGTTCTATTTCATCCTACAACAATCAAGCAGCCAGCTGTTTAGCCACTGGTTGTTGTGTTTTCTGTTAGCAAGTTCGACTCAGAGAAAATGAATCGTTCGAACCTGAACTCAATAATCCGTGCTCTGACACAATTTTGTTTATAGAATTAAGTTCGAACTCCATATAATGACATATTTCAAGTTTTACAAAAATTAAAAAAATTTAAACTAAAATTTTGGGTTTATAATTATTATAACATTACTTTATGTCTTTCAAAAAATTCAGAAGACAATTTCATCTTCAATTATCTGCTTTATATTTAATATCAAGTTTTGACCATAAGTTCCCAACCCATTAACCTCACTTTGTTAAGATCATTATTGTTGTAAGAAACAAAGCTAATGAATTCATGTGATCATGTGTATTCACTAGCTATGATTACTATAAATCATTCAAAATAAAACCAACAACAGAGTATGAGCTATACCTGGAATGTTTGCAGCAATGTAGTACAACAGCACCTTACTATACATGAATTATCATCATCTGCTAAAATCATAAGTATTTCATTCGTTCATCTCTTCTCATGGCATTGTACACTGCTTGTACCTGCATAAGGGCAAAAGAATGTGATGACGAGAAACAGAAATTATGCAAAAGTAAGTAGTATAGATAAATTTATCAAAAGGAAAAGGATGAAAAGACCTGCTCGCTGGAGGCCACACGATCGGGCCAATGTTGACTGAAACATACTTTTCTCTTGGTGATAGTTTCTGGGTTACCCTATCCTAAATTTTGAGGGTTAAGCTTAATATTTAGCTAAAAATGAAAGATGAACAACACCAAACAGATATTGTTAAATTAACCCATGGGTATGCATGAAAACAATCCATTTGAAGAATTTAAATATAAAGAACCTGGAATTGTGCTACGTTGCTGCAGATGCAATTCCTAAATCAACAAAATCAAGCATCATTGGTTTAAATTCCTGTTTTGCATGGAGATGAATGTCTCATAAAATAAGACTTTCCATAGTATTATTTTATGAATTTTCATAAACGATGAGAGCCGATAGAATCCCAAAGTACTTGCCCTAAACAGATTTAGCAAGCAAAAAGTTATTAAGAAGCTTTAAGGTGGAAGGAGCATGAAGATGAATAGTTTCATGTGTGATATGAAGGAAATATTCTCAATCTAAAAATGTTGGAACCTGATAAAATTTGGGAAAAAAAAAGTTCCGATTTTTTTTTTGAAGAGGATATAATATCTATTATATCAAGGCCAAGCCCAAATTACAAAAGGATCCTCAAGGGGGATCGAAAGTGAAATCAGATAACATGAGGTCGAGCAGGGGCTTAGGAATGGAATCCTCGAGACCCCAGATGAAGTCGTTAAGGCACGCTGCCCGAGCAGCCCAGTCAGCAGGCACATTCCCGTCTCTGAGGATGTGTGAGAAACGAACGGCCTCAAGACCCGAAGCGTACTGGATAGTTACTGCGAAGACACCTGACCCCGGGGGGAGGGACACCATCTCGCGCACCTCCTGAATAGCCAGCATTGAATCAGATTGGAGCTCCACAGCCCGGTGCAGAGGAAGAAGATCCCTAACCATGTCAAGTGCCATAAGCAAAGCCTGGGTCTCCATCATGTCGACCGCTTGGGATAACAACCTTTTGCCAGCCATCAGGAGAGGTCTGCCCAAGCTATCCCGCAAACCATGCCCAACCCAGCCATCGAATCACCAACCGCGGCATCGCAGTTCACTCTGATCCATCTTGTTGGGGGGGAATCCAACTGTGCGTAACAAGCAAATCCGTGAATATGCCAGGGTTCCCGCTGGACAGGGAGGAGAGGGAGAGTTGTCAGTTGAGGGACGAGTGAACCTCAAGCAAGATAGTCTGGATAGTAGAGCCAGGTGGAGGCACCGGGATGTTATGTCTGGCTGCATTACTCCTCGACCAAATATAGTACAGCGTAGTCACAATAGTGGCCGCATCCAGTTGCCTGGCACCCTGGTCAACTTTGCCCGAATAGTGCGGTCAGCCCAAACCTCTTGGGCTCTCAGGCAGCGCCAAAAGATGTGCTGCAAGGACTTGTCTTCCGTGCAGCTCTGCTGGCAAGAGGGAGAGTTGCAAAGCTTTCGGCGGGCCAACCACACCGCCGACGGAAGGTGATCACCTACGACCCTCCACATGAAGACGGGGACCCTGGGAGTGACCCTTAACTTCCAGATGCCACAGAATTCCTCCAAGGACCTGCTGCTATTGCCGCCTTTCCGAGCATTGCAGACGATGCTCGAGTAGATCTGGCCGCTGGCAGCCCGGGGCTTCTCCGTAAGGGAAAGAAGCAATACGTCCTGTGAGGACCGCAAGGCTCTCAGAAGATGCGAGATGCGGTCCTGAAGCTCCCTATCTGCCCAAGCGCTGATAACATCCCAATTCCAATTCCCGCCGGGCAGGAGACATTCAGCGACGTTGGCCGGCCAGTGGGTGTTCATATTGATGAAAGTAGGCCAGCAACTCAAAGGAAGGACTCCCAGCCAGTTATCTTCCAAAAATCTTGTCGTCCACCCATCCCCAATAAGCCAAACAAAAAGGGAAATGGCCTCCGGCATTGCCCCCAGCACCATTTTGCAGACCAGGGATGCGTTGCAGGGGGCCTTCATCAGTGAATCCTCCATAGCATATCTTCTCCGCATCAAATCCACCCAGAGGCTAGGCTCTTGATTGAGAATACGTCTACAGCCCTCCATGTAAAGAACGCGGTGTCAAACGCAGAGGTCCCGAAGACCCAAACCACCCGCAAATTTTGGCAGCATGATGCACTCCCAAGCCGCATAATGCATAGCCTTCGCGCTGCTAGTCTCGCCCCATAGAAATCTCCTGATGTACTGCTCCATGGCCTCAATAATCCCCACAGGCACAACACAATGCCTCAGCACATGGCAGGGGATGGCAATGAGGACCGACGATGCCAGAACGGCCCTGCCCGCCAGCGAAAGAGGCCAGACTCTCCAATTGATCAGCATGGTATCCAACCGCTGAAGCAAGAAGCTGACGTCAGACTTGGAAAGGCGCTTGGCAGTGATGGGGATCCCCATGTATGTAAAAGATCTTCCTTCCTCCATGCTGAGCTTCCTGAGGATCAACCCGGACTTCTTCCTGCAGAGGTTAGAGTTAAAGAAAACCCTGGATTTTGCGAGATTCACCTACAGACCAGCGACCTTCCCAAACTCACGGATAATCCTCCTGATGGCATGGCCAGCGATACGGGAAGCAGGAACGAAAAGGATGACGTCGTCGGCGAAGAAGAGATGCGAGATGCAGGGCGCATGCATCCTCAGCTGGAACCCCAAAAGCTGCCGGGATTCATGGTTCCTCACCAAGCACGAGAGATATTTGGATGCCATAACATAGAGATACGGGGAGAGCGGGCAGCCTTGCCGGAGACCCCTCTCAGCCACCACCCACGGGAGGCAAATTCCATTGAAGAGGATGCTGAATCTTGGGTTACTGATGCAAGCAGCAATCTAGTCCCGCCAAATGGGAGGAAATCCCATAGCCATCAACATCTCAAGAAGGAAGTCCCAACAGACACGGTCATAGGACTGTTCTAAAAAAAACGAGCTTCACAGCCATGAGTCCAGCCACGCCCTTGCAAGTCCGCATCTTAGCAACCATCTCCTGCACGATGTTGATATTATCAGAAATGCTGCGGCCAAGGATAAACGCCGCCTGTTCCTACGAAATGAGGTCCGGTAAAACGGGCTTTAGCCTCCCGATAAGGACCCGTGCCACCACCTTGTACACAGTGTTGCAGAGACTAATAGGTCTGTAATGCTCCGGCTTGCTCGCGTCCTACTTCTTTGGAATCAGGATGATAAGGGTGTCCTTCCACTTATTCGGGAGCTTGCAGTCCTCAAAAAAAGCCAGCACAGCTTTAATGACATCATGGCGCCCAATGGTCCAGTAGCTGTGCAAGAATTCAGCCGAGATCCCGTCAGATCCTGGCGCCCTGTTCCTCTTGATGCCCTGCATAGCCTCGATGATCTCTTCCTCGGTGACCCTAGCTCCCAGCCTTGAAGCCACATCAGCATTCACAACCGCCGGGGGAGAGATGACTAATCCCTGGAAATGCAGCTACGCCACTTATGCTCAAAATACTCCTTTAAGACCTGCCCAATGCTGTTCGGGGAATCCGCCACCTGGTCGTCATCACCCTGGAGCATGGATTTGCGGTTCATACGTTCCCGACTTGTGAAAGAAGCGAGTGTTGGCATCCCCGACCTGTGCCTAGTGGACCTTGGTACGCTGCCACCACCACTGCTCCTTGTGGGCATAACCCCTATGGAAGGCGGTGATCAATTCCACGAGATGCCCATGGTTCTCCTCAGTGAGTCCCACCCTCGATTCTCTTGCCTGCAGCACCTCAATGTCACGTAAAAGCACTTGGTTGCGGTTGATCAAACTCCCTAGCTCTTTGCGACTCCAACTGCGCAACGCCATGAGTGAACGCTTGAACTTCATTGAAACAATCTCCAAAGGGTCCCCATTCGAGCGCCTACTCCAGGCCTGCTGCACCACAAGGTAGGATTGGGGATAGTGGAGCCAAATGCTCTCAAATAAGAGCCTGCTGGATTTTGGTCATATCCTGTTGCCACCCAGATTGATTAACAGCGGGCAGTGGTCCGAGCCAAGGCGGCCCAGATGATATACCGAACTGTTGGGAAAAGCAATCAGGCCGGCAGAATTGAGCAGGGCACGATCAAGCCGCTCCAGAATGCGCGCACCCCCTTCTTCCCATTACACCAGGTAAATTGGTTATCGAAAAAACCCATATCAACGAGCTAAAGATCCTGCATAAAATCAGCAAAGCACTGTTGCTCACTGCCGTAGATGAAAGGCCGACCTCCCCGCTTCTCCTGGCCCATAATCAAGTTAAAATCACCAGCAACTAGGAGAGGGGAGTTATCACAGTATGATGTGCGGATAGCGTCCCACATCGCGTGGCGACCCTGAGAAACCCTTCAACCATAAACAAAGCAACAGTTGAGGGTGCATTCCTGCCGAGGAGTAATCGAACAAGCCACTATAAAGGCCGAGGCCGTCGTGAGTGCTAGCTTGATCTCTTTCTCCCACAGCAAAATAATTCCGGCTGACATACCCAAAGATGGTTGAATCACAAAATCTCATTCCTTCCCAAGAATCCAGTTAGCATCGCGCCGGGAGAAAGACTGCATCTTGATTTCCAGTAGCACGACAACCTCCACGTTCCACTCGCGTACCAGACACTGCAAATAGGTCCTCGATTTGCTCTTCTTGGCACCTCTTATGTTCCACGTGATGATCCGTATACTAGTCATATGGTGATTTGCTTCCTACATCCCCACACAAACTAAGAGCAGCTCTCCAGCAATCGACTTGCTAGCCTCCGTGCCCCACGAAGCACGGTCAGCAAGAAATCCTGATTAAGGGTCACCCCCATCCAGGATGGAGGCTCCATCAACCACTGAAACCCCCTGCAGAAATGGAGAATTCGCATGGCCGCCTTTAGCCAATTTCCCAGCATTCGAAAGCTTTGCCGGCTGAGGACTCTGCGCCCCAGCCTTGACCGTCCACCGGACTCTGCTTCTGCCCCGAAACCTGGGTGGGCTCTTGCTACCCCGAGATGTGCTGGCCCCGTCATATCCCCAAGCTGTGCGACTATGAACTTCTCCTGGAGGCCGCTTGATTAATCCCCCAGGGCCCTTGCGATTGATTTTGGACAAACAGACAATACCTTAATTCCAAGAGCACTATCAATATAGACGTAACAAAGGTAATCAATCCTCTAATAAGTTGTGGTTTGAGACAAAACTAGCAAAAATTACTAGATTTGTAATATCATAAGACTGATGAGGGTAGGAGTCACTCACCTAGAGGTTGTTATGCAAGATATGTGCAATGGTGGGTATTCTCGTGTAGTGTGCTGTGAAATAAAAGCCCATCCCTTATTTTATTCTCTATACTTTACCTCTCTCTAAATTTTGATGGATGGTTGGGATGTTGCTTTAAGACTTTGTAAAGCATTGTACCCTTTGCTACCCAAAGTGACAAAAGGTAGAATTAGGGCTTCTCTCATATTAGACTCTTTGCTGACCTCTTTGTTTGTCTTTTGCTCTACATTGGAATCTTTGTTTGCAGGCTTTCTTCCTAACTCTTGCAGGTAGGAGATCAACCTGGAGGTTGCAGGGAAGCATTACATGTATCAGATGTTGCAGTATACCACTTCACTCTTCATTATAGTCTTTAACTTACTCCTCTTCTTCTCCCCTTCCCACTTTCTTCTAACATCTCCCATCATTTCCCTATGCCAATGGATTGCATTACCTAACTACTATTGGAAATCACAATTTGAGGATGTGCTACTCATGCATGACCTACTACATTTTATTTGTCCAAACAACCCTTTACACTCTCCAACCCTTCCTACTAGAAACCTTACTCTTGTTTGTAACTTATGGAAAGACATAGCCTTGTCCTCGGCTCTACTGTAGCTTCATTTATTCATTCCTTTTTGTTATCCTACACCATTGCCTTTGAATCTTGGTATCGACTTGAAAAGTGAATTTCTCCAATCTCATAGGTCCATATCCACTCCTTACATGACCAACTGAGATCCTTGGAAAAGAATCATCCCATTAAAGTAAAATCTCTTACCAGCTCCTTGAATGATTGTAGACCTCTCATTGCAGATGATGACATCATAGATTTTATCCTTGATAGCCTTGGTTTTGAGTTCAAAGAATTCATACGTCCATACATACTTGAACTCAGCGTTTAATAAGATTTACATCATTCTATTTCAAGAATAAAACCTCAGCAAATGTTTAAATATTGTTACTTTACCCTCTAGAGCTACTCGCTCTGCATTAGTAGTCAAACAATAATAAGTCTTCTAATACAACTAATATCATAGTTCCTATTATCTTCTATTAAAAAGGGCATAATGTTCATGGCCATAACTATGGTTAAGACCTCAGTGTTAATTTCTCTACTATACATTCTTATACAAGTTGCTGAGCTATAACTCTTCATTGAAAGCTATATCTATTGCCTACTCCTATCTCACAAAAAACTATTTAATATACATGTAATAAGGTTGGTTACACATCTCAAGTGTGACACAACTCAATAACTTTGTTTATTCAACAAGTACCATACAATATCAACTATCATTGGCTATCATTTATTAGTCTCAATGATGTCCCAAGTTCAAATTAGGACCAAACATATGACAACTACTAAATCTCTATAGTTAGTGTAACCCTATTAGGGGTAATGGTTCTTCATTATGTATGACTCATATTGGAAATGCTATTATCCATGTTACGCATAGCCCTTTCGTTATACATATCGTTTTGTGTTCCATAGTTCAAAAAAGAATCTTTTAACTATATATAAGACAATTTTCTTATAGAGATAAGTGTGTTTTTTCTTTTGGATGTTGATGACCTTTCTATGAAGGATAAGCTGATTAGAAAGATTCTACATGTCAATCATCATATGTATAATATCAATTAAAATATTCCAAACCATTTACTCATTTTTCTCTTCATGCAATTCAATCTATTGAAAAAGTTTGACACTCTTAATTAAACCACCTTTTTCATTATATTTCATAAAACCTCTTCACAATTATACCCTTAACACAAGTATCCTGTCATTAGTTGCTTTTATGTGTGCACTTTGGGTGAAGGACATTAATTGCCTGTCATGCAGTGTTTTGTATACAATCTTTATTCAATATAAACTCATGTTGGAAAATATCTTTTCCTTCAAAATTTTATCTATTTAGTAGGATAATAATAATGAATTCATAGTAAACAATTTAAACATTCTTTGACTCAACGTGACATTCAACAAAGACTATTCTATTTATACTCTACTGCACAAAATGATATAATAGACGAACATAAGTACAGAAACTTTGTTGAATAGGAAGGTTTCTTTCATATAGTTGGGTCTCCAAATAAGCTACTAGCTCGTTGTATTTGCTATAACAACTTTCTTAAAAAATCATCTTCTTTCCAGCATTCTTTGTCTGAAGGCCTAATTATGGCAATCTATGGATGTCTGTGTTTTCCACTCTTGCCTTAGCATCATACTAATAAATTGATTTTACTATGATACTAGCCACAAAAGCTATCTATATCTTGATTTAGATTTCAAACAAATTTACATTTCAAATAGTGTTACATTTCATGAGCAAGCATTCCCTTTTTTTCCACTACCATGTTTCTCCAATACTACCCCAGACAATCCTTCATTAGAATCCTTTGATTTGTCTCTTATTTAACATATTCTAACTCCAATCTATTACTCTACAACACCTAGAACTGCATCCACCACAATTGCTTCTACCCCTTCAATGCAACCTCACTTTCCTTCTATACCTTCACCTTTAATAGTTTTTATGCAACCTCACTTTCCTTTTACACCTTCACTCTTAACAGTTTTTACCTCTAACTCCACACATCTTACTCTGCACAAATCATTCCGTTTGAGCCATTTGCCTTGTAACTTCATGACTATGCATTGCAAACTACAATGTCGAGTCCCACATTCACTCCACAAGCTCTGCTTACCTTTATCATTGACCCCACTTTGTCTGAGCTAGATTCATATACTCAAGCCTATAAGCATGACAACCATGTGTTAACAGTATGACTCACTCATGTCAAATAATACAAGGGTGACTTGTCTCATACACACATCATATGAACATAGTTGATTCTAAATGGGTCTTCAAAGTCAAACAATAATTTGATGGCTCAATTGAATAGTACAAGACAAATTTTGTTGTTACGGGTTCCCATCAACAAGAAGTCCTTCAATTATCGACAAGCATGCAGTGCTTTTTGCTAAACCTGCAACCATGTGAACAATAATTGTTGTAGCTATGCCTAAAGGTTGGATACCAAAGCAACTCAATGTCCACAAAACGTTTCCAAATGGATATCTTGACAAAACAATTTATATGCAAGAATCACCTAGGCTTATAGGAAAACAGTATCCCACACATATAATGCTTACTACAAAAAGTATTTTATGGACTAAAACAAGTTCCAAGGGTTTAATATAAATCACTACATTATTAACTTATTAACACAGGATTTCAAAATAGCCACTCAAATTTACCTTTGCTAAACATGAATATAAATCATTACATTATTAACTTGTTAAAGTAGGATTTCAAAATAGCCTTTCAAATTCAACTTTACCAAACATTCTTCTAATATGTCAATCTTTGCATTAATATACATTGATGATCTAATTGCAACTAAATCAAATAATACACAGTTAATAATTTTCATTGCAACTTTATGCAGTCAACTTAACTACAGAGATTTGGGTGGTCTACATTTCTTTTTGGGCATTGTGGCTCATAACTCAATGAAGCTATACCTTACACCTACCATTTAGATGTCATTTTGAGAACTGCAAATCGTATATTAAAATTGCTGTTCAAGGAACAAAATTGTCAGCTACAAGAGGTACTCTTACTAATCCTTCTGTTTACTATAGCATGGTGAGTGCACTAAAATACCCTAACAATTACACAGCCTGAAATACGTTATGCAGTAAATAATTATGCAAGTATCTCCATAGTCCTAGAACCTTACATTACAAGCAGTCAAGGGGATATTTAAATATCTCAAAGGAACTACCTCTTATGGGCAGACTTTTACACCTTCATCTGATATTTCTATGCAGTGTGATTCAATCAACGATCAACCCATGGCACCTGTGTGTACAGTGGCAACAAGTTGGTGTCCTAGTCAGCAAAGAAATAGACTGCTCTTTCTAGATAAAACAGAGGCATAATACAATAACATGTATTCTACTACAGTCGAGATTCGTTGGCTTTGTTTTCTACCATATGAAATTCATATAACTTTACTTTTCACACATTATTATGTGATAGTAGCTCAGAAGCACATATGGCTTTCAACCCTGTCATACAAGCTCACACTCGCCACATTAAAATTGTCTATAATTTCATTCATAAGTTGGTAACCCGTGCAGCAATTTGCATTCAATATGTTTTACAACTCAGATTGCAGATATAACTATTAAAGCTCTTCCTGCAAACTGCTTCACTTTTCTAATACAGCATCTTTAGCTTACCTTTCCCAAGTTAAGCATGCGTGTATTGTTATGAAATAAAAGCCCACTAGTAGACCAAAATTCTATTTCATAACCTTTTACCTCATATCTCCTTGGATTTTGATGAACGGGCAAGATCTTATTTTAAGCTTTTATAATGCATTGTACCCTTACTGTTCTAAGGGAAAGAAGAGAGAATTTGAGCTACTTTATTAATTGACTTTTACTTTGCTGATCTCTTTGTTTACCTTTGCACTAAAATGGAGTCTTTGATTGTAGGCTTCCTTCCCAACTCTTACTGATTGGAGTTCAAGTGGGAGATTTCAAGGAAGCTTCACAAAGTATTAGGCTTTGGTGAGTTGAAATGTAACAGGCATTTTTTGGGTTTCCATAATAAATGATTGTGGTAATTACAAGTTATTAAGTAAAAAAAATCAAAAGGCAGAGTTGTTAAGTAAAAGTGAAAAGTAATTTTGCTACATATCATCAAATCTATTTATTTATGATATTTTTGGTGTAAAATAGTTAGCTTGAAGCTGAACATTGGGTAGAATACTTAATTAGCAGGAGCACCTTTGCAGGAAAAAGAAAATTAAAGAACATTAATGCAATGAAGCAGTTTGAAGGAGGTAAGAAGTTTCCCGTGTCGCCTAAACCAATCCTAAACTGAAATAATCATTGTAGATTTGCTAGAGTACTGCACTAAAGGTGTTTTTATTCAATCCTACAAACGAACATAGTCTTGTAGATTCTCAGAAGAAAAGTGGATTGAATTTTTATTCAAGAGTTCACACCTCAAAGTCAGGCTCAACCAATTAAAGGATATTTTTTTCTTTAAATAAGAATTAGATCAAATGGCCTTTTTATAATTCTAGCAAACTCAAAAAAAATTTTTACCATGTTTTGATAATAACCCTCTTGATATAGAAATTGAACTTGAGAAATAAAAGTTTACTAAATTGAGACATTATAAAACGAGGAGACAGTTCGATCCTCAAAGGCTGAGGATAGCTAAGGAAAAAATAATAAAAATAAAAAAAAGAAAGCTTCTCTCCACTTGTCAACTTCCTCCCCATTGGCCTATTTTTATAGTTGATGGAATGAAGGACATGTCTTAGGTTTCCCTTGGAAGGTGATAGTCATATTTGTTACTTCCAACATAGCTTAACTACTTGGGGCATACACTCGCATTAGATGAATTATTGTTATTTCATTGATTGTCGTTTAATTGTCTACGACATTGCGCATGAGGGGTCAAAATCATGCTTCTCAAGACCTTTATGTGATGAAGTAGCAATAAAGAAGAGAAGGAGATCTAGAATGAACTAATCAAATCTCACACAATTGGTTAAAGTTAATCAAAGAGTAAATGGAAGCAAAATTTTTTTTAAGTGACGGATGGTTTCTAACACCCCTGAGTCTCGAATCAGGCTTAATAGACTTCAATAAATATGGGCATATAGTTGAGCTCAATTGGGAAAGAAGTTAATTAGTTTTTATTCAAGAGAGATAAAGTCTTGAATGGTTTTGAATATATTCATACTCAAGACATAGTTTTGCTTTAAAAAAGAGAAATTGTTTATGTTTTTTATCTCGAACCATTGTATTGTTTGTTATAAATGAACTTAAAAAATAGCTCTAAGTTAAAAAAATCATAATAATACAAGTGATGTTAAATTATTGAAAAAATTGGACCAAGTTAAATCAAACTTTTGATAGGTAGAATACGGGGAGAAAGTGTATACTTATCATGGGTAAAAAATTTTCAAGTGATCTCCACTCCACACTATGGAAGCTTGACTCCCTCATTTTGAATCAATAAGCATTTGGCCCAACAATAGCTTTAATAAGATACAAACCCTCCCAGTTTGAAGCATGTTTATTAAGACCTTCTCGACATCAAGAGACCTCGCACTTCCTAAGAACTAGGTCTCTAACTTTGAAAGGGGGCTTTTAATGTGCTTGTTAAAGTATTTCTAGATACTTCATTTTATATTGAGTTGATTTAAATGATCTTTGAGAGTAAATCAAGCTCCAGCCTTTTGTTTTCCTCATTCAACTGTCAAACTCTCATTATGTCTTGGTCACCTCAAAGCTTTTAAACTCTAAGAGTGAAGTGGTCGATTTCTATTGAGAGCATTGCTACGGAGCCATACACTAAAGAGAATAGTGATTTGCCCATTGCTACAAAAGGTGTAATTCAAGAAGCCCATAGCACATTGGGAAGCTCGTCAGCACAAGCACCTCTCTTGCCCTCGAGGTGAGGCTTTAAGTTTTTCAACCAGCTTTTATTCACTGCCTTGACTTAGTCATTTGTTCAAGGATGAGCAACAAAAGTGTATTTCAAGTGATAGTTATATTTTTCGTAGATATTTTGCAGTTCTTTAGTTTCGAGCACAGTCGCATTATTCGTAACAATGACTAAAGGAACTCCAAATCTGCTAAATATATATGTCCAATGTAAACTGTAGACATCAACAACCATTTGACCAACAAAAAGAGCAATGTCCTTCAGTAATCTACTAAGAGGTTTGGCCTCGATCCATTTCGAGATTAATTGGCTATTAATAAAGAGTAACTTTCTTTTACTTTCTAATGGTTCAGATAAGCCAAAGAAGTTCATACCCAACACTAAGAAAGGTAAGGAAATGATGATAACTTTCATTTTAGCTACTAATAGTTGAGGAAGAAAAGTTTGGATCTAACACCATGCTCTCCCTAAAAAAAAGCAATGTCCTTTAGCATTATAGGCTAGAAAAAGCCTTGTTGCATGGTCTTCATCACAAGAATGCGACTCAAGCAATGATCGCCACACTTACCCGAATGAATTAACTCCTTAATGTCCTAAACTTTGGAGGAAAGAACTCGTTTAAGTAGGGGCTTGAAAAAAGATTTTGACAAAGTTGCCATTCAATCGAGATGTACTGCTAAGTTTGGTGCTTGATCTTCCTAGCATCAAATTTATAAAAGGTAGGGCTCCTAACTTGTGATAAGCTTCCAAAGAGTTGATTCAACAAGGTGGCCTTTCAAGATGAAGAATTAAGGAATTCAAAGTCTTAATACACAGTATCTTATGAGGAGGAAAGTATTCTTAAAGGTACCCACTTTTGGCTAAGGGATCAATATGTTGATTCTGTTATCACTTGTTTGAAATTTTGAAGGAAAGATTAAACCAAATCTCTTGTAACCTTTGAGAATTGAATCCGTAGTCTTGAATAATTTAGCGTCTTGGCTAATAATTAGTTGTGAGTCATTGAAGAATGTCAGGTACTTGACTTATAACCCTAAAGAAAACTTTTGACCAAAAATCAAAGCTTCGTACTCAATTTGGCTGTTTGTGATGGGAAAGGTTATTTAAATACCTATTTTTACCATGACTTACTGGCTCAGGTTCAATTTCAAAGGCGCTTAACTCTATTATGAAGTTAATGAGAACGTTGGATTTGAGAAAAATCATACAATAAAGATTAAGTTTTAATTCAAACTTGTTGAGGTCAATTAGCCACTTTTGTAATCTTATCAAGACCTTTGTCAACTGAAAGTACACTTTAAAGGTTTATCGGTGACGAAATATTGGCATAGAAGTCAAGCTAACATGATTAGACTTGGAGCGAGCTTCTCGAATGGAGGGTACAATGCTTTAGAACCTTTTTAAGTATGAGAAACGTAATAGACTGAACAATGAATACTATTTTCTTCTAGAATAAGAATCGAGCTAATAGTTGAGCTCAAGGTTGCATGAGCATGAGCTCCCGTAAGATTTGATTTCTTAAGATAAGAGATTAAGATAAGTAGGTTTTAGGGTTTTGGAAAGCTTTCTTGTAATCATTTATCCACTAAAACCTGAACTTAATAGTTGAGCTTATCTACTCAACCAACCAAATGTTGGATGTCTTGATGTGTTATTGGAGAAGGCAAGTTCACTAAATCTTGTACCTTTTTTGTATTTTCTTGAAGCCCATCTCTTGATGCAATGAAATCAAGAAACTTGCCAGAAGAGGTGTCGAAGGAGCACTTTAAGGTTTCATCCTTATAATGAACTTCTCTAAGGTCTCAAAAAACTCTTTTAGTTATTGCAAGTGAACCTTGAAAGTCTTGCTTTTTACCAAGATATTGTCTATATTACTCTCAATATGTTTTACCACATTGGTTTTGAAAGATGTGTCGATCACTCATTGGTAGGAAATTATAGTATTTTTTAGGCCAAAAGATGTACTTTTGTCGCAGAATATGTCAAAATCTATTATAAAAGAAGTCTTTTCTACATCTTATTTGGCCTTCATGATTGATGATATTTGGAGAAAGCATCCAATAAATTGAAGCAATTACATTCGACAACTAAATCCATGAGATCATCTATTCAAGGAAGAGAGTAGGAGCCTTCTAGACTGGCACAGTTAAGATCCAAGTAATCAACACACATGCTACTTTTTATTTCCCTTGTCAAGAACTAAGTTAGTGAGCCACTCTAGGTGTGACAATGGGTGAATAAACTTCACCTCTAGCAATTTGGAAACCTTTTCCTTAGTTGCAACTTGCTTTTTTGCACCAAAATCTTACTTTTCTACCATGCAACTGGGAGCTCCAAGTTTTCATTAAGGAATTATTTTGAGGTCGAGCAGTCAATGCCAGCATATGAAAAGGCATCCTAGCAAAGATATCAAAGTTCTTAGCCAAAGAATTTAGGGTGGTCACCTATTCTTTCACAAGACCCAAAAAGATATTTACATTTTTAGAGTTCCCAAATGGATCAAGTGGCAAAGTGATACAAGGAAAGATAGAATTTACTGAGGCTTCGTATAAAAGTTAAATTGTCAAGGGTCCACCCTAGAGAGAGCTCTTCATAGTGTTTAAGTATTATCACCTAGATTGTAGAAAATCCTCTTGTATTTGCACAACACCTGTCGAAGAGTTGAAGTTAACGAACAGGTGAGGTGTTGAGACTACCATCTCAAACCCTTGCATCATTGATTGTCAAAAAATTGCATTATAAGAGGGAGAAAGAACTACATCAGAGGCAAGATAATAGTAACTTTAAGTTTCTTCATGTCCCACGAGAAGCCTTTGGATTGAACTTGCACTCCTATAGGAGGTGAGATTCCTTATTAAGATGATAAAGGGTATCTTAAAGGGTGATGTGAGGTAGAGTCTATAGTGTCTTGACATCAAGTTGAGAGTAAAAAAGGACAATTGAATGAAAGCATGCGATATTACACTGTAAGGCAATGGCAAAGTGCCAATGGGACAAAGCTTTGAGTAGATATGTTGTGGAGGATTTGAGGAAGTGGAGGTGAGATGATGAGGTTCAAGTGTGGCATAAGTGGCCTCGAGAGCCTCTTGACTAAAACGGGAAGAGCCCTTGTTTTGGCTTAATTGGTGGAGAGACCAAATCAACATTTAGATGTTGTATTAACAAAGTAGGAAGAGTAGAAAGGACCTTGGTGAAGCACTATATTTATTGTTGAAATTGATGAAGGGGGTTACTAAAAGGAGAGGGTTTGGAGGCTTCACATGATTGATGTTGTAGAGATGCATTGTTTTTTTTTCTTGTTAAACATTGGGATCAAGAGGTTTGTCCATAGAGAATAGAATTCTACCTTCTTCAATTTCTATTTCAGTGTCTACTCATTCCAATGGACAACACCAAAAAAAGTTAATGTGAAAATTAATTGAAAGAATTTCACAAAAGCTTAATTTAAAAATTTAGAGGGTGGGATTATAGAATAAGGAGAAGAAATGAATTGGATCAACACAAATTGATGACAACTAAGGAAAGACAGGAAAACAAAATGAAACTAAAGCCATTGGGTCATTCTTATAATTGACGGAACGGGAGGAAATGTATGAAAGGCAACATACAGAACTTGATAGATCATTGAAATGCATGGATATCAAGCCTTGCATCGATAAGTACCACATAAAATTTCTTGCATTGAGTTATTTGTTGGTAGGTCACATAAGAACCAAAATACTCAACTAAAAGGATGGAACTATTACATCGCATTCACCGCACAATAAGTTACATAAAACAACTTGTACATACCTTTATATAAGACAAGAGGACTTGTGGACATGATCTCAAGTATAATAAAGTACAACACTTAACCTATGAGATGAGGCTAATAAACATAGTTAAGTTGAACATTAACCTCAAGATACATAGTACAATGTATAGTATAATGTATTCCATCAATTTCAATATCACCCTCTTAAAAGACAAATATAAATTTCAAAAAAAAAAAAAACAGGCTAAGTCTAGCAAAACTATATAAAAAAAATGGCACAAGTTTGTGCTATGGAGAGGTGAGTTATTGGAATGGATATGTTTAAAATGAGTAAACATGATAGAAAATAGATATAACACCAATTGAAGATAATAAAAATTGACCTAGATATGAATATATTTAAAATAATATATCTTTAAAAAATTATTAGTCAATAAAGTATAATAGTATCAAAAGATTAATCTATCCACAGTTGGTAAAAACATTATTTGTAATTAATATTGTTACTGATGACTCAAAAAAAGACCTATAAGAATATGTGAGAAAGTAAAACTCAAAATTATTCTAAAAATTTTAAAAATCTTTACTAGATTATCTCATCGACATCTACAAAATAAGTCTTCTTGAATATATTTAATGTGTCATAAGTACAAAATGTGCATAAGTATTAAAAACCTTTATTTTTGAGGTGTTTTGAGAACCAAAACAACAACTAGGAATTCAACTTACTCCAAATGATAAAAAAACTAAGATAGTTTTCTCTAACAAGCAAGTTATTGCCACTATAAGCATTAGTTATCCAGCTAACATGGCTTAAAATGGTAGCACATTACACAAGGATGAACTATGGCTTTGATCCATACAGCATTTAAACCAAGTTGAACAACAAATTCCATCAACACAGAAAAGCATTCAATTCAACCCTTTAAACAATATTTAATAATAGAACAATTTATGCAAATAATCCAAATACAACAGCTTAAAAGGCATCCTTTTGTACATTTTGAATTCAGATGTGACAAGCATGACATGCATAATCCCATGCCATAGCAAACTGAAGATATTAAACCAATTGAGAACATATATACAAGAAAATATATGAACTATCTTACAATCTAAACAAATAGGTGATACATTTCATTTAAAAGATAAATTTAATGTATCAGCATCTAGGAGGAGAAAAGTAGCAAATCATTACTCCAATTTGTTAACTACTATTACTGGCATTTGTGTATAATTTATGAGCTTGCTTTCACATTGTGGAAAATGTCTTATGGTCACCATTTTGGGCTTGAACGTTCTTAAAATAGATACCATCAAATTGGGTGAATAGAAGAATAAATAAATGTTTATTAGCCATCAAGTCTTCTTTCTACTTTCAAGTCCTATCCAAACGAGGCCTCCTGGTCAAGAATATCCTAATAGAACAAACACACTTCCGTGGACGCCTTTGCATTGAATTAGAATTAGGCTCTAGAATGTGTATTAATCTAATGGGAGATTTTACCATTAAAAAGACCATTTCCTTCAAATAGCTGAATTCTCAAACCATGATAATGATAAAATCTTGGAGCATACAATGTATTTGTTAATGATGTCAACATACTCCTCCTATTAATCAAGCTTGTCAAGTTGAAAAAAAGAGAAAATATTTTGCCAATACTAGGTTAATGAAAATAACATAAATGTTTTACCTAATATAAAATTTTATAAATTCTAAATGCTTGCATATTTAAGTGCACATAGAAATGACTAAAATTGTTCATGAGTATTGCAACAACAAATCTCTGGAATTGGTTCTTGAAGAACAGATTCAACAGCAACTATCATAGCATTGACAAAATCATCATCTCCTATTCCTATAGCTGTAAACCCTCTAACAGTAGGACACGAGTTGACCTGCAAAACCAAAAAAGTCGAAAAGGAAGCAACGAGTCTTCAGTATCCATATATTAAAAGTTTACATCAATGTTGACCATAGGCCATGACAAGAAACATGTCCAAAAATCTAAAATCAAGGATGTGTTAAACTAATTAAGTGTTGGTAATTGAACAAAACCAACGTTAAAGCTATCTAGACAAGGCTGAAAGGGCATCACAATGCTGTGAAAATGTAGCATGCATAAGGCCAGGTCAAACCAAATAATTTATTATACAAAGAACTGTCATGCATCTTGTAAGAGAATGTTTTCACAAACCATATATTTGCTCACCAAGTTGTAAGACAACAATATCAATAATTATGTCAAGACTCTATTTTGCATGTCCAAGTAAAACAATAACAATAACAAACCTTAATTCCACTAATTAGGGTCAACTACATTTATCCTCTTATGCTTTAATAAACCTTCCTTAATATTCAAGCAAGTGAAGTCATTTACAATTGTCTCTTGTCATAAGTTTTGTTTTTCTTGTTTGCAGGAGAAAATTCCAATATCTAATCTCTCTTAAGCTCATTCTCAATCAATGCTACATTAGCATTGTCTCTTATGCACTAACTTCTAATCATATTCATTCAAATATAATCACTCATCCAACTCAACATTATCTCTAAAATACATAATATATTAAAACTTTACAAACCAATATTTAATATAATATAACATTATTAACCCTATTATAAAACTATAAAGAATTGATATAGCATTTGGTGTAAGAAATAAGAAAAAAGATCAAATAGACACCAAAAAAACTAAAAATTATTGTTTCTCTAATAATAGTTCAAAATTGGAATTGATCTCCTCCAAGAACAAAGATAGGATTGAAAGACAGAGAAAAAGACGAATATGTCAAAGTGAACATAACCTAGAATTGGCTAAAATTAAAGACATCTAAAGAATTACCAAGATCCAAGGATCAAACTTGGAATAGTGCCATCTCAATTCATTTTATAGATAAAACAAATCAATATGACTCTAATTTGTCATGCTAAGCTCCACACAACAAACAACACGAAAATGATAATCATTCCTAGTAAAATGGAAGTTGCAAAAACAATTATAAGCTCTTACTTTTATATGTTTATGAGTTGATTTGGTAAGAATTGGCATGATAAAAAAACACTATTTTGTATGCCTTTTAATGGACTAGGTTCAAGTTTGTGTCTTCAAGGCTAGAATTTGATTAATTTATTTTTGTATTGAATTACAAATCAGGTTTGGTCAAGATTGACCAAGATCTCATCCGTAACTTGCAATTGATATTGTGTGGCTTTACTTTAAGATTAAAAAACAAATTAAAAATAGTAAGTATATAGAAATTAAATTTATTTTAGTTCAAAAATTCAATTATTTGCTTATTAGTTATAATTGGGATAAACAAATATGACTGATGTTTAACAAATGACATTCAATAGTAGTTATATAATTATTAATGTCAAGTTAAGTTGCCCTCCATTGAAAGTCAACCCACCAAATATAAATGGGTGGGGTAATAAATCAAGTTGAATTAAGTAGTTAGAAAAAAATTCATGTAAGTGGATTATTTAGGTTAGTTTTCAAATCAAATCAGGTCATAATAGGATTTATTAACAAACCTAATATGTTAAGCGCATCACATGACATGTCAAAATTAAGAAAATACTTATACTTTGCAAACATGATTGACAATTTATGAACATAACTAGAAACTTGGCAAGCACAATTGGACACTCAGTGGATACATCTAAACACTTTGCATAAATGGTTGGAAGGTTGGACACTTTGTAGACATGGTCAAAAAGTTCATGAACACGATTGGATACTTCATAGACATGACTAGACACTTTGTAAACACAGTTGCACATTGTGTATAAGACTAAACACTTGCATGAACACAATTAATACATGAGGCAAGATATGAATTTATTGTCCATTTATGTCTCATCACTCCTAACATCAAATATTTCCATAAACTTATATCAAATGCCCATCCCTTGCTCTGAGCGCAATCAAACTTCCACCTCTAGTACCTAAGCCTCCTTCTCCAATATGCATGTTATGAGGTGTATCTTGATCGTACCCCAACCTTCAGAGAATCAAGTAATACTAACATTTCCATCATCTTATAAGTTGGCTAAAGATGGAGATAGAAACATGAATATAATGTCTAAAGCCATGCTTTCTAGAATAAACACGAAGCCTATATCATGCCCCTAATCCTATTAAGTAGTCTTACGTGAAAAATGTCAGTAAACCAAGTTCTATTCACCATGGGTTCATACTTAGAGAGTTTTGGTTAGTGCTCCATCAAGATGTTTGTCATATATTGTCAAGGTTTTCCTTGGTTGTATGACTAAGATGTTACCCATAATAATGAAGCTAACACCTATAACTTAAGAAAGAATGGAAAAATGATGACCACATCCTGTTAAATCTAAAAATACTATTAAACCTAAAAATAGTTCTAGTATCAAAATCTCATTTATTTGTAGAAAAGAAAAAATTGTAATATTTTGGATTAGAAATAATTTGAGAATAAAAGTTCCAACAGTAGCATTTTTGAATTCTCTTGTATGGGCCTCAGTGTGTTGAAGAATTAGGTTTTGTGCATCAAAAGTTTAAGAATTTTCTAGAAGAAGATAAAGACATACTTCTTGATGACTTTCAAACTCAATTACTATCTATCAAAGTATTTAACACACTAGACTTGCTTCCTGGTTTATCATTACTGAATTAAATAGATTACAGAATGAACCCTAAAGAAGACCCAAAGTTTTAGAGGCAAATCCAAAATCATTGGGAAAAGATTTTATTAGCGATAGATTAAGTCTGCGTGCTATTCCAGCATTATTAGTGTATGCAAAAGTTGAAACTTAAAGAAACCATAAAAATAATAAAAAAATAAATAACCATAAAATATTTTTTCCTTATTCTTAGGTTGGATTTTAGATTAAACATGAAGTGTGGAACTATAATATTGCCTAAGATAGATTTTTAGACTAACTAGTATTAAATTAGAATGAAAGAAAAGAACAAGTAGAGGATGACTATTAAATTCTAAGAAGAGATTCATGAGTTCTAATCATACCATTTGATCTTTAAAATGGTCATAGTGCTTTTGCCAAGATGATAATGCTTTTAGACCTTAATTGAAGATCTCAAGCAAGAAACCCATCTCAACAAATTCTATGGTTCCCAAAGAATCAAAGTGAGCTAAGAAAATAACACCAAAATGGGCATTGAAATCATAGCCATCAAAGAAGGCCAAAAGTCATACATCCATAAATCAAGGTGTAGCATTTGTGTGACAACTTTCCAAGATCTATCATGCCACACCACATATTGAACTTCTTTGTTGTATAATTGTCAAAATAGATTATCAAAGCCCAAATCTAGGACTCTAAAGCTTGCCATATGACCTAATGTCATTGAAGCAAGTTAACCAACCACAAAAAAGAAACCTACCACCCATACAAGCTTTTGACTAATGCATTTTAAAAAAATTTAACAATACGCTCCACCCTTGTACTTGTTAGCACAACAATGTCAAAATAAAGAAAAGGCTAATCAACCAAAATGACTTATAAATAACCCAATGTTACATGATGAGGCCATGGATTTCTTTAAAAGATCAACCATAACCTATAAATATAACAAAAATGAAAGTATAAAAACAATCTCTCTAGAGAATCACATCAAAAATAGAGTGATGCATGGCCATTTCCCACCTGAAGTCCAAAAAGCTCACCTTACAGGTGTAAAAATCGATCATACTATTAGCGAATCTGAGTACATGTGAAACATAGATAAATGATAAACGAGCTAATGATATATGACAATTCATCATTCTAAAATTAAAGGTATTGTGAAGGAGGCCATGAAAAAAACTGGCCGCAACAACAAAAGTTTTAATCACAAACCACACAACAAAGAATTCTCTATCAAGAAAACAGCCAAGGATGCATCCAGAATAGTCAAATGGAACCCTACACACAAATGCAAGAAAGTGACAATGTGAAGTAACAAATTGAGCAAAAGCATTATGAGCAGTTACAATCACACCAAGATAACCCTCACTGCAAACCAACCTGACAAAATTGAACTTGATCCAACCTGAGGGTAGAGGACTTTATCGGGAGAGGGAGGGGACAATGGGGCCTAGAGGGTGAGAGAGGTCCTAGTTTTCCAAACTTGTGGGAGTGGTTGTAAGAGAGATAGTGAATAAATTTGAGCAAATAATACCAAAAAATAGTATATAAGTTTCATGTTCTGTGAGGTACACATTGATGTTGGGGAAAATAGAGAAATAAAGATGTTATGTATTCTAAAAGAGTTTAAAGAACTCAGTAAGAAATGTGATTACTTGTATTAAGTTTATTTCTTATAAAGGTCTAGTTGATGTAGCATTAAAAATGTAAAAATGCCAAATAATTATGATGACAAGAAAAGTGGTTAATAAAAGGATAGTATTCTCTTCACATTGAGAATTGAAACTTGAGACTTTAACCTCTTGAGTAGGATGTTAAATTACAAGGACTAGAACTATGACATTTTTTAATGCTAGATATGTAGTTATTATCATAAAAAAATGTAGGAAAAAAGTTGTCGAGTGTTTTCTCGCGAAGGACTTGGACATTATGCTAAAGACTTTCAACAAGTGTTGGGGAAATCAACTATTAGAAGCAACAAAAAAGGCTAAGTATTTACACATGAAGGATTTATTATAGACGAACCAAAGTTCAACGCTACAATCAAAGTTAAGGGGGTCAAGTTCTTACATATCAACCCCCATTAGACATAAAATATATGCTATTAATTTGAAGCAAGATCCATCATTAATGAATATTATCAATAATATTTTAAAAGTTTTGAATTAACTTATAAAAGTTTTATGGATTATGAAACATCACATTCATCTATCTCAATCACAATAGCTATGAACATGATAGTTCATTAGTGTAACTTAGAATCACTCTTGTTGCATTGCTTATAAGGAAAAATATAACAATAAACAATCACAGTAAAGAAAAAAACAAAAGAAAAGCATGCAACTAAAAATTTATTATAATTGATATAAAATATATTATTATAAGAATTAACAGCTTTTAATTATCTTTAATTTAAGACAAATGGTTATAATAGATTTGAGCACATAATATATATTAGAAGCAATTGCAATAATTCCTTTTGATAGTTTAATATTTGACAAGTAATATATCTTTATTTTTTACTTTGAGACTATAATATATAAATTTATTTTATTTAAAAAATGAATTTAAAGTTATTAGTTATGTGATTATTCATTTGGTTCTAAGGAATAATTAGGATGTTTAAAACAAAAATTTTATAAAATAATGATTTTCTGAATGCTTAAAAAAGTTTTAGATTTGATAAAAATAATTTTTGAAATAAGTGGATCCAAAAAGATAGTAGCCACACAATCCCTTCTATTCCACAAACCTTATCAAGTGAGACGAATGAGGAGATAACATGAATTATTAATGATCATAATATGATAACCCAAAATTAGAGGAACCAAATGTACTAACACAATGGAGAGATAAGCTTGATTTTGAAGGTCTGTGGATTACCATATAAGAACTTCAATGTATTGATTCAAATCTCTTGGATTAATACCATAGCCATGATCTATTCTCGTAGATGAAGAGTTACACCCAATTAGGAGAATTAGTATAGCAGAACTTAGAGATGCCAAAGGTCATCATGCTAGACATAACCCAATTTAAGCTTAAAGTAGTTCACAAATAGTAATTAAGGGATATATTGTAAATCTATTTGATTAGTTAATAATTCATTTTTATGAGGATTCAAGAAAGTTTATTTGGATTTTTTGCATGAACTGAGCAATGTACATGTGACCCAATAGTGTCTGACACACTTGTGCTTAGGTTATCTCATGGAAAAGTGTGTAAGATAGCATGGTGCAAGCAATAAAATGGCATGACAATCTATAATGTAAGATGTGTAACAACACACTGGGCATCTCAGCATGTGCGACATATAAAACGAGTAGTGAAAAGTAATGTGTAGGAAGTACGACATGCGCAAAGTGTGTGAGATAGTGCTATGTGCGAGACCCACTACTTCAAACCCACCAATTAAACTATTAAAAACAAGATTAAAACTTTCAATACATATTTTAAGAATAAAAATTACTTTAAAATATTTTTAACATAATTTTTTTAATAAATGATAATATCAAAATTATATTATATCTATCAATGCCACCTATATGATACTCTAATCAAACATTACCTAAAAAAAATCACAAAAAATACATTTTGCTATAACATTTTTCGAAGTTTTGTTCAAACTAATGCCTCAGTACTTTGCAAAGGTGTTGAATTATGTCAAAAATACGACAAGATATAAGACGCATCCTTGCTAGTACGAAGTACAGCTAAACAATGAAGCTTTCATGTGCGTTAGTTGTTAATTGTATGAAACAATTGGACCTTAGTCATTTGATTCAAGTTCTCAGAAACCCATTTAACGATTATAATGAGTTAAGAATTTCATCAAACACCTTAAGGTGTACAATTTCATAACATAAGAAGCAATACATAAGTCACCACAAATAGAACAAACTCCTACCTTATATTAGAATTAACGCGATAGAAAGACAAGTATTCTTCAAAAATCGTCGTTCATGCGGAACTCATGGATGACACCATTGCTATTCAAGCTTGACATAACCGACGCCTTCTGATACTCACCAACCCTCTTCTTAAAGAAGTTGGTCTTTCCCTCGAGGAAGACGAGCTCCATCAAATCGAAGGGATTCAAAGCGTCGTACATTTTGCTGTAGTTCAATGCCCTAAGAAGCCGATTGGCGACAAACTCGATGTACTGACTTATCAGATCGGTGTTCATTCTGACTAGGGCACAGGGAAGGGCATCACAAAAAAATTCTTTTTCAATATCAACAGCATCAGCTACAATCTCCCGAACTCTATCCTCGAAGAGCTTGGAGTTAAGAAGGCAGTACAAAAGACAGGAAAAATCATAGTGAAGGTCTTCCTCCCGTGAGATCAGCCCATTGGAAAACATGAGTCAAGGCATAAGCTCACACTTTTCCGCCAGAATATCGCGCAGAAGCTACCGGAGAAGAAGATTCCCGCTACGCATGCAAAGGCAAGCAGGCGCTCTGCAAACGTTTTCGATGCGTCGATCCATTGAAGCGCCCACTCGGATTTACGTGCGACGCAGAGGACCGTCTCGATTGCATGAAAAAGGCGGGATTTTGCGACGGAGTCCTTGATTTAGGTCTTGAGAAGGAGGCAGTACATCTTCGAGTGAATGTACTTGATGGCGATCTGGAATCCGTAAAAGGCCCAGGCCTCGGGAAACTACACCTCGCACATGAAGCGCCCGGTGAGATTCTCCAGAACGATGCCGTTCGAGGCAGCGAAGAAGGCGAGGACGCGTGTGACAAAGTGGCGCTCCTCCGAGGTAAGCGTATTCTCCCTGTGGTGGAGGTCTTGCGAGAGGTCGACCTCATCCGCGGTCGAGAAGGAGGCCTGGACTTTCTTGTATATCTCCCATATCTATGGGAAATAGATCGGGAACATGCAAAAACGGTTGGGATTGAGAGCAAGGAGTGTCTCGTCATACTCCTAGTAATGTTCGATTGAAACGGGTGGAATTATCGACATGACTGAGGACAAGATAGATTAAATTTGATCTGGGAGTGCGTGGGAAAGGAGTTCATTGGCACCAAGAGACAAACATGATCCACAAATTAAAAAGTGACCCTAAAAAATACACATTTGTAATAATTTCTAACAGAAAAAAATAATAAAAAAGAAGTCAATTCTTGTAAGAGATATGAAAGACAAAAAAATATTTTATATAGAGATTAAACATGATAAGAACAAGACATTGTTTTAACTTATAATGGATCTATAAAAGTAATTATCATAGGTACAAAATAAAAAATAAGATAAAGCTAGAAATATTATCATTAAATTAAACATAATATACAAATATTTTAAAAAATATTAACCTAAATTTAAAGAGAAATTTGCATGAGATATTGTCCTCGAAATAACCCAAAACAAAAAAATAACAAGAACAATCAAGTTTACAAAATATCAATTAAAGAAATAGCAATATGTTATGGAGAGAGAATGTCATAAAAAAATAAAATCATTTCTTAATAAAAGTTGATGAGAAAAAGAAAATAATAATAGTAAAAGTGAATGTAGGCTTAAATGGTAGCAACAGATGTATAAAATTAACAAAGTACATCTTTGTCATCAAAATAACTACTCATCAAAATAGATATATAAAGATGAACAAAATAAATCATAAATATCTATAAAATCTATTATATGTCAAACTTGTTTAATTTTTATGAGATAGTGAAATTTTAATAGAGTTTAAGAAAGAAATCAGCTATGTTTTTTAGCAAAAATATATTAAAATAAAAACCAATTAGTATTAATCATGGGATTGAATCCTTAATTTGTTTTATGAAGCATATAGTTAAGAATGGGGCTAGCAATGCAAACTTATTTAAATGTTGAAGGATATATGTGTAAAATACATTACATGCTTATTAAGACTAATCTATATTGTCAATGATGCATAGGAATTTAAAAACAAAATTGGCAAATATTATTGGGTGGTGATTTTAACTTATCATTGGCGAGTAACAATATGTGTTATTTGAATAAAAATTCATTTATATTTTGATTTATATAGGTATTTAATTTGTTTGTTATATTTTAATTGAACATTCTCTTCAAAACATTTTTATTAATGTAAACACATTTTCAATTTTGTTAGGTACAAGAAAATATATTGCCACAAAGAAATCTAAGAAAATATTATAAAAATAATTATCTTTATTAAATTTGATTCTAAAAGAAAAAATATTTATTGGGTGATATAATCGATGACTAAACTTATAATCAATATTATACTTTTTTATATGAATATTTTACTAATTTCTTAATAATTGCTAAAAATTAGTCCCATTTGAAGGGGCTCATATATAGAACGTCTTGAAATAATAACTAAATAATAACTGGAGCAAGAGATTCAGTTCATCGAGATTCAAAAGATGAAATTTCATCTCTATCATTGGTAGGTTTAGTTACAACATTTATAACCTGACCCAAATAAGCCTCGCTCACAGGGATATGAGCAATTTTTCCTATTGCTTTTAAAGAACTACCCTCTTTTATCATCAAACCATTGCTCATTAATACAACACCAACATTATCCGATTCCAAATTCAAAACAATACCTGTTGTACCCACTTCAAATTCTATTAATTCTCCTACAATTACTTCGTCAAGCTCATAAATATGAGCAATGTCGTTACCCACTTGAAGTACGATACCCACATTCAAAATCAACGTAATATATTGTCTCAAAAATATTAAAATCTTCTTAATAAAATTATCATAAATTTTTTTACACATTTATTTTGAAAATAAAAAAACAATGTCTACTAAAGGTAATCATGGATCTTGAAATTTTTTTATGTACCATCTTATAAGTCGATGTTGGCCAAAATCAAATTTTAAACTTAGTTATATTTTTGAAGTGTAATATTGGCATAAAAAATGATATTTTTTTATATTGAAAGCCAAGCATTTGGTAATAACATGTTAATGGATACATTTTATAATTTTTTTTGTTTGGTAATATATCTAGTATGATATTCTAACGAAACCTACATATATTTATCAAAATCAAACTTGATAATTAAATATTATGTTTTACTTTTTTTATTATTATGTATTTTCATATCATATTATATATATATATATATATATATATATATATATATATATATATAGACATATAATCATACATACATAGATCTATAGTTTAATAAATTCATGTATATATATATATACATATTTTTATTATTACAATTTATTTTAATATCTTATTACATAAATGCATAAAAATGTATTTTAATATCCTATTATATAAATACAAAAACACACTTACACTCACAACATACACATATGTTCTTGTATACTTACATGCATTAACACACATATATGTATGCATATATATACACATATATGTGTATATATAAAATATTATATATATATATATATATAATATTTTATATATACACACATACATACATAGATATATATAATAAAATATAATTTTTATCATATCGTTTTTTATAAATATCTAAAAGAGAATAACTCTTCTTGAAAATCAACTCAAATTATAAGCTTCTCCTCTTCAACATCCTTAATCTTATCATATTTTTTCCCCATTAATGACACCATCAAGCTAGATAAATTCTAAGCATATGAAGTTATATTATTCTTAGTAATACCATTGACATGGTATTTTCTTTCTCAATGTTCTTTTTACTCATTTGTCTCTTCTTTGGGATATAATTTCATAAAAATATCTATTTGCATGTCAGTTTGCAATAATGGCATAACAAAGCTTTATAAGTATTAAAAGGTAACTTTAGAATTAATTCCATTGTTTGTTGCAATAATGGCATCTCTTCTCAACTATGATCCTTCTCAATCAAAATTACAAAAATTGCTTGTGTGCAAAAGTATTTAAAGAATTTGATGATGAGTTTGTGCCCATAAAATAAGATTAGTCATAGTAAAAAAGAGAATAGAAAATAAGTTCAAGTTACCTTTATTGGATTAATAAATCATAGATCTACAAATAATATTTTATGAACTTTTTAAACCTTTCTAATGTCAATTTAAATGACTAGGGAATCCACTTTTATGTTACAAAGTGATGAAAGTGCTATTTTTATAAGAGATATCTTTGATTTAAAATTCAAGACATGAGATTTTTTAAATTTAGAAAATTAGAATCATTAATGTATCTTTGAACTTTTTTTATTTCTTTATTTTTTACTAAGCTTAAATGAAATTAATTAGGATTTGTATGTTAAAATTTAAATTAGTTTTAAATTAAATTTGATTATCTTTTGTTTTATTTGTTTTATTTTTTGTATATATTTATATTTTATAGAGATAAATCTAAATTTATAAAAACGAATAAAATTTTACATAAATTGTATGAATGATAATATTTTTTTATTAAAAAAATAAGTATCAATTATTTTGATGCAAGTAATGGTGTTTAAGGGAAAGCACAAACAACCAACCTATCTTTTCTCCTTAAAAATGATATAAGAAATCCACATTTCTTTATTATAGTGGTTAAGCCCTTCTAATTATGTCATTCCTTTTACTCTCTTTTATTTCTCTTCCATCTTTTACTAACCTTTAGATTTTAAGCCTTCAATCCACTATTCTCCTTTTATCACATCCTTATGCTCTTTAATACAATCAAAAACTTAAACTCATCAAAGACCTTATAAGAGAGATAGTTGAGTAGATTTAAGAAATTAATACCCACAAAATAGTATATAAGTTTATGATGGAACTTGGTGTATTGTTCTAACAAAAGATTGTAGATCTAAGAAAAGTCATAGGGCGCAAGTAGTATTGCCAGAAAGCAACCTGTATGTCAAACAAAGGGAAGACTTTTTTGACCATTGTTCGATGAAGCAAACATAAATAACCTAAAAATGCCCACAAAACAATAGTACAAGTAAAAAAAAGCATGCTCTATGGTTTCCAAGCTATGACATCCCTAAGGAGAGAAATTTTTATAAAAGTAATATTCCATTTATAGAGATATTCAAAGGTAAGAACCTTATTATGACACACTCCACAAGAAGGCACAAATTCTAAATTTTCTTTTAACTTTCCAAGCCTAGGTGCCAACAACTCCAACACTACCAAGGCTATTATATAAGAGAGCTATGCAAGAATAAAGGTGTTTGAAAGCTACCAGACTAGGGTGTCAAAGCAAGGTGGGTTACAATCCACAAGGGATACATTTTTAACTAGATAGCTATTAAAAAAGAAAGGCACGTCGTCAAATTTCCAATTCCTACCATTTAAAAGAGAAGCTGCATACGATCATCAAGGAGTGTTGAGGTTGATAAAGGTAGGCTATCGATTGAAGGCATCAATTCCTACACTAGCAATCCTTTCTGAAGTAAATCCACTTATCATCCCAACTTTCCAAATAGTATTATCAATGAATGTAGACTCTCCTTCGACAAATAATTCCCAGATAAAGGAATTACCCTCTATGAATTAGAAAGACATATCTAAACCTCTATGCCTAGTCGTCAAGCACTTAGCCCAAAGAAAATAAGATCTAACAAGGAATTAGGTAAAGAGTTTGGCCACTCGATTGTTTCACAAATTCTTTTATTAGTAAAACCAAGACAGCCATGGGTTTTGGTCCCACAAATGGTCCCTCCTCCCCAAAACAAATGGTATGAATTAGCCTCTTGATAGTGTAAAAAAATATTAAAATGGACTAGAAAATGGGGCATAAAGCACACTAGTAAGAAGGTTAAGCATTGCTAATTACCACAATTCTTCTAGCAAAATTAAGAGCTTTGCCTTCTTCCTTTGCAACGCAATACCCGCTTGGACAATAGAGATAATGTGCTAGAAGTCATCGTAGATTGGTTGATTCTTTAAGAAGGGAATCCATAAAAACCTAATGTTTACTTGAATTTTAAAAAGCAATTTATTTTCCAACATTTCTGTATGCTTAGAGGATATTCTCTTGTTGAAGAAACTTAATGGTTTCTCCTTATTGAAGCATAATCAAACCAAGAAATACCATTAACAAAGAGAAAATAAGTGACAATGGAGACACTGTAGGAGATGTGGATTCCCTCCATTGCTCTTTCCTCCAAAAGATGTTGGATAAGGAGGGTGAGCTTCAAGCTCAAGATAAGGAGAGAAAAGACAACGAACATTCCTCGAGACCCAACAACCACAAATATCCCGTCCATCCTAGCTTCATTAACACAAATTAATGAGGATTAGAAATACAATTAGAGAATTAAGTGCAACAACAGAAATTGAGGTGTTAGAGTATGATCAATGGGAAAAGAAAACTGACTCTAGCATAGGCTTATTCTATATCCATTTTAAGGGATATCAATTCAGATGTTGAAATAGTTTTCAAACAATAAGAGATTTCTTATGCAAACATGCAATTATTAGTAATGAAGCTTCTATGGATGAAAGCTCTTTGCTTATACTGATTAACAAACCAAGGAAACTCTTCATCCTTTTTACTAATACTTTAGTAATGATTTTGTGTATTATAATATAAGGGACAAAATTAGCTCATCCTCCTAACCCCATCCACTTTGGAATGAGGACAACAATCATGTCATGCTATTATTGGGGCATCTTAGCATGGTAAAAAAAATGCCTTACCATACTAATGAATTTCCTAAAGCAATGTCTCAATATCTTTTCTAAATAAAGTGGTTATACCATCAATTCCAAGCACACAACATGTGGCAAGGGATCAAGTTGTGATGATAATTTTGTGATCAGAAATCAGCTCACAAAAATCAAATGCTTAATCTTCCAATGTGATACTTTGAGTCAAGGAAATTAGAAGCTAAAAAGTAGGTTAGGAGACTACTAACCCCTATTTTGCTTAAGAAATCCAAAATAACATCATGTACATTTGCACGGAGAGCACAGAGCAACACTTAACTTTCAAATAGACAATTGATTAATGTGCTTAAAGGATGTACAACCTTGTGAAAGTTTCTATCTTCTGTTGCAAGCCATCGCACCTTCTTCTACAAACACCACCAATTCATCGATGAGCCATCAACAAGCCACAATGAATTACAAGCAAATAGAGCTCTTCAAGTTCATCACCAGAAACACCTTCGTTATTGTATGCTTTCTGTGTGAAGGTATCGATTTGATCTTTGAGGCAAGAACAAAACAAGACAAATTGCTAAGGCCCATCTGCCTGCAAGAGTCGAGCTACTAGAGCATCCAGATGCACTCATGGTTGAAGGTGATAGATTGCTAAGGCCCGTCTTGCTCCAAGAGTGGTGCTACTAGAGCATCCGGATGCACTCAAGGTTCAAGGTGGAAGAGGAGCCACTAGTTGCGAAGAATCAAGAGCTAATGATGATATCTCTAGTTGTGGTGAAGGACAACCAAAAATACTTGAACTTTAGGTGGTGGATAGTCATTACAAAAAAGAAGCCAGCAAGCTGAAGGAAAAGAGGGAAATAATCAAACCCAAGACAAAGAAAGCAAACTAATTTCCGAGATATTTTAGTAAGCAATCCAAGTTCATGAGAATCATGTCAAGATAGAACCAAAATTCTAGCATTATCCTTTATTTGCTACAAAACATGAACCCAATGCCATCAGAAGAGAAGCTACAAAAGTTCGAAGAGAAGACGAAGCTAGAAAAATCCCCTTCTGTGTAGCCAAAAATAAAGGCCTTACCAACCAAATGCTTAATTTAGGACATAATGCAATTGAAATCCCCCTAACAATAACCAAATCGTGTCCCATGGGAATAAGGGAAAAATTAGACCAAATGAATCGATGAAAATGGAGGTCATTGTTCATATAGATGGTAGAAACAACTAAAGGGGACCTAGAGTAATGCACGATCTCAACAATAATGGCTTGCTTGGACTTTGGGATAATAAGCCTTCAATACCTGAAGTCAGCTTTTCCTATAGTTCACTACTTTTTCTCCACTTGTAATATATCAACTTGTAGGTTTGACTTCACAATATTGATAATATTAGTCTCCAACTTTGTAAAGCAAGATGGTTTGTCCCAAGTGTCATGATCGACTCACACTAGATGGATAATGTCTAACTTTGGACTTTACCATCTGGGTATCAAAGGTCTCAAATTAACCATCACTTTAAAAACCCTGATTTACTTCCAAATGGTTTCTTTAGGCCCATGCATTCATAAGAATCACCTTATTAAATGCTAGTGTAGAATTCAAAATAGTATTCATGCATTCAAGAAAATCTATTGATTTTCACCTATAAGCATGATAATGTAGAATGTGTTGGTGTGCAAAGTGCAAAAAAATTAAAGATTTCTTTTAAGAGCTAGAATGATTAGCAAATGGAAGACTCTGTCTATAAAAAGCAACCTTCAGATTTGTTAACAGCCACCTATGATTCATTGATATGTACAGCATGCAAAAATAAAAGCAACATAAAGAAGAAACAATGACAACAAAGCAAGTATATTGTGCAAATCTAAATCAATGGAAACTACTAAAAAATAACTACAACAAGTTAACTTCTGATCTAAAGCAAGCCACTCAGTAGTAGCATCATCCTTAACTGTAGATAACATTGGTTGTATGTGCAGCTCTTCTTTCGGATTTTGATACTTCTGGTTTTGAAAATGGTAAAAATAAGCAAAAAAAAAGTGAGAAGGTCATAAGCCATAAGTGAGCGATAATATTGTTGGAATGTATAGTTCCATAGAGGATTGCCTAAAGGAACAAGTATTTTCTTATTTTAAGATATTTTTTAGCTTTTGGAAGTACTTTGAAGAGAAATTAATCCCAATGAAGGATATTTTAGTATGCACACACCATGGCATATGATGAAATACACACCTTTTTCACTTTCTTTTCTTAATCTTAGAATTCAAACAATAAATATGAAATATTATGATGGGACACTAACAACATTCACAAAATGAATTACAAAAATTCATCTAAGGTAGCTTGATACTGCTGCTTTAAGTCCATTTACCCGTTCATATGCAATGCCAAAGTATCATCCTTCGCCTAAAGAAACATGATTAAGAAAAGAAAACACTTTTTACTTTCTTTTAACAAGCTTCATTTAGTCTAAATTAAAGAATACATATCTAATAGTGTCTTTAACACTAGTATAGCATTTTCCTTTTAATTCAAATAGTATGTTAAAAAACTAGGTGAGAAAATTAGTGAAAGAATTTCCATAGAAGTATTTGAGTACATCTAATTAATGTCAAATACCCTTTTGATTCTTGAGATGTTCAAGGATCAACTTTTGCCACATTGAAGAATGATTAAGCTAATGGCTAAAAATTTATAGGATCATTCAAGTGATATTAACCATAATCAACAAGTAAGGTGATAATAGTTTTAAAGGAATAGGTAATTATAGGTATCTCTTCTCATAATATTTGCAGTTATATCACTCAATAACTGTTAAGGACTTCAGCTGTTACACCTCTCGTGTTTCTACAGTATGGGAATGTTCATCCAAAATTATGAGTAAAGTCCATAAAGAGCATGGATAAGATTATGACTTAAAAAAACAAGACAATGAAAGCAAGCTTGTTTACATGTAAAATTTAACTATCACATTTTAGCACATTCATAATCAACTCAAAATATTGATATGCAACACAATAATCTATTAGAAAAACTACCAATATCCTAAAGGAGATAAAACAAAATCATGCAAATAAAAAAAATCTCAGAATGTTAAGCAATACTTAATACATTCAATTCATGACAAGTTTTCAAAATCTAATTGTTACATCCTAAGCAATAAGAGGAAATGGTAGAAACAACTTTACTCTAATATAGCTTGAGAATCAGTTTAGGCACACCTTCATGTCAACTTTCTTGACCCATAAATTGGTGTTTACTCTAAAGCACAAATCAAATGACACTAGATTGACAAATATAAAACTTCATTGTCAAAACATTTATCAAACATATGACTTCAATTATCATGAGATTTTCTCACCAATTATACATAAAATCAACTTGTCTTATGTTCTTTCTTATAATTAATCAAGAATTCCATATTTTTCAAATTGAAATAAAAAATAACTTTATAGTAATATTTAAGAGATTATGTTCATAGAGCGACCGATAAAATTAGTTACTTAAGGGAATGATGTGAATCATACTTACAAGTTGAAGAAAATCATTTGTCATTTTAAACAGAGTCTAAAGTTTAGCTTCTAAATTTAACCCGATTATTATAACTTTTAAATTTCAAAGATACCAAGTTGATCTAGTACGTTAAGAAATGTAATTGGTATTATCAGCCTGGCAATTTATATAAATGATATTATCCTAACTGATAGTGATTTCACGAGTATTATATAGATAAAAGAATATTTGACGAAGAACATTTTCTCCAAAGATATATGACAACCTTGATATTTCCTTGGGATCGAGGTAGCTCATAGAAACTATAAATTTTCTTGTCTCAATGGAGGTATATACTTGATTTACTAATATAAGTAGATTCCAAACCTATTAACACTTCAATTGACTTCAACATATTATTTTGGAAATATAATGAAAAACACTTGGAAAAAAATTCCTAGCAAATGACTAATGGAACAATTGAATTATTTAACAATCATTCAACAAGATATATCATTTTTCATAAGTACTATTAATCAAATTATTGACAAGTGCAAGCAGGTTTACTGAGATGCTGCTATAATAATTTTAAAATATGCAAAAGAGGTTCCTTGAAAGGGAATAAAATTTGTAAAACATGATCTATAAATTGAGGTGTATTCTAATAATGATTATGCTAGCTCTAAAAAGGCGAGAAATCAACTTCAAGTTATTATACCTTGTTGGAAAGTAATATGATCACTTAGAAAAACAAGAAATAAACCACAATAGCTTATTCCAGAATTAAAATTGAATATCAAGCCATAGCTCACACAACCTGTCAAATGTTTTGGATTAAACATTTAATTGAAAGACTTTGGTTTTTAACCCTAGATAAAGGGTATCAAATTCCCCCTTTTAAATCAACAAAATTTAAAATTTTTTCTCTTGCTAATTAATAAATACTTTAAAATAAGAGAACACTTTTATTTAAGTTATAAGCAAAGTTATATAGTTATATAAAAAGTCAATCCACATTTTAATGTAAAAATAGGCATGTGCCAAATTTTTTTTTGTGATGTGTAAAGGAATTAGCACTTTGTTGATTAAAGACTTAAAAAATTGAAATGAATAAATCATGCTTACAGCTAATGAGTTAGTACAAAATGCTTCTCATCACTTTACTTTATAAACATATACAGGTAGCATCATCACTTTAACCCAATAAAATAAGAAATATTCAAAGTGTGTGCATGTATGTGTATATATATATATATATATATATATATATATATATATATATATATATATATATATATATATATATATATATATATAGAGAGAGAGAGACAGAGAGAGAGAGAAAGAGAGAGATTAGATTATGTGCTATCTCATGTTTTCATCTCAAAACCTATTTGTTAGATAGCTATTAACTTAAGTGAAAATTAGAAGTTTAAATTTTTCACCCATCTCAAAAGGATATATAATACATAGACTTTTTAGATCATTAACGCAACTAAAAATAGGTATCCAATTATTTTGGGGGACCTATCATCCAACTTTATGTGCATCTACCCATGAAATAAAATGATTCCAAATAAGAATCACACATAAATGCACATATTACTAGAAAAATTGTCTAATCTCATGTTTTTGAATAAGAGAATAGATTATTATTTTTAAAAAAGATGTGCATTACGTGATTCTACCACCCAAAAATTCTCTCATCTCAAACAAAACCAATACCTGTAAGCTCTTTGCTACTCAAATTTTCAAGCATAACCTTTAGTTTTATTAAAAAACTAATTTTCACTTTAAAATATTCCAAAAGGATTTTGAAGACAACTCTATTGTACAAAAAAGCACAATCAAAAGCTAATTGGAGCTCATTCTACATGTGCAAATCAACAAAATTGTAAAGAACAACCTCCACCCAACAAGATAGAATTAAGAACAATTAAAGGGAAAGCAAGTAAAAAAATCATGGCCAATTCAAGTCATGCATATTAGATAAAAGCCTAGACCAACCTAGTTATAGATTGCTTCTTCAAGACCATTTATCTATTATAATTAGGATCACTATCTGCTAATCTCTTAAAGCATTGGATGGTGGTGACTTGTTGTATTCTTAGTTATAAACAGCACCAAGTGCTACAATTAAACCATCTTGAATATTAAACTTTTTCTTACAAGCTATCAGATGCCTACAAAGAATACTTCATTGCTTCTACCCAACTCTTCCACTTGTCTCTTTCTTCCTTCTTATCTTTCGTCTTTGCCTCCCCATTGCTAGTATTATTCCATTAAAAATCTTCAACATAATATCTTTTTAGACATTTCAAACTCACCAACTTCTCTTTCTTTTTAATAACCAAATCTTGAGTCTCTCCATTAAATAAAACTAATCTCTTAATCATAAGCTAGATTAAGGCCACTACTTTTAAAAGAATACATTTTGGACTTCCATGCATTAATCATAAGCTAGATTAAGGTCACTACTTTTAAAACAATACATTTTGGACTTCCACGCATTACAATAAAAACAAAACTTTTGAGTGACAATAGTTACCAGATTTGAAGGATTCATTTACATTCCACAATAGATTAATGGAGATCTCTCAAAGCAAACCTTTGAAATTCAAGAACATCTAAAGGAAAAAATCTTAAATTGATTCGTTAGTTAATTGTTGCAAGTCATATCACTAGTTCAAATCTCATTGAATATGATATTGACAACATTAGTCCTAAGTTCAAGGAATTTCTTACCACTTACATCTAATGACCTTCATTGACTTTCGATGAAATGAGTGATTAGCTCCTACAAGAAAAAAAATTCTTAAATGTCTCTCCACATCTCCATTCTACATAGTACTCTTCTAATTTCTATTGTTCAACCTAAAACCACTAAACTTGAAAATATTTAATAATTGTGGTGGTTTATTTTGTAATTTTAATAAAAAAGAGTATGATAAAGGTTGGGGTCATGGTCATAACCATTCATTTCTCACCAATTCTCACATAATTACTCTATAACCTATACCCTTTACCAAAAAACATCAACCTCCGCTATAGTTAACACCCTCCCTCAACTTATCATCAAATTATTTATCATAAATGCATCAAACAAGGACACAACTTGCATTTGTCCTAACCAAGGAAAATCTTCATATGTTACTACTCCTTTGCAAATAAGTTGTCTTCAATAAACCTCCTTGATGTTCTTGATGCTGACTAGCATCAAGACTCTAGAGAAACTAATAAGATGGCTCCATCCAGGGCTTCATTCATAACCTCTCAATTGCATCAAGGTATTAGCTCTATTATGGTTGTTAATGGAGCTAAATTACTTATTTCTTATATTAACTTTACTATTATTTCTTCTCCAATTGGTTTTTTGTACATAAAAGATGTTTTGGATGTTACAGATATTAAGAACTTATTATATCTATCTACACACAAATTTACAATTTAACATAATTGAATATTCTTATTAGACATTAATAACTTTGTTATGAATCAGTGCAAAGAAAAAATTCTATTACCAGGGCAAAATTCAAGCATATCTATGACACAAGCAAATGATCTATTCTTAATCATATCTCAAATAGCTATCATGTCATAGAGATATGATTAAGAATTCCATGGATGTTAAATTCCATGTGTGAATAATACAATTCATTCAAGGCTAAACACACATCGATAGTACTTCTTTGAACAAATTCCATAAATGTTGATGGTTCTCATTAAATATTTCAAGGTTAAATGAAGACCAATGGTTCAACTAAATAATATAAAGCTAGATTAGTAGTTAATAGGTACCATTAATAGCATGGGTTGGATTATAATTATACATAAGCCTTGTAACTAAAATGATCACTATTCATATTGTTCTTTCTTTGTCTTTCTCTAATAGTTGACCTTTGATACAATTGAATAGTTGTAGTCCTCTCTTGCAATAGTAAATTTTTGGTGTTGACTTAAATTTCACTTGCATCTACATCCCTTACAATATATGGTGATTAAGTTCGAGTTGAAAATTCAAACTACTAACAATATAGTATAGAAACTGGAACATCAATTGATTCAAATATTGTTTCATGGCTTTCATAGAAACAAATGACGATCTCTCACTCAAATGTTGAAGTAGAATATCGAGCTTTAGAGACTCATTGCTAACTAAAATTTTTTTTTGCTTTGTATTATCTGAATTGGGTATTTCTGCTCGTACTTCTCTATTACTATTATGTGAATAAATATGCTACTCATATGATTGAGAATTTGAACATGAAATATGAAATTTATGCATGAGTATAAAATTTTATTCAAAAATTATACTTTTTCACATTAATAACATAACTACCATGCCTTTATTTTATTCTGAATTTTTAGAAATAAAAAATAATTTTTGTATTACTAACTTTATTTATTCATCACGTCATGGCCATCATTAAAGATTATTACATGTTTTCATCACATTAATATTATTGCATCTAAATTAATTAATTAAAGAGAATATATATATATATATATATATATATATATATATATATATATATATATATATATATATATATATATATATATATATATATATATATATATATATATATATATATTGATATTGTTATTCTTAATCTTTTTTTCATGTTCTTAATAATTAGTTTTAAAGCTTGAGCACTCTAGATTTAAAATTTTATCCTAACATTTTTAATAAAATATGATGATTTATCATTTGTTTCACATCAAAATTATAAGTTGAAAAGACCACGTTATTAATTTCACGAAATAATATATATATTTTATTTAAATGATTTTAGAAGATGAAATATTATAAAATTCTAAACATAATAAGATGAAGTTAAGATTATGTTTAATTTAAGTATTATTAAATATTGAGATAATTGTTTTAGGTCAATCGTTATGGAGATAAGTAAATTTCACATCAACTACAAAATGGTAAATCCTAAATTATAAAAGTAAAACTATAATTCTTGAAATAGCGAGGTATCTTTTGGGGGTAATTTGAACAAAATCTTTTGTGAATATTTAGGTTAATTATTTGAAAGGTGAAGTAATTTTTGGATCGCTAATCATATGAGAAGTGCTCTTATATGAAGGATAAAATATGATTGGTTTAAGATAATACATCAATATAAATATTGAAATATTATAATATGACATTAAAGTTATAGTTTCTTTAATCTAATTTGTTTCGTGGATACTGATGAGCTTATAACACTTAGAATTGAAAAAAATAAGGAGTGATCATTGGATGATGTACAAAAGAGAGAAATCATTAAACAATGAGTAACTCATGGTATGCTTCTAAATGGAAGAATATATAAATAAATAAGTTCTACATCAATAACAAGACAACGGACCTTGAGCTATGTAAGTCATAAATTTTCAAATGTTGATGTGTCTTTTGGAGGCAAACATATATAGGATTATATGAGAATTTTCTAGTTAAGCATGCTAGGGGTAGAGAAGTTTTCGGATTGGTGACCATAAAAAGGGCTTTGTATGAAGATTAAACCTAATTACTTTGGGACAATACCTAATGAGAAGGCTAAGTTGTTATAAAAACTTTAGAAATATAATTTGGAGATGTTATGTTAATTGAAAATGAAAGGAATATAAGAATTAATCAAGAAAATCATTTAATGAAATAATTATTAACACTATGATTACAACTCCTTGGAGAGACGCATTCTAAAATATCATTAAGGGAATTCCATCGAGCTTTTTTGGAGTAATATATTTCAAAGTTAGCTATAATAATATGAGAAATTATTTATCAAAGTTATATTAGAGAGGGCTAACCACTATAGAATATGAACACAAAATTTCATATTTTGCAAATACCTGTTGATATTAGAGAAAATAGAGAAATAAAGATGTTATGTATTTTAGAAGAGTCTAAAGAACTCAACAAGAAATGTGATTGTTAAGATGAAATTTATTTCCTATCATTAAAAAGGCAAGAAATGTGGTTAATAAAACGAAAGTAGTGTTTTCTTCACAATGAGGACAAAAACTTAAGTCTTTAACCTCTTGAGTAAGATCTCAAATTACAAGAACTAGAATTACGATAATTTTTAATGCTAGATATGTAGTTATTATCATAGAGAAGAATAGAGGAAGAAATTTGTATAATGTTTTTCTTGTGAAGGATTTGGACATTATGCTAAAGAGTTTTCACAAGTGTTGGGGAAATCAACTATTAGAAGTAACAAAAAAAGGTTAAGTATTTACACATGAAAGATTTACTATAAATGGACCAAAGTTTAATGCTATAATCAAAGATAAAGGTAAGGTTCTCACATATCAATCCCTATTAGACCTCAAATATATGCTATTAATTAGAAGCAAGATCCATTATTCATGAATATTGTCACTAATATTTAAAAGTTTTGAATTAACTTATGAAAGTTTCATTGATTATGAAACATCACATTCATTTGTCTCAATCACAATAGTTATGAACATGATAGTTCATTAGGATAACTTAGAGTCACTCTTGTTGCATTGCACATAAGAAAAGAAATAATAACAAAATATCACATCAAGGAAAAAACAAGGGAAAAGCATGTAGCTCAAAATTTATTATAATTGATATAAATGAATTTGATATTATAATAAAGATTAATAGCTTTTAATTATCTTTATTTTGAGACAAATGGTTGTAATAGATTTGAGCATATAATATATATTAGATGCCATTGCAATAGCTGCTTTTGATAGTTTAATATTTGACAAGTATTATACCTTTATTTTTATCTTTGAGATTGTAATATATAAATTCCTTTTATTTTAAAGAGGAATTTAAAGTTGTTAGTTATTTGATTCTAAGAAATAATTAGGATATTTAAAAATTTATAAAATAAAGGTTTTTCGAATGCTTAAAAGTTTGTAAAAAAATTGTTTTGAAATAAGTGGCTCCAAAAAGATAGTAACCACACAATCCCTTCTATTCCACAAGCCTTATGAAGTGAGATGAACAAGGAGACAATATGAATTATTAATAATCATAATATGATAACCCAAAACTAGATGTACCAAAGGTACTAGCATAGTGGAGAGATAAGCTTAACTCTAAAGGTGTGTGGATCACCATGTAGGAACTTCAATGTATTGATTCAGATCTCTTGGATTAATATCATAGCCATAATCTATTCTTTTAGATGAAGAGTTACACCTAATTAGGAGAATGAGTATAGTAGAACTTAGTGATGCTAGAGGTCATCTGTTAGACATAGCCAAGGTATATTATAAATCTTTTTTATCAGTCAATAATTAAATTTTATGAGGATTCAAGAAACGCTATTTGGATTGTTGCATGAGCTGAGCGATATACATGCGACCCAACGGTATCCAACACACTAATGTTTAGTTTATCTCATGGAAAAGTGTTTAAGATAGCATATTGCAAGCATTACAATGGCATGCCAAACCATAATGTAGGATGCGTAACAACACACTTGGCATCTTAGCATGTGCAACACATAGAATGAGTGGTGAAAAGAAATGTGTAGGAAGTACAACATATATTAGGCCTAAGGATGTCATTATAGTTATGTTATATTGAGTATTTTATCACTTAACTTTTTCTATGTTATATTGAGTTTTTTACACATGCTACTTCATTGCATTTAATAAAATTTTGAAACTTAATCTTTTTTCACTCTATTTTTTTTCTTTCTAATTCTTTAAATTCTACCCTTGAGTAGCTTAAGTTTTTCCAAATTTCTTTTACGAATGAGTTGAGTTGCCATTCTTGTTGGATTTGATCCATTCTTTAAGCATGTGTTCTGTAAGTTTCTTAACCAGCTAATTGTTTGACACTTTTGTATTTTAAACAATTTAGGTTTCTTTATACTTTTACATATTTGATTTTTAAACTTGATGTAAATGAATATCATTTCTTTGTGTTTGACTCATATTGTTTATATAACTTACATGAGATATTATCCCAAACCAATAATCCAATATAAAAAAATAAAAAGATTTGTTTAACCTATACATTTATGATCATAAACATAGTATTTTAAGTTATAGTTATGATAAAATTATGTAATTGATTTGGGAGTGCTTAGGCCAAATCCCATGATGTTCACATCAATGATCTCAATTCACAAAATGTAATAAAAAAGATGGATTGAAGAGATTATGAAAAAGATTAGACAACATTTTCTAAACCCATAATACATAATTCTCTTTCTTTGTTAAAAAATTCATGATTTATCCAATGTTGCTTTACCAATCACTAATTTATTGTTATTATTAAACAAAATATAAGTTATCTATAATTGACTTAAAATTTAAGGAGGTTTAATTGATATTCATAACATTTATAGTATATTAGAGAATGTAAGTGTTACACCCCATTTTTCCTAGGCTGATTTTTGGCATACAATTTTTTTTTTTTTATATATAGACAGCTCAGATCGTCCCATACCAACCTGAGTAGCCTACGAAAACATAGGATATAACACATCATTACACACCTACTTCCCTTAACAATGTGGATCCCATCTCCCGGGTACACCGTCAAATCAGGTTCATGACTCCTGAATTAACAGATGGACTCGCGCAATGTTACTCCTACTAGACCCAATACTCCTAACCCCTACGGGTAGGAGAACCGGTCTATTAGAAGTCTGAACCCCCATGGTTAAGTTCCATAGTCATGTAATGACCTCACCATCAAACAAAAAGATATATAACATCCTCAGATAAAATATGGCACTCCACACACCATACTCCAAGACAATAAGGTAGAGTAGTAAATGGAAACTACATTACAAGAATAAGACCAAGTCCAACAAGTGCAATATTATCCAACCAGAAACATAAGTCAGAATTTCCCTCACATATTACATGACATATGAGAATAATAACCTCATTAAATACATCCAACAGCAACAATCAACTAACCAGAATATCTCAGACAATCACAATCAGATATCCTCCACAAGCCTGCTGACCACGATCCCACCTAATCAGGTAGCGTCAAGTCTGCCGAGCCACTGAAAATATATAATACAGGAATGAGCTACGCCCAGTAGGAAAGTCAGCTAGTAAAACTCACATGCAAGAGAAGGATAATAGCAAAAATACAGGAATACAGCATAACAATGTACGGTGGATAGGCACTCTCAGTCCCAGACTCCGACCAACCACAGCCACCCCCGTCACACCAGAGTAGCTCTCCTCTGGGCTACCAGGCAACGTGCCAGTGGGAACGCCCATCTCGAAACACGCATGGCGCCTAAGCACCCGACACCGCAGTGTCTCTCGTCAATCAATCTCCTGGAGACTACAGACAGATCCAGTCACATAATCTCTAGCCAACGTGAGACACCCCTGCCACCCTAAGGCGCGCAGGCCTACACACTTGGCTAGCCACTGCGAGACACCCCTGCCACCCTCAGGCGCGCAGGCCTACACACATGGACCAGGAGAGATTGACTCAGCCACCGTTCCAAGGAGTCCTCTACCAACAACTTCCATAGAAGCTCACGCCCCTACAGTCATTGCCAATCTCTAACTCCAAGATTCGGCAACATGTGTCCAGGTACAACAAGGCGTATACCAGTCTACATGTATACTGTGGAAGCTAAGTCCGAACCGCACAGTTACCTACCACAACTACCCTAAAACATCATATAGGGTCTATAGTAGTCCGGTCCAATATGCCAATCCATAAAATATGCCAACACTGAGTAAACTGACTCAATCCATGCCGTTGCCATCAAGCAACACAACTGTCAATTACTGACTGTTCTGGTAGCATCCGTGTACCATACTTCTGTCTGACTGTTTCCAGCTGTACTGTCATCACTGATAACATTTTTCCCCACTTCAGGAAATTTTTAAATCCCAATTTCAATTTCCGCCCTTTATCCATTTTCCGAAATTCGAAATAAATTTCCGAATTTAAATTCCACATATATCCTTTTTCCAAAATTTCGGATTAATTTCCGAATTAAATTTTTCGCTTATCCTTTTTATTTCCGAAAATTCGGATTAATAATAAATTTCCGAATTTTCCTTCCGCTTCTCTCTCCTCCGCGCCGCGCCGTTCGTCCGCGCCGACTCCCGCTGAACCGGTTTTCGCTGCCGGTTCGGCTTCCGCGCCGTTCGTCCGCGCCGAATCCCGCTGAACCGGTTTTCGCTGCCGGTTCGGCTTTCGCGCCGTTCGTCCGCGCCGAATCCCGCTGAACCGGTTTTCGCTGCCGGTTCGGAACTCTCGCGCTGAACCGCGACACCGCCGAACCAATTTCTTAATAATCCGTTAATCGGATTAATTTTAATTACTAATAAAATGGCGTAAATATCATTAATTACTTAATTAGATTTGATATTATCTAAACCCTTCTCCTTCCTCGGTCCGAAACCCGCGAAACCCTAGCCGCCGCCATCGCCGACCATTACGATCCTTCCGTCGATTTCCGGCGACTGCGATCAAGGAGAACAATTTCCTAACATGCTCCTAAGCATCAATAAATTTTTTTTTTTTTTTTTTCGGCGAAATGGGAATTTTTCCAGGAAATTCCGAAATTTGCAAAAGACACAATTTAGCATTCAATTAAATCCGATTTTCATCCACATGCTTGTTTTCATTAAGCAAAGTATTTCATGCTTTTAATTTTCTACTAAATCACTAATTTAAACTGAATTTCCTACCTCAACGACGCCGGCGACGGTGAACTTCGTCCGTAGCTCGCCGCAGCTCCTCGCCGAACGAATCCGGTACGAATTGACTCTCCTCGTTCCCGTGAATCTCCAGGCACAAAAAGCCCCTTGCCAGGCCGCCGGAATCACGCGCCGTACGCCGGAAAAACTCTCTCTATCGGTCGGCCGAACAAACCCTAATCGTTTCGCGAGGGTTTTATATTTCTGGCCGACACGGTGAAACCCATTACGCGCCGTTGACACGCTTTCGACACGGTAAGCACCCGATACGCGCTGTCGACACGCTATCGACACGGTAAGCACCCGATCAGCCGGTTCAATCCCAACCGTCGATCACGACCGTCCGATCAGCTTATCAGAACGCACGCGCAAACTCACTCGGCGAACCGTCTCCGCCTCCGCTGAACCGTTCCGGTCCGGTTCACGCGCGGTAAACCAATTTCCGGTTTAATTTAAATGGATTTTCGAATTTCTAAAAATCCAATAAATCTAATTAAACAGGGAAAATTAATTAAAAATTCCTCGGTGCTCCGAAAATTCCCAAAAGATTTCAGAAATTCCAATAGCCTACAATTGAGTTCCTGGCTCATCCTACTGTCGATTCGAAATCATCCAAGCCACAATTAATTTATTAAAGATCAAATACATAAAATTTTACCGGGTATAACAATCTCCCCACCTTATCAGGAATTTCGCCCTCGAAATTCAGCAAGAAGTTCCGGCCATTTTCCAGCAACATCCTGCTCTAGCTCCCAGGTTGCCTCCCTTTCGTCATGTCTATTCCACAGAACCTTGACCATAGGAAACGACCTGTTCCTCAGCTGTCTGCTGCTCTCCTCGAGGATGCGAACTGGTAGTTCCACATAAGAAGAATCTGGTGCCACTTGTAAACCAGGAAGATCATCACTGATGCAATGAGAAGGATCTGGCACATATTTCTTGAGATTCGAAACATGGAACACATTGTGAATCTCAGTCAGATGCTCAGGAAGTGCCAACCTGTAAGCCACTTCACCGATCCTCTCCAGAATAGGATAGGGTCCAATGTAACGAGGTCGAAGCTTAGAAGGCTTTCCAAACCTGAATAGACCCCGCATAGGACTGACCTTCAGGAATACCCTATCTCCCACAGAAAACTCAACAGCCTTGTGCTTAGGATCATAATATTTCTTCTGGCGATCTTGCACAGTACGTAATCTGTCCTGCAATAACTTGACTTCCGCTGTGGTCTCCTCTACAATCTGGGGTCCCCACACTCTCCTGGAATCACCCTCCTCCCAACAAAGAGGAGATCTGCACCTACGCCCATACAACGCCTCGTAAGGTGCCATACCAATCGACGCCTGGAAGCTGTTATTGTACACAAACTCTACCAAGGGTAATCGTCTAGTCCAATCTGTTGAGTAAGTTTGTACGCTCAAGCGTAGCAAATCCTCCAAGGTCCGAATAGTCCGCTCAGACTGTCCATCCGTCTGAGGATGATAAGCAGTACTGAACTTTAACTGTGTACCCATGGCAGTGTGTAAGCTCTTCCAAAACTGTGATGTGAATTTGGCGTCTCTGTCAGAAATAATAGAACGGGGAATCCCATGCAATCTGACAATCTGCTGAATATATATCTCTGCCAACTGTGCCGCTGAATCCGTCTTCTTAATGGATAAGAAATGGGCTGACTTGGTCAATCGATCTACGATGACCCAAATAGCATCAAAACCTTGTCTGGTACGAGGAAGACCAGTCACAAAGTCCATAGTGATGTCATCCCATTTCCACTCCGGAATCGGCAATCTCTGTAACAATCCTCCAGGTCTCTGGTGTTCGGCCTTAACTTGCTGACATGTAAGGCATTTCCTAACAAAGGCAGCAACATCTGTCTTCAAACCTCTCCACCAGAAAACACTCCTCAAATTCCTGTACATCTTGACTTCTCCAGGGTGCATAGCCAAGGTTCCATAGTGAGCCTCCCGAAGGATCCTCTCCCTGAACTCCTGATGTGATGGTACACACCAGCGACCCCTGAAGGTCAAAATGTCGTCTCTGAGAGCAAAGTCTCCTCCCAATCCCTGCGATGCCAACTCAATCTTCTCCTTCAGCTCTTCATCACAAAGCTGAAGGTCACGCATCTCAGATAACCAGTCAGCCCGAATAGTCAATGAGCTGAGTCTGTGAACCAGTCTCTGAATAGACAACTGTTCCTGACATCTTTCAACATTCCAATCCAAGTCTGGTATAGAGTCACAGACTAACATATTATGCACAACTGCGTGTCTGCTCAAGGCATCAGCCACTGGATTAGCCTTCCCCTCGCAGTAGTTTATTGTCAGCTCGTAATCCTTTATCAGTTCCAACCACCTCCTCTGCCTCAAGTTCAGTTCCTTCTGAGTGAACAGATACTTAAGACTCTTGTGGTCAGAGAAGCAATCTACAGGAACTCCGTACAAATAATGTCTCCATATCTTCAAGGCAAAAATGACAGCAGCTAACTCCAAATCATGAGTGGGATAATTCTTCTCATGATCCTTCAGTTGCCTCGAAGCATATGCTATAACTCTGTTATCCTGCATTAGTACGGCTCCCAAGCCTATATGTGAAGCATCAGTGTACATCTGATACGGCTTCTCCTGTGTGGGTAACATCAATACTGGAGCGGTGCTAAGCCTCTGCTTCAGCTCTAGGAAACTGTTCTCACAACTCTCTGTCCACTCAAAAGATTTTCCCTTCTGGGTCAACTGGGTTAGTGGAGCAGCCAGTCTAGAAAAGTGAGGAACAAATTTCCTATAGTATCCAGCCAAACCAAGGAAACTCCGGATCTCAGTGACAGAAGATGGCCGTTTCCAATCAATAATAGCTCGTATCTTGCTAGGATCAACAGCCACGCCCTCCGCACTGACAATGTGTCCTAAGAATGCTACTGAGTCCAGCCAAAAAGAACACTTGGAGAATTTTGCATACAGCTCATTCTCCCGCAACACTGTAAGCACAGTCCTCAACTGATCTGCATGAGTATCCCTATCTCTGGAATAAATCAATATATCATCTATAAAGATGATCACAAACCGATCCAGAAAGGCATGAAAAACTCGATGCATCAGGTTCATAAATACTGCTGGAGCATTAGTCAATCCAAAAGGCAACACTGTGAACTCGTAATGTCCGTATCTAGTACGGAATGCTGTCTTGGGTACATCAGAATCTCTAATCCGGATCTGGTGATAACCCGAGCGTAAGTCAATCTTGGAGAACACAGTTGCTCCCTGAAGTTGATCCAGCAAATCATCGATGCGTGGTAAAGGGTATCGGTTACGAATAGTAACCTTATTCAATTCCCTATAATCCACACACAGCCTCATACTACCATCTTTCTTCTTGACAAATAAGACAGGGGCACCCCAAGGTGAACAACTGGGGCGTATGAGTCCCTTGTCTAATAAGTCCTGTAACTGAGTCTTCAACTCTGCTAGCTCGGCTGGAGCCATCCTGTAAGGAGCTCTAGCAATAGGAGCTACTCCTGCCTCCAAATCAATTGAAAACTCCACTTCCCTAGCTGGTGGAAATCCAGGCAACTCCTCTGGAAAAACCATAGGAAAGTCTCTCACCACTGGAATATCTGACATAGGGGTAGTGGTGGCTTGGCTATCGGTCACATAGGCCAACCAACCAGTACAACCCTTACTTACTAACCTTCCAGCCTGAAGAACTGAGATCAGGGGAATCTGCCTGTTCAGACCAAAGTATATCACATCCCCCGAACCAGGCACTCTGATCCTGACCTTCTTCTCCCAACAATCCAGAACCACTGCATGGTGGCACAACCAATCCATCCCCAAAATGATGTCGAACTCTGCTAGTGGCACACATATCAACTCTGTCACGAATTCGTGTCCACTAATCAGAATAGATCCGTCAATCTTCTGAACAGTGGGAATCTCTTTCCCATCAGGAAGTCTAACCAGTAAGGGTTCCTTCAAGTAACCCTTGGATCCTGATATCTGATTCCAGATCCTCTCAGCAACAAAAGAATGAGATGCACCAGTATCAAACAAAGTCATGCACTGCACGTTGCCAAAATGAAGCATACCTGTGATCACTTCTGGTGACTCTGAAGCCTGCTGCCGAGTCAGTGCAAATACCCTGGGCTGTCCCCCAGATGAACCAACCGGTCCCGTGATCCTCTGTTTCTTCAACTCTGGGCAGTCGCACTTCTTGTGTCCGGGCTGTCGACAATGGTAGCAGATAATCCCCCCAGTCCGGGTACCTGTCTGCTGCACTGGTCTCTCAGAAATAGGTCGTGGCCGGACCACGACCTCCTGAGTACCACTGTGATCTCTGTGTCTCTTGCCCTTTTTGTTTTGTTGGATATTTCTGAATTCCTTCCTCTTGTTATGAGTCTCTCTCTGGGCCTCCATCCGGATATCAATAAGCTCAACGGATCTCGCAGCCTCCACCAAGTCACGAAACCTGGCAAACCGACTCACAACTAGCTGGCGCTGCAGCATAGGACGAAGTCCCTCCAGGAACATCTCACATCTGCGTTCCTCAGAAGGCACCAGCTCTACGGCGTACCTCGCCAGATAAGTGAACCTCGATAAGTAATCGTTCACTGACATCTGGCCCTGCCTGAGGTGTATAAGTTCCCTCCTGAACTGAGCCATGGCAGAGGCCGGAATGTAGCACTCCCTGAATGCCTCAACAAAGTCATCCCATGCTATCTCACTGTTCTGGGCCTCCCCAAACATAGCGCGCCGCTGGCCTCTCCACCAGGTAGCAGCCTCTCCCTCCAACACTAGAGCAGCAAGCACTACCCTCCTGCCGAATGGACATCCCAAGGCATCAAATAGCTCAAGCATATGAGCCATCCAGTCATCTGCCACCGCTGGGTCAGCCGACCCACTGAAGCTCCGCGGACGCAACCGCATGAAGGCATCGATCCAACGATCCACGGCTGGCTCAACTGGCAATGCTGGGATCGTCTCCGGGGTAGGAGTAGTAGATACCGGTCTGCCTCTAGCTGCTCCACGAGCGGAAAGTCTCCTGGTACCAGCCATACTGTCAAAAACAATTAATCTGGCATTAGAGTCGTCATTTGGCAATTGGCATATGGACTACTATAGTATACAAAAGAATCAACAGTTCTCCCCACCTTGGGTTGAACCCCTATACACGTCTAGCCCCGTTATCCTCACCTAGGGCTCTGATACCACTACTGTTACACCCCATTTTTTTCCTAGGCTGATTTTTGGCATACATTTTTTTTTTTTTTTTTTTTTTTTTTATAGACAGCTCAGATCGTCCCATACCAACCTGAGCAGCCTACGAAAACATAGGATATAACACATCATTACACACCTACCTTCCTTAACAATGTGGATCCCATCTCCCGGGTACACCGTCAAGTCAGGTTCATGACTCCTGAGTTAACAGATGGACTCGCGCAATGTTACTCCTACTAGACCAAATACTCCTTACCCACACCGGTAGGAGAACCGATCTAATAGAAGTCTGAACCCCCACGGTTAAGTTCCATAGTCATGTAATGACCTCACCATCAAACGGAAGATATATAACATCCACAGATAAATGTAGCACTCCACTCACCATACTCCAAGACAATAAGATAAGACAGTAAATGGAACTACATTACAAGAATAAGATACAAGTCCACAAGTGTAATATTGTTCATCCAGATACATAATTCCGAATTACCCTCAAATTATATGTAACATATGAGAATAACAGTCTCACTGAAACATCCAACAGCAACAATCAACTAACCAGAATATCTCAGACAATCACCAATCAGAAATCCTTCACAAGCCTGCTGACCACGATCCCACCTAATCCGGTAGCGTCAAGTCTGCCGAGCCACTGAAAATATATAATACAGGAATGAGCTACGCCCAGTAGGAAAGTCAGCTAGTAAAACTCACATGCAAGAGAAGGATAATAGCAAAAATACAGGAATACAGCATAACAATGTACGGTGGATAGGCACTCTCAGTCCCAGACTCCGACCAACCACAGTCACCCCCAGTCACACCAGAGTAGCTCTCCTCTGGGCTTCCAGGTAGCATGCCAGTGGGAACGCCCATCTCGAAACACGCATGGCGCCTAAGCACCCGACACCGCAGTGTCTCTCGTCAATCAATCTCCTGGAGACTACAGACAGATCCAGTCACATAATCTCTAGCCAACGTGAGACACCCCTGCCACCCTAAGGCGCGCAGGCCTACACACTTGGCTAGCCACTGCGAGACACCCCTGCCACCCTCAGGCGCGCAGGCCTACACACATGGACCAGGAGAGATTGACTCAGCCACCGTCCCAAGGAGTCCTCTACCAACAACTTCCATAGAAGCTCACGCCCCTACAGTCATTGCCAATCTCTAACTCCAAGATTCGGCAACATGTGTCCAGGTACAACAAGGCGTATACCAGTCTACATGTATACTGTGGAAGCTAAGTCCGAACCGCACAGTTACCTACCACAACTACCCTAAAACATCATATAGGGTCTATAGTAGTCCGGTCCAATATGCCAATCCATGAAATATGCCAATACTGAATAAACTGACTCAATCCATGCCGTTGCCATCAAAGCAACACAATTGTCAATTACTGACTGTTCTGGTAGCATCCGTGTACCATATCTTTGTCTGACTGTTTCCAGCTGTACTGTCATCAGTGATAACATTTTTCCCCACTTCAGGAAATTTGTTCTTTACCCACTGATCTCTAGAATTTCCGAAATTCCTCATTTCCAAGTTTTCTGATTTTCCTTGAATTTTCTAAATGTAAATAATTCCTAAAACTCAATTATCGAATTTTTCCTAAATTTGAAATATCAAATTTTGCATTTTATCCATTTTTTCCAAAATTCGGAATAATTCCCCGAATTTAAAATTTTGCTATTCACTATACCGCGCCGAATCCCCTGAATCGCATCTTGCCACCGGTTCGGGCTTTCATGCTGAACCAAACCCCGCCGGTCAGTTATTAATCCGAAATTCAGCCGACGCTTATATATAATATTAATGATTAATATTATTATTATTCTCTTAATAATTCAACTAATCCCTAATTAATCCTTAATTCGTCTCCTTCCTTCGCCCGTCGTCCGCGAAACCCTAGCCGCCGCAATAGCCGACCAATACGATCATTCCGTCGATTTCCGGCGACTGCGAACAAGGAGAACATGTTCGTACTATCCTAATGTTCCAATAATGTCGCTAATTTCCTAAGGTTTAAATCAAGATTTCCGCCGAGCAGTTTCGTCTAATCCTCATGTTGACAATTCACGAAATTATAGTTCTAGCATTATACAATCATATTAACATGAATAAAGTGGCATATTTAAATCCTCATGCTTGGTAATTTTCCAATTTCGGCGAAACAATTTAACGTCCCGAAAACCCTAACATGCAATTTTCGATACTTTGTACAATTAGCTTCAAAAATCACATTCGCATGCTTAGATAGAGATTTGCAAACTAATACATGCTTCAATTTGCTAATTATCTAATTTAAATATCTGAAATTTCTACCTCGAAGACGCCGGCGACGGTGAAGCTCGTCCGCAGCTCGCCGCAGCTCCTCGCCGAACGAATTTGGTCTCAATCGACTCTCCTCGGTCTCGTGAATCTCCGGGCACAAAAAGCCCCTTGCCAGGCCGCCGGAATCACGCGCCGTACGCCGGGAATTTCCTCGCTATCGCCGTCGAACGAAAACCCTATTCGCTGCTTCGCGAGGGTTTTTATACCCCGGGCCGACACGGTGAACCCGTTACGCGTTCGACACGTTTTCGACACGTGAGCACCCGATACGCGCTGTCGACACGCTATCCACACGGTAAGCACACAATACGCGCTGTCGACACGCTATCGACACGGTAAGCACCCGATCAGCCGGTTCGATCTCACCCGCCGATCTCGACCGTCCGATCCGCTTATTAGAACGCACACGCAAACTCACCCGGCGAACCGCCTCCGCCTCCGCTGAACCGTTCCGGTCCGGTTCACGCGCGATAAAAAAAACGATTTCCGGTTTAATTTAATTAGATTTTCGAATTTCTAAAAATCTAATAAATCCAATTAAATAGGGAAAATTAATTAAAAATTCCTCGGTGCTCCGAAAAATTCCCAAAAGATTTCAGAAATTCCAATAGCCTACAATTGAGTTCCTGGCTCATCCTACTGTCGATTCGAAATCATCCAAGCCACAATTAATTTATTAAAGATCAAATACATAACATTTTACCGGGTATAACAGTGTGCGTTGGGACTTTCTGCTCGAGATGATGAAGATCATGAGATTTCCTCCTATCTGGTGTGAATGGACCATTGCATGCATAACTTGTCCGAGATTTGGTGTTCTCATTAATGGCTCTCGCCTCCTTTGGGTGGTGGTGCAGCGGGGACTCCGGCAGGGATGTCCGCTTTCGCCCTACTTATACGTCATGGCTATAGAATTTCTATCGATGCTGGTGAGGGACTCCAAGACGAAGCAGCTGCTTAGATTCAGACCTGGGCAACACGCACCACGGATTTCACACCTCCTATACGCGGACGATGTGTTGCTGTTTGCTCCCGCCACACGGGAGGTCGCGCGTGCTGTGCGAAGTATCATGGGTGCATTTGATGATGCTTTAGGGATGCGCGTTAACCTCATGAAATCCAAAGTATACTTCAGTACGAAGATCAGCAAGAAGAATGCTAGGCTTGTTTTGAGGAAACTCCACATGGAGCAAGGCCGAATGTCCACATACCTCGGGGTCCCCATTGCTGCGAGGCGCCTTAACAAGGCTGACCTCAGTTTCCTGGTACAAAGGATTGATGCCATGGTGACCAATTGGCGTATCCGTCCGTTGTCACTTGTGGACAGAGCTGCCTTGGCCTCCTCTGTTCTTTACTGCCATCCCAAGTCACGTTCTGTGGCATTGAGCGGTGCCTATAGGAGTAATTGAAGACGATGAAAAGAGAATTAAAAGGTTTCTATGGAACAGGACAAGCAGCACGCACACGATGTACTATGTGTCCTGGGATTATGTCACTTTGCCGAAGGCCGCTGGCAGGCTTGGACATTGGGACTTCCACGTATGGCAGCGCGTGTTACAAATGAACAATTGCAAGCGCATTCTCAGTCGCGAGGCGAGCCTTTGGGTTGAAATTATGAGACGAAAGTACATGCTGATGAATCATCTTAATAAAGCTCCACGGAACGCTTCTCCTGTGTGCAGAATGGTGTTGAAGGCAATGCCAGTGGCAATGTCGATCTTCGTCTAGCGCATCGGCGATGGGTGGACGGTGAGATTCGCAGAAGATAATTGGTTGGGTATCCTCTTACTTTGCTGCTGGCTGACATTCATTAACATGAACATCAATTGGCCGGCGAGCGTTGCTGACTTCATTACGGTTGTTGGGGACTGGGACGTGGATAATATCCATGCTTGGGTGGGTGAGGAGCTGACTAACAGAATTCTGCATCTTCTGAGAGCTCGAACGTCTGCCCAGGACGTGCTCCTCCAGATGCACACCGAGACGGCGAGGGTTGATAGTGGGAGAATCTAAACGCACGTGGTGTGCGGTGTTGTTGACACCGTCAAGCGGGGTGGCCGGCGTTACGCAGACGAGATGAGGGGCATTTGGAAGATTAAAGCAATGTCGAGGGTGCACATGTTGCAGAGGCTGATTGGCCAGAAGTGCTCCGGCCTGCACGCCCCTGCTTCTTCGGGATAAGGACAATGAGCATGTCCTTCCATTCCTCTGGCAGCCTTTGGTCCTCAAAGAAAGCCTGCATCGCACGAATGATGTCCCTGCATGTGATGGCCCAATAACCGTGCAAAAACACCACTGTGATTCCATCAATGCCCGGGGATCTGTTCCTCTTGATTCCCGGCATGGCCGCATTAATCTCGCTCTCGGTGACCCTGCAGCCGAGTTTGGAGGCCATATCGTAGCAGACGATGCCATAAAGCATGGAGATCGGCGGCAAGGCCACCCAACCCCCGCGTCGCCATTTTCCTTCAAAGTAAGCCAAAAGAACAATCCGGATGCTCTCAGGTGAGTCCGCCATCTTGTCTTCTGTGTCCCTTAGCTGAGTAATTCGGTTTGTCTGAGCATGAGTCGTGGTGGCAGCATGAAAAAACCTGGTGTTGCTGTCCCCAAGTTGTGCCCAATGCACTTTAGCACGTTGTCACTACCATTATTCCCTATGTGTGTAGCCGCAGTGGAAGGACATGATCATTTGACCAAGCCGCATATGCTCTTCCTCTGTTAGTCTCACCCGGGACTCCTTTGTTAGAAGTTTGTCGATGTCTCTTTCCAGCTCCACGTTTCTATTGACAATGTTCCCCACCTCCTCCTTGCTCCATCTCCACAGTGCCATCAGCGAGCGCTTGAATTTAGTCATAATCGCCTCAATGCAGTTTCCTCCCGCCCGTCCTTGCCATGCACGATTCACCACCAGGAACGACTGTGGAAAATCTAACCACACGCTTTTGAATTGCGACCTGTCATTGTTCGACTGTGGGTTCTTACACCCCAAGTTAACTAGCAATGGGCAATGATCAGCCCCTAGCCGACAGAGGTGTTGCACAGAGCATTCGGGAAAGACCTGCATCCCCGCAGAGTTCATGAGGACACGATATAATCGCTCCAGAATACGCGTGCCATCCTGCTTCCCGTTACACCAGGTGAAGCAATTGCTGATGAAGCCCATGTTCACCAGCTGCAGCTCTTGCATAAGCTCAGCAAGTTCTTGCTGTCCCCTGCCGTAAATGAACTTCTTCCCGCCCCATTTCTCCTCTTGTGCCATCACAAGGTTGAGATCCCCTGTGACGATAAGTGGATCATCCCCATTGGATGTGTGCCTAATGACGTCCCAGACCTCCCAGCGCTTGTGGTGGTCTTTAGGGCCGTAAACAACGAAGCAATGGATCTTGCAGTCACCACGTAGCCTCACCTCGCACGCTACTACATGTGTAAAGGCTGCCATGATTGTGATATCTACCCAGCTTTTTCATAATAAAATGATACCTACTGACATGCCAGTAGAAGAGTAAGCAACAAAGTTCCAGTCCTTCCCAAGGAGCCAATTCGCATCCTTCCGTAAGAAACACTGTGCTTTTGTCTCCATCAAGGCAACGACTGCAACATTCCCCTCGCGTACCAATCTTTGCAGGTATCTTCTTGACTTTCTGTCCCTAACACATATGATATTCTAGACCACGAAACGCATCTTCACAGTTCGTAAGTAGTGCTCGCCTGCGGCCCCGCAATTCTCCCGCCTGAGGCCTCCTCCATCTTCCTCCTCGATGACCCCTACGCCTCAGAAGTGCAACCCAGGAGAAATTCTCCTATCTTGTTTTGGAGAAGTGTCCATCTAGGTTTATAGTTTTGTCCACCGCACATTCCTCCTGCAGTAATGGCAATTTCCCCTTGTTCCCTCCTGCCCGCACCGCCTGTCTCGTTCCCACATCCTTCATGGAAGCATCTGCCTGTTGTGTCCGCACCCAATCCTCGCGGGCCCTTGGGTGTGAGGCTCGCCTTGCTATACCTCTGCCATGATCCTTGGATGGGCTCCTCGTGGTATGATACATACCAACGGCCCCCTGATCAGGAATCTCATGACTGATGGTCTTCCAAGGATTCTGGCTCACCATACCTACTGTGCCCCTGTAGTCAACCACGCCCTATCTCCTGTGGCAGGGTTGGACAAGCATCCACGGGCCCAGCTTTTGTGCCTTTTCCTCTGGAGCATACGTGTTCTCCTCCCACTTTCGAGAAGTTCTAGAGCATTCCGCCTCAGTGGTCTTCCCGCTACCATTGTGCATGTCCTCCGTCTCCATCAGTCCCCCTCGAACGACATTGTCTTCTGGGGTCGCAAAGGAAGTTGGGCATGCGTGCACCGCCTTCATGAACTTATGCGTGTTGCACTAGCCAGCGAAGTGACCAACATGCCCACACGAGAAGCAAATCCGCGGTTGTCTCTCTTACTCGAATGCCTAGTAGATTCTTCCAAATTCTCCGTTGAGCTATATACCTGGTTTCAGAGGTCTCGAGAGGTCCATCCGGATGCACACCCAAGCATAGGAGGATCGCCCCATCTTAGTAGTCCAGCCATCAAGGAGAAAAGGCTCCCCAATTGCCTTGGCAATTCTTAAGATATTCTCCACATCCCAATATATAAGTGGGAAGCACAGAAAGCACCCACACCCGTGCGCACATCGCCGTTGCGGTGTTTGGCCCGAATTCGTGCGTCCAGATATCGAGCCCCATGGCTTGGCCTACGACCTACTACGGGCCACCAAGCCAGACTTCATTCCTGTCATGAATGGAGTCGAAATGCAAGCAGAAGAAACCGGATGACAGGTCGAGAATCCTAAAATTATTGTAGTGACCCCATCTCTTTAGCAGCACCCGTGCAATGATGGAGAATGAAAGTGTGTTCTCTTATACTCACCCAACCAAATCGAATTTGTGGAATTCGATACGCCTATAGCAAGCTTCCGATGACATAAAGATATCGCCACCCTCAACGTGATCAGGAATCCCCGCAACACGATCTTTAACATCGATATTGGCCCGACGTACATAGGAGGTTGCGCTACTATTCGGTGCCTTGTTGTTGTTTGCAATTAGGGCTTCTTTGAAGCTAATCCTTGTTGAAGGGACCTCCCATCTCCCAGCATCCCCCTACTCGGGGTTGATCGTTTCTCCCGATAGCTTACTCACCGCATGCTTCGCAGCCATGTGTGCTGTGTCATCTAGCTCCATCGTGCCAGCGATCATGTTATGACCTCCATTTGCTCCCCCAACTCCGTCCCTCTGGCTTTAACAGTCAGGTAGCTCAGCTGGAGCTTCCACATATTCCACCTTCTTCGTCGGGCAATCCCTAAGGTCAGTCGTGCCAGTAGTTTCGATTAATACCTCCGTCGCTGCTTCTGAATTTTGAGAGAAGAGGGCATCTTCCTCGGCGATCATTATTTCCCCTTCAGAATTGGAAGAGAGGCATTCTCTCACTGGCGAGTTGCTTCTAGAGGTCCTCACCTTCCTGGTGCTCCTCCTAACCTTATCTCCCGCCATCTTTCTTCAAATAAACGTAACTATTTAATGCATTAGGTCATAAGCAAATTCTTGAAAATTTTTTCAACAAATTTGGACATCAAGATAGGTCATTAAGTCTTAATTTATTATCTTAAAAAATATTGCTTTCATATTAAGTAGTCTATAATTATTTTTAAGAAATATTCTCTATAATATCATCAATACATATAAATTATAGTTTTTGAGACTAATAGAAAATCATGTAATAAGAAAAACATACGTCTTTATTTAAAACATAATATTGTTAAAGAACAAATAAATGATGAATAATTATACTTATTTTTGCAAACCCAATGATTATTAAGCAATAAACTAGTGTATAATAATACATTGAAAGAGATGACATATATGTAATAAAAAGTTAATAAAGATGGTAAACCAATTTACGAGAATTAGGCTATATGGGTCAAAAGTATTAGCAAAATTATTAATACAATTTCTCTTACTATATATTAGAAAATATTGCTTCCTATAATATGAGACAATGTAGATGCGTGATGATAAGATTGGGGAAATAACCTTAACAATTTTTATAACATTTTTATAATAAGATAGAGTCACTTTATACAAGTATAAAATTATATTAATATAGAAATTCTTAAAATAGTTTTTAGATGACTCATAAACTTTGGAGAACACAAGTTAAAAATCGAAGAAACTAAAGAGAACATGTTTCATGTTAAAAAAAAAAATCTAAAGATATATCACATAAAGATATTATTTGTTTTATATATCATTTTATAATAAAATAATCATCGTATTTGTGTATTATAATTTCAGTACAATTTTACGTAATTTTTATATTTAGTATATACTTCATTATATACTTAGAATAAATGAGATTATAAAAGTTTTCTTTAAGAACTTTTTTATTAAGATAAAAATAATTAGTTTTTTTTTTCTCTTTTAATCCCACTTACGAAGACATATGAGCATATTCAAGTATAAATAAGATAAATTTCATTTCATATTAACGTGCTTAGAAAAAAGTTTAAGTAAGATTAATTTCATTTCATATCTTATATTGATTTATAATTGTAGTTAAGATTGAAAACTATAAGTATTTCTCTCGTTAAAATTAAACAAAGACATTCCTTTCAAGGATGATTTCAACGAGAGAATACCATTTTAATACATTGAGAATAGTATTTTTTTCATCTAGAATTTTTCTATGTAAGGGCTTTAATTGAGAGCAAGACCCATGCCATCTCTTGTCTTTAAACTTAAATTTGTAACTTTCAATATAATTATAATAAGAGTGTAGAAGTAAATCATCAATCAACACCATTTATGCTTTTCGTTTTTTAAAATCGTGGCCGGTTCAGCACGTTGAAAGAAAAAAAAAAAAAATTACAAAGATAGGTCCGTGTGAGCCGAGTCGATGTGTGCAGTCCGTGCGAGGGGTCGAGTGTTTTAGGCGGGAGAACGGTGCGGAGCGCCGGTGGATACCTGCGTTGCACGCAGGCAAGAAGCGCGTATCGACGCCAACCCCGATCCCAACGCTGACTTACTTTAGTGCCACTGCTTTTAGCAGTGGTGCCCACGGTTGGCTGTTGGCAGCCGTTTGACAAAACAATTTGTGAGTTTTTGGCCCTTTCCCTGCTGTCCTTTAGTTTGTTTTGCTGAGCTGCCTTCTCTGCCAGTTACGGTTGGTGACCTACGGTGGTCGGGATGTTGGAAGGCAAGGGACTGCAAGCCTACTATTTTTGTGGATTATAAGATGTTTATGCTTTAGGGTCTCGATCAGTCCCAAACCATAGCATGCTTTTGATTCACTGTCTCCGGAGCTTCGCCACTGCTTACTGAGCATTCCACTGAAGATGTCTGAAACTGTTCATTTTTTGTCGTGGTTTTATTTCAACGATCGTGTAGTTTTGTTGTATTATATTGTTGATGTGTATCTAAGTACAGTTGTATACTCCATATCACCTTCAAACTTATTCAGTTAGTCATGACTGTTTTTGTGTTATATTGAATGTGTTGTGTGCATTCTTGATTTTCCCAGATGACAAACTTTTCTGAGCACTATTTAGTATTTTTTTGTGGATTCTTAGGTTTTCTGAACTATCCCAAAAAAAAGTGGCAGACATCACCCTTATCTAATGGGACTTTCTAGATAAGTCTGTTCAGTTGCCCAAGACAATACTTACCAGATTGCCTTGTGTGATTTAATGGACTACTAGAGTTAGTTAGACATAATTTATTGTCCGGGTGGCCCTACTTTCTCTCCTTCTCGTGCTTTATTTAAACCTTCCATTAGGAATCCTCAGGGATCTTCTTGGCTGCTAGAAAACTTTATATAATGAAATTTAATAGAAGCTTGAATCTTGTGCCATAATTGATGTGTTCGTCAAGTTGTTATGTGATGTTAGTGATGTGATACCTTCTTATAGGTCTTGAAGCCTTATGATGTGATGCCATGGTGGTAGTAGTGATATATACTTTATATCTTTTCATCTTTGCTTATTGTTTTGTTGTGGTATATTATTGTATATATAACTAAATGCGGGTGTACACTTCATATCATTCTAAGGCTTATCTAGTGAGCCATGAAGGATTACGTGTTATATAGGATTTTTTGTGAGCTCTTTGTATTTTAAATGTTTATCTTATCAAATGACGATCAAATGTTGTGAAAGTTAGCATTGTAGATATTCATTTCAATCCTCAAAAGTGTCATGTTTCTGCTTCTTTTATTATGACCAATAAGTAACATACTTAAGAACCTTATGGTAATCTAGTGAAGTCATCTTGGTCTATGTGTCACTTTGTTGTTTGGCATTTTTCTCTTGTCAAATTGCCATCTATTGAGCTGAAGTTTAGTAGGATTTTAGATAATCTATAAAGCTAAAACTTTGATGTTTTGAACCTTTCTAAATTTGCCCTCTTTACTTTTTCTTGCAACCAAGATGCATTGTCTAGGGATCTAGAAAGACTACAACTAGATAGTTATGATAATATTGTTAAATTTAGTCAAATGTACATCACACTAGTAGCTAATACAGGCAGGATATTTGTAGAAGCAGATCTGACAAAAAACTATTTTAATAAATTAATAAAACCTTTGGAAGACTTGAATTATAAAGTTTGTGTGTTCATCAAGCTTTCAAGTGATGACATTGGCACGATGCCTTCCCACAGCTCTTGAGTCTTCTAGCATGACGTCATGTTGGCATTGGTAACACAACGGAGGCACTATAATCTTTCACTTTTCAAGTTATCCTCCAAAATTTTCCATCTTCACTTATGTCATTTCTAAACTGTTGCTCTTTTGTGTTGATCTTCTATTGATTGCAATTTTGAACTTTATTTTTGTGTAAAATCTTGTGAATGGTAATATGCTTTTGTAATGTTTTTATATTTCTATCAAAATCTTCAATGAATTCTAAGCAAAAGAGCTCAAAATTAGTCTCTCTAAAAACTCTATTAAAAGTTTTGTTTTTTTTGAGCTCTTTGTATTTTAAATGTTTACCTTATCAAATGATCATCAAGTGTTTTGAAACTAAGCATTATAGTTACTCATTTCAATCTCCAAAATTTTCATGTTTGTGCTTCTTTTATTTTGACCATTAAGTGGCACTCTTAAGAACTTTATGATAATCTAGTGAAGTCATCTAGGTCTATGTGTCACTTTGTTGTCTGGCATTTTTCCCTTGTCAAATTGACATCTATTAAGCTGAAGTTTAGTAGGATTTTAGATAATCTATAAAGCTAAAACTTTGATGTTTTGAACCTTTCTAAATTTTCCCTCTTTACTTTTTCTTGCAACCAAGATGCATTGTCTAGGGATCTAGAAAGACTACAACTAGATAGTTATGATAATATTGTTAAATTTAGTCAAATGTACATCACACTAGTAGCTAATACAGGCAGGATATTTGTAGAAGCAGATCTGACAAAAAACTATTTTAATAAATTAATAAAACCTTTGGAAGACTTGAATTATAAAGTTTGTGTGTTCATCAAGCTTTCAAGTGATGACATTGGCACGATGCCTTCCCACAGCTCTTGAGTCTTCTAGCATGACGTCATGTTGGCATTGGTAACACAACGGAGGCACTATAATCTTTCACTTTTCAAGTTATCCTCCAAAATTTTCCATCTTCACTTATGTCATTTCTAAACTGTTGCTCTTTTGTGTTGATCTTCTATTGATTGCAATTTTGAACTTTATTTTTGTGTAAAATCTTGTGAATGGTAATATGCTTTTGTAATGTTTTTATATTTCTATCAAAATCTTCAATGAATTCTAAGCAAAAGAGCTCAAAATTAGTCTCTCTAAAAACTCTATTAAAAGTTTTGTTTTTTTTGAGCTCTTTGTATTTTAAATGTTTACCTTATCAAATGATCATCAAGTGTTTTGAAACTAAGCATTATAGTTACTCATTTCAATCTCCAAAATTTTCATGTTTGTGCTTCTTTTATTTTGACCATTAAGTGGCACTCTTAAGAACTTTATGATAATCTAGTGAAGTCATCTAGGTCTATGTGTCACTTTGTTGTCTGGCATTTTTCCCTTGTCAAATTGACATCTATTAAGTTGAAGTTTAGTAGGATTTTAGATAATCTATAAAGCTAAAACTTTGAGGTTTTGAACCTTTCTAAATTTGCCCTCTTTACTTTTTCTTGCAACCAAGATGCATTGTCTAGGGATCTAGAAAGACTACAACTAGATAGTTATGATAATATTGTTAAATTTAGTCAAATGTACATCACACTAGTAGCTAATACAGGCAGGATATTTGTAGAAGCAGATCTGACAAAAAACTATTTTAATAAATTAATAAAACCTTTGGAAGACTTGAATTATAAAGTTTGTGTGTTCATCAAGCTTTCAAGTGATGACATTGGCACGATGCCTTCCCACAGCTCTTGAGTCTTCTAGCATGACGTCATGTTGGCATTGGTAACACAACGGAGGCACTATAATCTTTCACTTTTCAAGTTATCCTCCAAAATTTTCCATCTTCACTTATGTCATTTCTAAACTGTTGCTCTTTTGTGTTGATCTTCTATTGATTGCAATTTTGAACTTTATTTTTGTGTAAAATCTTGTGAATGGTAATATGCTTTTGTAATGTTTTTATATTTCTATCAAAATCTTCAATGAATTCTAAGCAAAAGAGCTCAAAATTAGTCTCTCTAAAAACTCTATTAAAAGTTTTGTTTTTTTTGAGCTCTTTGTATTTTAAATGTTTACCTTATCAAATGATCATCAAGTGTTTTGAAACTAAGCATTATAGTTACTCATTTCAATCTCCAAAATTTTCATGTTTGTGCTTCTTTTATTTTGACCATTAAGTGGCACTCTTAAGAACTTTATGATAATCTAGTGAAGTCATCTAGGTCTATGTGTCACTTTGTTGTCTGGCATTTTTCCCTTGTCAAATTGACATCTATTAAGCTGAAGTTTAGTAGGATTTTAGATAATCTATAAAGCTAAAACTTTGAGGTTTTGAACCTTTCTAAATTTGCCCTCTTTACTTTTTCTTGCAACCAAGATGCATTGTCTAGGGATCTAGAAAGACTACAACTAGATAGTTATGATAATATTGTTAAATTTATTCAAATGTACACCACCTTAGCAGCTAATACAGGTAGGATATTCGTAGGAGCAGATCTGACTAATAAATATTTTAATTAAATTAATAAAACCTGTGGAAGATGAATTATAAAGCATGGGTTCAGCAAGGGAATGAAAAGATGACAGGAATTGACCCAACAATTAGATTTACCTTTAATTATTTAAAAGAAAAAATTCTTAGAAACAAAGGCACAAAGGCAAGTATCAGGCTATTGTTATTGTAATAAAATATACATACCAACCTTCCACAAAAGGCATAAGACAAGAAGAAAACTTAAGTACTTATTATAGAAAGGGAAGATAAGGACCTAATCATGTGAAGAAATTTAAAAGTTATGAGCGACTTCGAAAATGTAAGTGTTATGTTTGTAGAGAAATAGGGCATTATGCAAAAGAATGTCAGAATAAGAGAGTAAACAAGAAAACGGTGAATATGTATTAAGAATGGGATATAGATGGTCATTAGATAAAAATCTGTAATGCTTATTAGAAAAATATAATATCAACACAGATAACAATTGTTTCCATCCTTTAAAAGATTTTGGCCAAACTCTTAAAGCAAGATGTGAAATATGTTACAAGTATCATGTAAAAAGAGACAATGACGATATTTACAATTTCTAATTTAGTCATGTGTAAATTCTGTGCTAAGAAAAAATTCAATCATGAAATGCTATTTAAAGAAAAATAGATCAATTATAAAACTTAAATAATTAATGATAAAGACATAATTAAGCAACTCTTAAAAAATACAAACATTAGAAGTAGAGAACCAATAATTAAAAACAAAATTAGAAAGATATAAAAACAAAGGAAAAATTGTAATGGAAGAAGACGAATTTTGTGCACAAGAAGAATGTCTCTTAGAAAAAATGGGTGTAAGATCGAACAACCTCTTAAGATTAAAATGTGTAATTGAATTCAATGATGGACACAAGTTAGCTTTATGGGGAATTTAAGACACAGGAGCTAGTAAAAGCCACATAAGCAAGGAAGTTGTTCCTAGAAAATGCATTGAAAAGTCACTATACAAAGCAATAACAAAGGATGTTGTAGGGAATCAGTTTACTTTAGAAGATAAATTGATAAATTGTGGAATCATCTTAAATGAGTAAAAATATATTCCTCCATTAATGTGGGTAAGAGGTTTGAAGCAAGGAAGTAATATGAAATTTATATTAGGCATGAATGTTATCAACAATCAATTAAATGAATTAGTTATAAGGGGATTGTTAGTAACCATTTTTAAAAAATCTGATAATATTATAATTATTCTAAAGGTAAGAGAACCTTATGATGCATAGAAGAATTGATTCCTACAAAAATGGAATTTATAGAACAAATAGAGGAATTAGAGATGCAGATGAAATTTAACCAAATAGAGATGTACTGAGAAATATTAGATCCATTAATCCAAGAACTTAAGCAAGACAGGACAATAGGAAATAATCTCATCAAAAACATAAATAGAAGGAAGAATGTAAATTGGATGTAATAAATTCCGACCTTAGGATAACTTGTCCAATTATAAAAGCTACCCGCTATGAATAAAACGAATTTAAGAAGCACATAGAAGAATTATTAATTTTAAAAATAATACAGGAAATAGAAGACACACACAAAACAAGGGCTTTTGTTGTAAACAAAAATAGTGAAATTATACGAGAAAAAATAGAATGATTTTTAATTATAAAAAATTCAAACGACAACATTGAAGATGACAAATACCCCCTACCGCACAAATAAAATTTAATTGTTTGCATTAAAAATACCTATATATACATATAATAAATTTTATCTAAAACCAAAATTTTGGCAAGTAAGATTGTTTGAATCAAGTAGACAATGGACTGCTTTCTTAGTAATGTTGTTTAGATTAAAAAATGCACCCCAAGTGTTTCTATGAAAAATGGATAAAATATTCAAAGTATATGAGGAATTTATAATTGCATACATTGATGTTATACTGATTTTCTGCCAAATGCTTAAAGAATATCTCAAACATCTAAGAAATTCTTCAATAAGTCAGGGAAAATAGTTTAGTAATTTCAGAGAAAAAAATGAAGTTAGAATACAGAAGAATAGATTTCTTAGACATAATTATAGGTCAAGAAATTGTAGAATTACAACCATATGTGTCATAAAATATCTTAAATATGCTTGATAACATTGAGGATTTAAAGACCTTACAATCATTTCTAAGAAAATTAGATTGTTGAGAACTTCATATCCAACTTAAGTAAACTAATTTAACACAGCATAAGAGCCCATATATATAAGGCATAAGAGCCCATATATACAAGGTATTAGAGAGCTAATATATACAAAACATAAGAGCCCGTATATATAAAGTATAAAATCTCATAAATATACAAGGCATAAAAAACTCATATATATGTATATATATATATATATATCTATATATACATATATATATATATATATACATATATATATATATATATGTGTGTGTGTGTGTGTGTACATATATATGTATATATGTATATAGATATACATATATATACATATAGATATATATATACATATATACATGTATATGTATACATGTATACATGTATACATATACATGTATATATGTATATATATATCTATATATATATATATATTCATGGCATAAAAATCCATATATACAAAAGGCATAAAACAGCTCAACTAATAAAATGATTTCTTTTCTAAGAAATAAACTATGTTAGTAATCTCACTCCATATTTAACCCCATATTCAAAAGTATCAAATCTATATTTCTGAGCTCATGTACCCTTCTATATCTACAAGTCCTATTTTCCAATTTGTGGGATAAGAGACATACAAGCACTAACTAAACACATCTCAAACTTAAATGAAAATCCAAGACTCATGATTTCAAACTCAACATTTCCTCAATGACTTCAAACTCTTGAGGCTTGCATTGAACAAGATAAGAAGATAGAGTTACTTGAACAAAAACTACATTGGCGAAGAGGAGAAAATGAAGAACTCAAAAATAAATAAGGAGAGACAATCAAAGAAAAGGATTTTTTAGAAACTTCTTGGAGAGATCTCAAAAAAAAAAAAAAAGAATTGATCGGTTGGAAATATTTCATGAAATACTCCATCTTCAAGAATATATCTTCAAGAAAGTTCTAAAAATTCATCAAAGAAAAAATTACATCCGAAAATCTTGTAAATGAAGTTATTCTTATCCTTCCTTCATCTTTTGGATATTTAATTCTACAATGTCATCTAGTTCATTGATGCTCTTCATGTTGTGGATAGGTTCTTCAGTTGAGATCAAGAAAGTGTCTTCTCTATCTCTAAAGATTATCCCTGTGGTAGTGGCATTAGTCTAAGACCAATGCTTAGATATTACTGGCTGAGAATAAACCATATTTCTGAAAGGAATGCTCAGATATTGCTGGTTGAGAATAAACCATATTTTTAAAGGGAATATTGAATTATGTAATTTAGTTGTCTTAATGTATAAACTTAATTATCCTGTCTTCAATATGAGATCTTTGTCTGGTTCTCTCTTTATCCTTTTTGTTTGTTCGTAGCTTCTCCAATTAAGTAGATGTTTCATGATATGTTCTTTATTATCTAATTCTGGAAAATTACTTGGATTAACTCTTCTCTGAAAAGGAATCTCATCGCAAAAAATCTTCATAAAAATGATGCGTCTCGTTTCATCTGGATAGGTGTTCCTAAAGTCTGGAAGAATAGATGCGATCTGAAGATTTATGAATCCCCCTTCACTTAAATTCTCTTTTGAATGCCTGGTACAAAACATGATTTAATTGCTAAGAAATTCTTACATTTTTTAGTTGGCTTTCCCTTGTGATGATTATCTGGGATACAAATACTTTGTTTAATAAGTTTGTTGCAGAAAATTTATTCCAGATCTGTATTAATTCTTCCATTGAGATAAATCCAAAGAAATCCTAGTCACATGAAATGCTGTGTTGCAGATGCAATGGGTATGGTTGTGTTTTTCTTTTTGGAAAGCTGTCAGGCTAAAACTCATGCCTAGTGATTGGTTCTTAGCTACTGATTGCTCTTGTATACCAAGGGAGTGGGTAGATTAGAGATTATAGGATGAGGGATCGTCTAAGAGCTTGTGGGAACTCTTAGATTATATGAGAGGTTGAGTGGGTATGGGAGGATTTTGTGGCTTTAGAAGGCTGCTTGGGGATTGAGATGTCTGGATGGAGGATTTGGAGGAGCTTGAAGTCCTTTAGGGGTTTTTATAGATAGAGAGGCCCCAAATTTCTAGACATGATTTGCTCAAATTTCAACACTCTATCACCTTCTCTTTGCCTTTATTCCCATTGCCATGGCCATATACAGACTGTCTGCATACCATGATCATGATGCTATTTTATTTGTGTATTAACCATGAAGTATGACTCATTTTATTTTAATTTGATTCCATTTGAGCTTTGTCAATCTAGGGTGCTATTTGAATTTGACATCATAGAACTCCAAAGTGCACTTTTATATAAGATGCGATTACTTAACCTTCTCATTTAAATCTGCATCAGAAACATCTGCCATACATTCATTCACAAGCAGCGATTGACTGTAGGCATCAGACTTCAACAAGGTGATGAAGACGGCATCAATTCGTTTTAAATTGCTGAGGTCTAAGCCTGTTCCAAGGTAGTTGTGGTCTGACCTTTTTATTATGACAAGTTTTCACTTTGACTTGCTCTCAAACTAAAACCCCAACTTAGAAGGATTTTGATGAGCAGTGGTGCTTCTAAGGCTTTCTCCGATTTCTCGTGCATTGAAGTAAGCCTTTTCATTTCCTCTCCTGGCTCTTTTCTAACCTACAACAATGCCAATTTCTTGATAGTGTTTGATTGCTTGAAATCTGGAAATGAAAATGTTGACTTTGACTTATTTTTCATTTTTTTGTAGTGTTGTTGGTACTCAGTATGTGGTCATGGCTTTTTTTTGGAAAATCTGCTTTGTTATTGAAATGTACTTTGTACACTTTGGATTTACTTTTTATTGGTTCTTGGTAACGTGCTATTCTTTGTTTTAAGGCGAAGAGGGTCTATTAGACCACCAGGGACCCAGAATAATCTCCTGAATGATGTCAGTTTGTTTCTACCAGTGAAGAGGTAAGTGCCAAGAATTTACTTCAACATCTTCTGATCGTTTTAAACCAATGAAATTACTATACATTTTATTTTTGCATATTGTGGATGAATAAATATCTTCCTTGGTCACTGCAGCTTTGGTCTTGTCTTTGGACGGAGTGGAAGTGGGAAGACTACCCTTTTACAGGTCCTTGATACATTTAATCTCATGGGATGCGTTTAATTTTGGGCTATTAGTCCTAATATCAACTTATGCTTCCTCCTTAGTTCAGATTCTTGCTGGACTATCCACACCAACGTCAGGTTCCATCTGTATTCTGCAGTATGCAGATGATGGAACCCCAACATCTTCTCCTGAACCATTGTTGCCCGAAAGAGTTGGCATTGTATTTCAGTTTCCTGAAAGGTATTAATGTCTCTTCTATTTCCCCAATTTCTCAATTTTCAGCTTACAAATGATTTTACTGAAAAAATTATTTGGTACAATAAATTGGAATTTATTCAGCTGTGAAAATATACATTGTATTATACCATACTCTGTTGTTATTTAGAGAGATTAAATGCTATGGTTTATAAATTTTAAGAGCTTCTAATGTTTGTGTTATTCCCATGTAAATCTATTGTGCAAAGTAAATCTAGTGTGTGAAGAATCTCGACTTAATGAGCTTAATAAATATCTGCAGGATTAGGACTGCAAACAAGAACAAAAAACAAAGTTTGAAGGCACTGGAATAGGGGGAGATGCTTTATCAGGGCTAGAATCACAAGGGCAGAGTAGTAAAACTAATAATAATAGAAGACTTTAGAGAATAGACGGCATCAAGTAAAGCAACAAGAAGTTATCGATGTAGACCAACTCCCCCCCCCTCCCTTTTTCCTTCTCCCTTAAGCAACGTCATTAAGAACTAGGCTTGAATTTGTAACACAACTTTTGAAATCTTTAAACCTTTGATAAAAATGTTGGCTAATTGAATAGTTGTATGAATATAGTTTGTCTTGAGAGTATCACTAGCAATAACTCTCCATAAAGTGATAACCGATTTCAATATGACATGTGCAAGCATTTGACATAGGATTGAAAGCCATTTAAATTACAGATTTGTTGTCACAAAAGATATATAGTGTTAAAGAGATAATGATAACAATCTGCACGGCAAATAGCAAAACCACCACAATTCACTATAGCAGCTCCATAGTCCTATATTTAGCTTTTGTCGAGGACTTGCAAATCATTTACTGTTCTTTGCTATCTGAGAAACTAATTACTGTTGAAAAAGGTAAAGCAAATTCCATTGATTGACCACCTATTGTTTGGGTCTCTAGCCCAAGTAAAATAATAATAAACATTGAGGGCATGCAGTAGATTGAGTAGGAGCAAAGCTGAGACTAATAACAAATGTTCCATTAATATACAAAAAAAAATATGTGTCATTGCATGAAGATACGAGGTCTGTGGGACATGTGGAACCTTACAAACTTGATTAAAGGAAAGTTTGTCAACCTTAGCTAAAATGAGTAATTACAAGAGTAGCACATGGCTTACAATTTGTTTTAAAACATATAGGTGAAAAATCAATAATATGGTTTTTTTTGGGTCAAATTTAACTAATTTCTTTGATATGATACTTCCATTCCTACAAAGAAACATAGAGACTCTAGGTTTCTATAGTTGAATTGTTGACTTAAAGAAACAACAAAACAATAAAATCTAAATTATTTTTTAAAGCGATAAGGTCATCCACATAGGTATGATGAAAATAGAACTGTTAGCTTGATTTCTGATAAATAAGGAGGAATCAGATTTGCTGCTAAAGAAGTCCAAATCTGTTTAAGTAGTAATGTAATCTCTAATACCAAGCTCTAAGGGCATTTTTAAGCCCATATTATGCTTTATTCTGTAAACAAACATGATGTGGATATTGTTTATCCACAGATTCATGTGACTATTTAATATAGACAACCTCTTTGAGATAGCCATTTAAGAATGCATTGCAAACATCCAATTGTCTAAATTTTCAAAGATCAATGACAAGAACAGTTCTAATGGTGACCGGTTTAAATATTGGACTACAAGTGTAGATATGATCTACTTTCTTGTTGATGATAAGTTTTTGCAACAAGGCAAACATTATGCCATTCAGTTGATCCGCTGGATTTTTTTCTTAATTGTGAACACTATTTAGAACCAATCAATTTGCACCAACTGTTGGTACAACTAATGTACGTATGTGATTAGTTTGGAGACCAACAAGCTCTTCCTTTATTGCATCTTTACAGTTTGGATATTTGGCAGCTTAGGTGAAAGTGGTTGGCTTAAGAAAAGCATCATTAAATAAAGAAAACGAAGGCATGAATAGGTAAAGAAATTGTTTTACGGAACTGGAAATCATTGACATAGTCTTTCAACTTCTTTAGTAATATTTGCATCCCTGAGGAATATCTTAATCAAGGCTGAGAGACAGGAATTGGAAGCAAGGATTGTTGGGGACAAAAAGTAGTGGTGTTATTCGAAGAGTCAGAAGCATTAAGTTTGAGGAGCTGAGCAATTTAGAGGAAGTAATTGAAGGGTAAACTGAATTAAATATGAATTTAGGCACTTGACTAAGAGCAGCATCATGAAAAGGAAATATGGCTTCTTGAAAAGTGATAGGTCTACAAACTTATAGTTGTCTTGTCACAAAGTCTATGCTGTAATATCCTTTATGAATATTGTCATAACCATGAAATGCATGCGTAGTGGACTTGTTTAGAGGTTTATTTGTATGCACAAACATCCAAATACTCACAAAATATTGTAATCAAGATATTGACCAAACAAGACTTATATGGAGATTTAAGAGAGGTACTTTGACATATAGAAAATTAATCAAGAAAATTGTTGTTTGGAATGTCTCCAGCCAATAGGACAAGGGTTTATACGATTGAAAGAGATGGTTTCAACCTACTTCAACATATTGCCGTTTCCTCTCAATTATTCCGTTTTGCTGTGCTGAATATGAACAGCTAAAATAATGAAGCATGTACCACATGAATGAAGGAATTACAAAAAAAGAATTGGAAAATTCTCCACCATAATTTGATTAAAAAACTTAGTTCTTAAATTGAAAAGCATTCTCAATCATTTTCTAGAAATGAATAAATGTTTTTAAGTAATTAGGCTTATGTATTACAGAATAAATCCAACTATCTATACGTCATCAACCAAAGAAATATAATATTGAAATCCGAATATTGAAGAAATTAGAAACAGTTTACAATTATCAACATATAATAATGTAGTAGGTGACAAGTTGTAAAAGTTAATGGAATAAAAGAAAATTGATATGTTTTATTTAGTGAATATATTGTACACTTATTAATAGAAGAATGTCTATAAATAGGTAATGTTATGATTAGGAATGAAATATTATAGAATTAGAATGTCCAAAAAATGAGCATGTCATGAGGCTAAAGATGTTTAACATTATAAACATAGAAACAGAGTACTTTGACTTGTGAAATGGTATAATCCTCTTAAGCTACTACTAGTGAGGGGTATTTTTCTTGTTTTGTTGTCCTTAATCACAAAATAGTTCGCATCAAGTAGAAAATACAATTATAGTTTTTTGAAATCGTTTGAATTGATATTAGGTTTTTTATTAAGTGTTGTAAACAAAACACCATAAAAGTGTAATTATTCTTTATTCATATTTTCACAATAGAGCCAACATTAGTAATTGAAAGAGTTGAAGTATTTCTAATAATAGAATCAATTCTTTGATAAATTTGTTGAGTCAGTATTGAGTTTGTTGAAGTTATATGATGAGTGGCTCCAAAGCTATGGCATCATTAGAAATTAGTAATAATGATAAGACTTATTATAAACAAGCTGTTCGCAAAACCCTTTGTTGAGTAGGCAAAGTGTACAAACTCTACTCATATGATAAACACAACTGCAAATCTAGCATGTATGATGGTGTGACAAAGAGGGAGATGTAGGAAGAAGGGTTGATGGCATGGAGTGTTGGTAGAGAGGCCATGGATCATGCCTTCTACAGCTTTTAAAATGACATCTACCTCTGTATCAGTTGTCGCAAAATTGGATTGTTGGTAAGATCCATTATACCGGGATAGGGAAGATCTTTTGGAGATTTGAGATAAAGTTGTGGATGAATTTATGGGAGACATTGTTTTTAATAGTTTATTCTGCAAGAGCAAGTCATGGAATTTGTCTAAAGATAAGGAAAGACAAAACTGTAAATATATAATAAATTCCTCAAACTCTTCCAAGACCATCTATAGCATATCCCACAATCACAAAACTCAAAAGAAGATAAACAGCAGTTACAAGTGAATAAAAAAATAGTTCACTTAAGAACATAGTTAAACATAAAACTTTTAGAGTTTTTCTTTAAACCGCTTAATCTCTCTAATAATAATAGAAAACTTTGGAGAACAGGTAATAAAACAGGTAATTACATGTAAAACAGTTAAAGCTGTTATTCATCTAATAGTGTGTAGTATGTCTGTGAATGAGGTATTTTCGTAATGTATAATCCTAAATTAGAAATTGCTACTTATTTTGGCTGTTGAATTAGTTTTTATATGGATGTGTTAAATATTTTATACTGTTCATCTAAGAATGCTCATTTTTTTAAATACTCAATGAAACAATAGAAAGAACATTGTTGCAATATATGAATTCATGAATGGTTGCTACATTTGAAGTATATTTTGCTTATGCTTTGTACTATACAAGTAGAAATTTTCTTGCTTAATTCCTTTGTCTTTTTTCCCTGCATATGTTCTACAACTCTTCTCAAACCACCATTGAAACATCAACCATATGTCATCAGTCATATTTGTAGAGAAATCAAATATTATCTTTGAAGCTAGCTTAGTTTTATTTATTTGTCTCATTTCTCTTTGTAATGATGCTGTATACTAGGTATTTTTTGGCTGATACGATACTTGAGGAATTAACCTTTGGGTGGCCTAAGGAAAAGGCTGATTTTTTAGCAAAAGAACAGCTTGCTTTGGTATATTTTTATACACTTTGTTTGTATCTACATGCATTATAGACGCTAGTTGTTGCCATCGCACTTCTTTTAGCTGTACCATATATTTGTTAGTAAGTTAGAAGACTTGCCAAGAGGGAGAAAGTAAAACAGCATCCAAAACTTCTGATAATGTGTCGGTGCATACTGGAGAGAGTATTAGACGAAGTAGCCGAAGATTGCAAATTTGATCAGGTCATGTCTAGCGTAGACAAATACAATATGACCTTATTTAAAAAGAAAAGACATTCTGGGATGGTGGAAAAAAAGTTTGAAGCATTTTTAGGTTAGACTTTTAAGAAGAAGATTCCCTTAGATGAATAAGAAAATAGGATTTAGTTGTCTATGATAATCTTTTTCCAAAAATGTAGATTTCAGTCATCTTAAAATGGGATAAACTCTAGAAAATACTTATGCTGAGATGGAATTCCTTACTGTGAAGATTTGGAAGTGCATCAGAGAGACTGGATGAACACGTTTAGCTTTCCTTCTTAATGAAATTCTAAAGGCTAAAGTGATGCAACATGATTAGAGAATTAGCAAATTGGTGTTGGCTACCACTGATGCATTAGAACAACAGGTTATCATAGATAGCGGTTTTAGCTTTTTTTAGAAATTTGGGACTGATAGATAGCTTGCATTACAATTTATGTGGCAGGTTGTGTGGCTGTTAATTATGTGAGTCCTTGTCCATCTACCTTTATGTTGGAACACACCAAAACAATAACAAAACAGGAAATGGAATTGAATCATTATCATAATTGAATTGGCACATAGCTACTGTGCTTGTTATATTTTTGTGTCAGGTATTGGAATGCTTATATTTTTTATGTTCTTTATGAAATGCTTTAGTGATACCTTATAAAAAATGGTAAATATTATAGCTAAAAGTGGAGGAATGAACTACTAAAGCAAACAAGTGTGAAAATTTCACACAAATAAAGCTTGTAACTCTGATGTTATGGCTAGGAACTCCCACCCAAAGGTATTGCGGACCCACTTGCCCCAGTTGATGGGCATGCTCAACGTCCAATATCGTCTCAATTGCAAGCTAGTGTGGTAATCTTTCATTAAAGCAACACTAATACAAGGTAAATTTCTTATTAGTAGTGAAATGGTTTGTAGATGGTAGAATTAATGAGGTTGTCTAAAGGTCTGTATTTTGATAGATAAAATATTGTTGTATGTAGGCGAGGATGAAACTTATTTCTTATTGTTTACATATCAAAAAGGAGGTAATTTGTTTTACAATAAGTTGAGCATTTCTTAAATAGAAAGTTAATGTATTATAATATAGTATATAGTAAATGCTATATTTCTTTGATTTGTTTTCAAAATATGCATGTGTTAGGGAGTAACATAATAATGGCATGCATCAATTCAAAAGTTCAATCTAGTTGATTAAGATCATCACTTTGCATATCAACATCATAATTTGTGGTTAAATATTTAATATGAGATTATTCTATACGCATCTCTTAACAAATCTTTCGCTTTGTCGACTCTTTTGCATTGTTGTCTTTATCAAGCAAATGCAAATTGGCATTGTTGCTCCATATTCGCTTTTTCGTGTTGGCAACTTTGTCAAATCATTGTAAATTGACTCAGCTTCATATGTCACTTCATTCCAGTTGAGTCACACATGGCTCTAATATTATATTAGGAGATAATCACCATTGAGGTCCAAATTGGGCTAGAAAATAAGGTACGTACTTATTAACTCTAAAGTCTGAGCTATTGAGTTAAGTTTATCACTTTTTTTTATCAATACTATTGTTTCTTGTTTAGTATCTTTGGCGAGGCTCTTTTCGTATGTATATTAATATTTAACTCATATGAGAATATCTCTAAATTGGATCCACTCCCCTTCCAATAAAAGTATGTTTAACTTTTAAGTGCATGTATTATAGGCCCTATCAAACAAGTATAAATTAACTATGTTGCCCCATTGGTTTTGCCAAATCTTTGGTTTTACACTTTATGGCTTTGTCAAAGCATCACATTCAGCTCTTTTGTATTATATCAATCTGAAATTAGGTGTCAACTTTAAAGCGTGCAGCTTAGGTGACTCACGCTTAGTTTGGCTAGGGTTGATGAACCTTGAATGCCTAATTTAGATTATGTTGTGGGCCTTGGAAGGGTCTTGATGATGGACCTAGACTCGATTGAGGTGAGGGACTTGGGTTACCTTGTTGATCAAGGAATTTGATTTGTCAAGTGCCAAACAAATAAGATGATGAGTAAGGGTAGCCCAATCTTTCATGGTTGGGATTAGAATAGATGGTTTAATCAAATTACTCAAAAAGTTTCGGGTTATTTTATGCATTATTAACATGAACCATCGGTCAACAAAAGCTTAGCTTTTGGAATGTTATCGATATAGTTTACTTAGATTTCAAATGTTAGGAATCATGACCAAGTCACAATCCTTAAGGGGGGGTATCTTTCCAGTGAAATGTATCCAGTAGCAAAATTCCACAGCCGCCCCCACGCCTTATATAGACTTGTCTCTTTTTTGTCACCTACTACAAATTACAACCCTTGACCAAACCCTACTTTCTTCTTCACTTTCACCCCTCATTGAGATTTTGTACCCTCCTTTATCTCCTCCAAACCCTTCCACTCCTTCCTCCTCCTTCAGTACTCTCCAATGGCCACTTCCATGCTTCATCATGTCACCATGGGCTTCCGGCAGCCAAATTCGACGAGGAGCCGCAAACCGGTGGATTGACGGGGAAGAAGAAGAAGATGGAGCCGGAGCCCCGTTTCGCCTCCCAAACACGGAGCCAGATCGACGTCCTCGACGATGGCTACCGGTGGCGGAAGTACGGGCAGAAGGCCATGAAGAACTGCAGGTTTCCCAGGTTTGATTCCTTGGCATCTTTTAATGGTGTAGTCTGATGCTATCTGCTATATGAACATGTGTAAACTTGCTAAATTTGCATGCAGTTGGAGCTCAAGATTTGTTATAAGAGGTTTTTTTTTTTTTAATTTAAAAAAAAAACTTATGAATTTGTTTATATGTATTTTTTTATTAATTTGGATTTAGTGATGATCTTTAGGGGATGTTTGTTTGAGATTTATTTGCATTAGTTGAGAACTAGATATGTGTCTTGTACATGCAGTTGATGTTGATTTTTGTTTAGTAAAGTGTCATGTAACAAGTTGTTACGATTAGATGCAATCTTTTTGTTGATATAACTACAATTTTTTGATAATATTATTTAGTTATAATTTATATAAAGTACTTAAAATTGTTCAATAATGTTATATTGGTACAAGCTTAGGAAACAAGTTGGCTTTCTGGGGAAAAAATTGCACACATATGCAATATTATTTAAAAAACATTAAAATTTTATGTCTTTAAAGAGTAATATGGTACATATAATTGTCTTTGTAATTAGTGATGTGAATGTTTCTACAAAATTAAAAAAAAAAAAAGATTACTTGAAAAAATATATAAAATTTTTCATTAATTTGCCACATGACTTACTAATTGGTCAACTTGAATGTGTTTTCTAGATGAAAGGGATCGGTGAAGCATGCTTTTTTAAGACGTCATTTATGTTGAATTCTGGCCGCTAATTCTGTGGAACTGTGGGTTATTTTTTTATTTTTTGAAATATATGTATCTTTTAATTCTGTGAAACTGTGATGGCCAATGCATCACGCAACCATGATCAAGCAAGCTTCTAGAATGATGTGAACTTTATGTCATGCGTAGTAATAAAATTGCAATTCGATAGGCTTACTAGTGAAGATTGATTTGACATCACTTGTGTGATTAAAATTATATAAGAAAATCACTGTTATTAGTATTATGTAATAGTTATATAAAAATATTCAAGAAAAATCATTATATTTTTTTTGAATTTTTATGATATAAATAGAATAGACATACAATAATTATATAAAAAATCATTTTTAAAATTTTTGTGCATAGTTCACATAATATCAACAATGAGAGAGAAAGAGACAAAAATTACTCCAAAACGATATCATGTTCTAAATTAGTGTTCTAAGATCAATGAATAGAAATTTGGTTACACAACTAGACTTATTAGTAATTTAGACTAGAGTTGATCCAATAGGAATTCAAGATTAGATTGAAAATTTTCCATTTAATCTTAACTTGATCCATAAATGAATTAAAATTTTGGGCCATGAATACGTTTCTTGTATTCAATCATCTTAAATGAATTAAAAATTGCTATTATAAATCCATAAATTATCTCTTTATATGCCTAAATATATTTATATTAATAAATATAACACCCTTAGATTAATTTTGGATTCTATTCATAACGACTTTTGTTAGAAAGAGAGTTTTGAAATATCATTATTGAATATAAGTTAGGTTTAGCCTAACTTGAAATAAATGATTTTCATTACAAAATTTCTATTATAAATTACATCAAACAATTTAATAAATTATATTCAATTTTCAAAAAATATATCTATGAATAATCCTTTTTTATATTATTTAACAATTCAAAAAATCTTTCATCTTCATCACATACAAGTTTTTAACTAAAAAAATAAAATAATAAAGTTATTATTTAAATTTACATTTTATTAATAAAAATGACATTCAATAACTATGTCCAAAACAATCATTAGATGATTGATCCCTAGCCATTGGTTCTTTTTATTCATTTTTTTAATCTTCTATAATTGAGAAATACTTGTTTATATAGAAAAAAATTTGTTATGAACTCCATCTACATGAAACCATAATTCCCTTTTACTACATAAGGTATTATAGGTGCACATAAAGGTTGTGATGTGAAGAAACAAATACAAAAGTTATCAAAAGATGAAGAGTTTGTAGTGACAATATACGAGGGCACACACAACCATCCCATAAACAAATCTAATAAAAACTTTGAACACATCTTGGGCCAAATGCAAATGTACTCCAACTGATCCACACCACTAAAAGAAGAAGAATAATAAGTGATAAGAATCGAAGAAATGTGCTAAATGTTACAAGTTACATGCATACATTCTTCTTTCTCTTTGTTAACTTTCATAGTATTACTTGTGTTGAAGCATCCATTGAATCATATATTTATGACTTAAGACTACATTTGTTTGATTGTAATGTTTCATTTTGGATAGAAATGATTTTCCTTCAAAATGAGTTCATTTGAATTAAAGTTTTTTAAATAATGTTGGGATAAACATAATTATTAAAAAATATATTCTTCATTGAGTTATAGATAAACTTTTTAAAATTATTGTAAATATAAACTTTTTATATTTGGTCGATAATCAATAGACTATGTTTTATTGGTATTACAATGCAAAGTAGAATAATAATAGACAATTTTCATATGAATAAAATAAAATATATACAAAACATAAAATAAATTGAAGTCATAATATTCATGGACTAATAAAACTCAAAAAATCATATATTATTAAAAATTTGCTAAAACTTTGAAAAAGATAACAAAATTACTCTTGTAATCTTTTTTCTTAAGTGATTGTAATAAACACTTGCATAAAATTACCTTTACAATGAAAAAAAGTGTTGGGTTTCAATTTATTTAATTCTTATTGCACTTTTCATATCGATAATCTTATATTTCTCTTAAGAATTTTTTTGATATGTTCAACTTAGAGTTCCATTGCATAACTTTAGAACGTTTTAATTAAATTTTATGATAATGAACTTGATTTGCTTCCAACATGATTACCTATAAATTATTAATCATTTCTAGGCATTATATCTTGAGATCTAAGTAATATATATATAGGTATCAAAATCTATATGACAATAAAGAATAATTATATTAACAACTTTTTAAGAGTATCATATTTATTAAATTATAAAATCATCCTAAATGAATATTTTTTTTATTTTTTCTATCAAAAAATTTGACGTAGAAAAAAGATGAATCTTTTTAAAAATATGATATAAATAGATAAAAAAAATCATATCACAAGTTCTAATTAGTTCATACATACATCCAAACTCTATATAATAAATAGATAATAGTTTTTTAACATCAATTTTTTCTAAACATATGTTAAGAGTATTATATGAGTATACTTTACATGTTATTTTTATAATAAATTTTTTTGTAATTTTTTATCAAAAAATTTGACATACAAATACATATGGAAAAAAATTTTACATAAAAAAGAAAAATTTTGTTGTACAAAGAGATATTTGCAAGAAAAAAATTACATGAATAAATAGGAAAATTCAATTAAAAAGTGCTTAACAAACTAGACCAAAATTGCTACTGAATCAGCAAGCGATCGAAATCGGTTCAACTGTTCATGAGAACGTCGAGTTAAAAAAAAATCCTAGAATTTCTCCTACGGATCACGTCGGCGTAACGAACACCACGGCGTCCTCCGACCCAAGCACCGCTCCGAAGGAGATGACACCCATCACGTAGGCAGCAACGGCAAAGGCGAACTAACCCACTTTCACCATCCACTCCCTTCCCTCATCTCCAGCGGCGGCGTCGCTCTCGGAGCAGTAGGAAGAGGAAGTTGCCGAAGGCAACAGAAGCAAATTCTCCTCCTTTTAAACGCCCCCGCTCCACGCTAGAGTGGACGAGGAGGAGCAGTAGCAGGAGCAGGAAGTGACGGGAGAACCCGCCGCCGCCGGTGCCATCTCGGAAGCCTTTGTCTTCTCGAAGGCTTCGAGGAGGAACCAGCAACCTCCGTCCATCGGCGGGCGGGTAGAGTGGCCAGCGTCTTGGAGGGAAGAGACGAGCGTCCGGGGGGAGCTTTTGAGGAGGAGGTGGAGGAGGTCGGGAGCGGCGGCATAGGCGGTGCGGTCGAGGTCTGCGGCTGAGTGGCACCGGCGGGGGCGGCGGGTGACCGAACTCTTGTAGGGATCTCATTCGCGGTGGAGGCGAAGGTATTTGTCGGCGAGGGAGGGGTCCCGCATGCGATGGCTTGGCGGCGACACGGTGGGAGAAGGAAGATGAGAACAGGGGATGTCCGAAACCGTTTGCTCACGTTTTTTAAAAAAAGAAGCCGTTAGTGGTCCTATATTACAACTAATCCGGTTAATTAACCAGAATCTGCTCCAGAGACCTGTTAATCACTTTTAGGAATTGAAAAAATTTTAGAATTAATTTTTTAAAAAAGAATATAAATTAATATTTTAATTAATATAAAAAAGAAAAATATAAAAAATGTCTTAATTGAGATTCCCAAATACTTTGTTTACTCTAGATCAAGATTGATGAAGAATACGACTTAAAATATTTATAATATTTATCACAAGAGAATAATGTCAAGTTTGATTGAAAGGTTATTCAACAAGTATGACTTATTAAATGCATCGTTGAACAAGTTGAAGATAATTGAAGGAATTCTTATATTATATCATATCAATGAATTCTATAAATTAAATGAATTTGTTGATTAATGTTTGATGGATGTTGATTTTGACGATGAAGATTAAAGCCTTTCTTCATTTTTATATGATGGGAATATTTGTTAGAAAAATTCTAGTGAATCATGAGTGATTAGCTTGATTCAAGAGCAAATATAAGATGTAAGGCTTTGAAATATCCTTATATTTTGAAAATGGTGATAGGGACAAATATTTGAAAGGTGTGACCTATTTTTAAAATCAAAAGCAATTTAAATAAAGGAGAATGATGGTTGATGTAGGATAGATTTAAACTTCTATGAGGGCTTAAATTAGAGCTTACAGTATTCTCAGTTCAAACTGGGTCATACGTGGGCACAGTTTGCTTGGGTAGTGACAACAACGGCTGACAGCAGCGGACGGTGGCAGGAAATGAAATCAATTAAAAAAAAAAATCCAATTTTAAGCATTTTTTAAAATAAATTTCAACCAAATTTTGCACAAGTAGACTCTTGGAATTGGTGTGATGCCAAAAAATGTGATTTTGTGAGCTAATGTTAGATGCTTTTACATCATCCTCCTCAGGTAGGAGAGAGCTTGTCTTGATGGTATTAAGGTGATGGGTACTGTAATATTTAACAAGTGTGGCATGATATGGTGTAAGTCATCATAGGTAACAACGAGTTCTTGGTTAGAGGTTTTCCCTTCTAATGAACTAAAAATTTTTATGTTTGTAATATTTGTTTAGAATTATCTCATGATCTAAAGTTATCTACACATTATTCTTAAATACTCTCAAAGCTAATGTATTGATAAGAACAAGTTCAATAAATATGAAAGAACCAAGCTCAATTGACACACTAAATATTAAATGTGGTACCTTGTCAAGAACTAAATCCTTAATGTTAAAGGTAGCACTAATCCTATAATCTTCTAGGAAATCCAACATATATGCATTAGTTCTCAGTTTTTGAATATTCTTAAAAAGTCCAACTTCATGTACTTGTAATTTCTTGTAAGTTCTAAGAGGGAATTGTTTTGAACTAAGTCTCTTTGATCAAGGGTCTTTTTAATTTGGGATAATATAATCAAAGATTAAATTCTTTATTTTTTTTATTCATGGGCTAAGAATTTCTTATAAATTTGTTAGGCTTAAGAGATTTGAGTCTGTTATGAGATAGAGAAAGATATAATGTGATAGCCTTTTCTTCGTAAATAAAAGAATATATGTTAGGTTTACCCTTCAAGTCGCATCTCTATTAAAAAGTTATGGTCTTCTAAGGATAAAATGACCTACTTGTTAGGTACAACATCATGTAAAATCTTGTCACTACATCTACCCAATCCTAATGATACATAATATCATTATTTAATAGGTATAGAGGCTTTATCTATGGATGACATATAGTAGGGGTTGGGATGTTTTAATAAAGAAGCCCTTATTTGCTTAGCAGCATCAAGGGGATATTATATCAATTTAACTATCATTATATATGATCATTCTATATGGTTGTTCATTAATTTTTATGTTGGTACTAAAGATATTGATTCACTTTCAGTCGTTTTATTATTGTGGGAATGTAGGGATGTATCTATCCATGAAATTTTTCATAATTTCTAATTCTTACTTAGCTTTCTTATCAAGTATTATATTTTTTTTATTTGACTCTTTTTATTTATTAATACTTTTTAGGTTCATAATTATAGATCTTTTTAGGTAGTTTATAACTGCATATCCCTTTGTATGGCTTATCATTTCTTTTAAGATAAGAAGTTTTATTTTTTTTCATATTTCTAGTTATGTAATAGGCTTTCTTTAAGATAGTAATATTTTTTAAGTTAAACTCAATTTATATGTATTCTTTTAAACCTACTCTAAAATAAAATAGTTATACATGCTCGAGTTCATCTATATTATATCTAAGTTTATAATAAACAAATTTGTTAATGTATTAATCAACAGATTGATCACCTTGGGAAAAACTTTGTAATTTATTTAATATTTTGGCATTATAGGTTATTGGAACAAACCTACAGTACAACCTAACATTAAGATTTCTCTAAATTTGGAATATCTCTTCTTTATTATTAGCATAGTATTACTCTAAGTTTTAAAGAAGTTTATGAGCAGTATTGGTAAATTTTGTCTTAATGAATTGATATTTTTTTACTCACTTATTTGGTGCTAATCAAAATAATTATCCATATTAGTTTGTCAATCAATGTAATCTTTAGGATCATAATTATCATCAAAAGTTTATTTAGTTTTATATTAGAGATATGCTCCTTATCTTGACACCTCTTAAGTTTTTTATCATTACTAAAAAAATATAGATCATCATTTTAGTCTGACTCATTTGAAGGCTTATTTCTTTTCGTATGATTATAATTTCTTTTACAAATATCTTAGTTGGATTCATTAGAAGAATCATCATATCTTTTATGATTTTTATGTCTCTTAGGATTTTTTTCTTCTAAATTATTAGGATTGACATTTTTTAATTATCTTTTTTTCTTCTAAGTTTTGGTTCATGCTAATTTCTTAGGAGAATTTAACTAATGATCTAGATGAGTTGGGTTATTGATTAGGATATTTCTTGTAAGGGTCTTAGTTTAAATTTTGTATTTAATTTTAAACTAATTCTTAGCTTTGATAAGACAACAAATCTCAAATCATTCAAAGATTTGTCACACATGGGACATCAAGAGAAGAAAATAATTTGGGTATCTTTTTTTCATAAAAAAAAATATGAAAGCAGAGCAATCACTACTATAAACCAGCAAAGTTGAGATATGGTGTGCTTCCAGGGAAATGACGAGTGATCAGGGTCCCACTTTTGACAAACCATCTTCTAGATAAAAGCAAATAGTTTTTAAGAAAGAAAGAGTTGTATCATTATTTTTGTATTACCTCCTGAGATAGTTTACCTAATACTAAGAATTATTTTAGTGGATAAACTAAGAAAAAAAAACTTAGTAGAAAAAATAAGTTTTTGTATAAAATATTTTTAAAAAGTGTTTTAGTAGAAAAAATAAAATTTTTAATAAAAAAAGATATTTTTATATTAAAAAATAGTAAAAAAACAAAAGTTGATGTACTAAACAAAAGAATTTTTTAGTAAACAACCTTATCTTTAATACCAAAGTTAAATGCAATAAATAAAAATAGTAAAACAACATATTCTTTGATAAAAAAATTGTTGCAGGATAGATTTAGATTTTTTATCAAGATCTAAATTGGAGTTTATAATACTAAAAATATTCAATAGATTATTAAGAAATATAAAAAAGATACTAGGTAATAATCAGAATTATGTGACGTGTATAAAATTTTAAAACTATTTAAAGGTTGGCGTTCCAAAGTTATAGTGTGGATTATTAAGTTGAGTATGCAACACCTTCTTAAGCATTAAGCATAAAAACTTATAAAATTAGCTTTTGCTACATCTAATTTCACATATATAAAATAAAAAATTTAGACAAACTTTATGTAGAATACTGTAATAGAAAAGAATAACTGTAACTTTAGATTACTACCTAAAAAATAAAAGTTACTTGGAGGATTCACCTTTTTGATAATGATGTGGGTAGTGACGAAAGCGAGAATTTGTTTAGTTGTTGGCTCTCCCAGTGGAAGGTTTTTAACATTCAATCCTTGTCTTTCAAAAAGGATTTTTTTGTCGACACTCCTGATAGAAGGTTTCTCATATCCAACTCTTGTATCTCACAAGGGAAGTTGGAATCTCTCCAACTAGGGTTAAGCACATGTACCTTTTTTACGAAGATGGAAGTACACAAAAAAAATTATTTCATAATTTTTCCTTTTCTTTATAGTCTCATGAGTATCCCTATTTATAGAGACCTCAAAAGTTCATTAATAACTTTTTGAAAAAATAAAAAAAATTAAATTAAGTAGCTCTCAAACAAATTATGTGTTTTTGGGTGGTGGTAATGAAGTTCAGTGAAACAACTTGCGACAAAATGGCTAGGCGTGATCGATACGATGTGGGAGGAGCTCTTGGTGAGTATAATCTGGGTTTTGGGTAGGCATGGGTCAAGCAGAATAGAACAGGTCAATGAGATTGGTGGGTCAACACGAGTCATTGTGGGTCATCGATGGTAATGGATCGACATTGGTCAAATAGTGTTCTCGAGTCAAATCGGGTCATGCGGGTGTGTGGGTCAGCTTTGGCAGTGGCAGCGACGACTAACAGTGGATGGGCAGATGTCTGCAGGCGACAAAATCAATAAACAAAATTCAAAGCATTATTTATGCAATTTTCAACAAAAATTTGTATTGGTAAACTTGTGAAATTTGTGTGATGCTAGCAAATATATTTTTGTGAGGTAATGTTCGATGCTCTTACATTAATAGTCATGTAATACAATTGTTGAGAATATTAATGTGGAATGCATTGTCATTGAATGTTGATAGTGGTATTAAGTTTTAAATAAGATTGTTAAAATAAACTCTAATGTAATATAAAAATTAAATATATTTTCAATTTGTGGCATGAGTGAGTATTAAGTATGCACTTAACAATAATTTTGATGATTTACACTCCTAGTTTTTAATAATTTAACTCAAAATTTGTGTTAGTTCATAACACCAACAATTCACTACATAGTCAATAGAATTTGGAATGCAATAAAACCTAGTGTCGTGAATCAAGTACTTTATGTTATTCTAAAGGTTTGAACATAACAATAAATTAAATTATCATTACAAACTTCTAAGCAAATTTTATATTATAATCAAGAATATTAAAAATTTATTTTGTATTATTTCCATTTATTTAGCATACACAATAAATATATTTAATTTATTGTAAATGGTTTTAGGAGCTTCTTTATTCATGTTGTTTAATTTAATGCCCAAAACTAAAGCAAATAAAAGTATAATTTAACTAGAATTATAGAACTAGCATAAACACAATAAAATTTTTATTAGAGCTTGTAGAACTGTGAGAATGACAGAAAGATTTAAAAAAAGAACTAAGAGTATGTTACTAGTATTGAAATCACATTAAGATAATTAGAGCTATAATCAAAAGAAAAAAAATCAAAATTAACACAAATAAGATGTATTGTAAAGAGATGATGAATGCATTTGTTCTTCAAGATTCTACTAACTTCTAATTTGCAATATAATAGCATACATTTTCATGACTTATTTAAGCAATAGAAATGAAAAAAACATGCTTTAATTTATAACAAAAAAATTCTATTTATATGCTTTGAAAGTACTTTCACAATAATTTTGAAACATACCCAAAATATTCTTTCAATTTGAGCATGTCTCACTTGTTGCCATGATGTTCACATCATCTCGTCATTTCATGTGTACCTTAATCCAATAATGTGCATAAAAGATTGGCATAGTTGATGAATGCTTTAAAATGAGCTATAGTGCACTTATGCATCATAATGCATGCTAACACTTGCAAGAATCTATAAAACAAATCTCTACCCTCACTTCTTTTTCTTTTCTTGAATGTGCATTATTTTAATTTATTCATGTAATTTCATTTTTAATGGATGTTGTTAATTTATCATATAACTAATCAATAAACATTTTCATCCAATAGTAAATGATAAGTACACAACTTATTATGTGAATTTTTAAACATAAAATTATAACTTTGATCATATGATATACATGTAATGATCTTAAATCTCTTTACAAATGTAAGACAAGAAGTGCATTTGAAGTGAAAAAAAGTTATAAGACTATTACATCAAATTTCTTCATATAGAGGAATTATTATTAAGTTTAGATGTTGTAGTAAAATCAGTTGGATGTTAACCATATTTGTCAACAAAGAAAGCAATGATGGAAAGGGATAATAAGAAATATGAGAACACAATGGAATATAGATGATGAAATACCTTAATCTTGTAGATCAAGTGGTAAAGTTCTAGCCTAAAAGATTCATGAAAATGTATGTTAATGGATCTATTGATGTAATACATCAATAAAAAATCTACTATAAAAAGGCCTAAATAAGATGAAATGATAAAGGAGTTGAGAGTGGAGTTAGTGAAAACACGGTGGTTATTCATTTTTTTTATATGAAGCCTTTGGCATAAGGAAGAAGGTACATAATAGAGGGATAGTTAAGGATAAATGAGTAGCAAAATATAGGAGAGATGATAGTTACATATTATTAATAGACATTTTCATCCTCAGCCAAATATGACATACAAATATGGGAACTTAAGAACATATGTGCTATTTATTCCATAAGCAATTTGACATAATATTCATTTCTTTTTGGTTTCAATACAATTTCTGATTTATGGTGAGTTAGTTGAAGAAGCTCTACAAACTAAACATGATCAAATGATAACGAAGCATAAAGTACAAACATTCAAAAAAATAATCCCTCACTTTTTTAATGGTTTGGGTCCAGAGATAAGAAATAAATAACTGCTAAAATAGAAACTTATAACTTGACAAAATTTTCTAAACTCAAAGAAAGTAACAAATTGTAACACTTAAGACCAAAGAAAGTGGAGAGCCAATATCGAGTGACATCTTGAGAGAAGATTTACTAAACAAGAAATTGTTCTTAATAAGCATCTAGGTGGAGAGTGAAGTGTTTCGTGCTAAGGAAATCCCACAAGAGGGGGTCAATTATGTATTTAAAATTTTATGAATTTTGAAATTAAACTTAAAAACCTTTAAGCAAGAGTAAAGAGAGTTGAACACACAAATTTTTAAGTGGTTCGACTCAAAACCGAGTTTACGTCCACCCCCAACCGGTGTTAGGAAAAGTCCACTAAATGCACCGATTACAAGTGAGGTTTTTCTTACGGTTCATCTCAAACCTACTTGGGATTTTTACTACGGCTAATCCCAAACATACTTGAGCTTTTTTCGGGCTCAACTCAAACCCGGGGCTTTAGCACTACTGCCGGGATGCCCTTGCCCCAAAACGAAAAATACGAAAAATTGGCAAATAACTTAAGAGAAATAGGAGAAAAGAGGAGGCACACACAATCGACAAATTAGAGGGATATAAATTGAGAAATAATTGAAAAACCTCTAATTCCAATAGCATTCTTGCCGCTTTGCTTTTTCGAGCTTGGATGCACCGTTTTTGCTTGAGTGCTCGAATTTTGAGATCTGAAATCTTTGAAAAATTTAGCAAAGGTTAAACTGAAAAATACATCAATTTTTCCTATTTATAGAGCTCAAATTTGAGCTCTAAAAACACCTCCAACGGCTCCAAAAATTAATTAGCCATTTGGGCAACAGACGGAAAGCAGCCACCGTCCGATCCAGGCCAAAGAACAAACGGTGCAGATTGTTACCGTTCGGGCTTAATCCAGAGCATTGGATCCGGGCGCGTAATCGAACGGCACAGATTAAATCTTGCGATTACTGTTTACGCGATTTAATCCCGTGCGTAGGATCCGGGCGCAAAGATAAACGACACAGATTTTACCTTACGGGATGAATCCTGTGCGTTGGATCTGGGCGGGCTTGATCTGAGCCATTGGATCCCGCGAAGGCTGAAACTGAGATTTTTAGTTCCACATTGTATATGCGGAAGTTTTGGAGCGCTATATAAGAAATCCACCCTGTTTATTTTGCGAGCCTCTTCGGGGTTGGCTCCCCCCTTCCTTGACCAGGACTTGATCATCTTGTTCGGGTTGACTTCGCCAAGCATTGTTCATTGACCTTTGACCTAGCCGAGGTCCTCTCGGCGGGCTTTGGGCGGGCTTGGCTTAGCCAGGCACTGTTGATTTGACCGTTGACCAGCGCTAGCCGAGCTCCTCTCGGCGGGCTTGGCTCGCCCTTTTCGTGTCAACCAAATTTTTATTTTTAAATTAAATTTTTAATTTCCAAAAGACCTGGATGGGCTGTATTCGCGTTGGGTCGACCCGCCCATTGCTACAGTGAATTTTCTCGAGACTTCAGCTGTTTTAGGGTATTTTTGACGAATTTTTGTGCCAACAATTTGAATATAAGTGTATAAAAATAATTTTATATTCTTATAGTATTATAAGTTATTTAAATAGCTATGAAAAAAAATTCATGAAAAATAATTCCAAAATAATATTAAAAAATCAAATACCAATGTTTATATATTTTGTCAAATATGCTTGGCCCAAAAATCAAAATTCAGTATTAAATAACTTTATAATATTTTTAAATGTTAATACTACTAGTGTGCCTCATAATCTCAAAGTTTGGACATATCAAATTTAAGAGAAATAAAAATAAATTCAATTATAAAAAATCTTGTGCATGTCTCAAATTTCTTGAAGTATGCCATGACCTCAAGGCCCTTAGAGACCATTATTTTAGACATCAAAAATACATGGCTTGATTTAATTAATTATTAACAAATTTACTTAAAATCAAGCCCAAATAAAATATACACATTTATGCTTGACTCATCAAACACAAGGGTGTAACAGAGAGATACAAAGATAAATTATCTTATATCAATTATTAAGGGAGTGATTCTAATATTTATATGAAAAATCATAGTCTCAATATGTCAATACATCTTTTGAGGGAAAAACCAACTTGGGTTAAGATAAAGTGATCCAAGGAAAAAAATATCTCAATATAATGAGATAAGATATCATAGAAATCATGTTATAGACTTTATAAGAAACAACAATAGGATAAGTGTAGAAAAATAATACAAATGATCTTTTTACTATCACAAAAAGAGTCACATTATGAGAATGTTCCTTAAAAAATTAACCATTGTAATGGTGTCCAACATCCAAGTGGTTATGAGTAAAGCCTTAGGATACCTTTAGTGTAAGGTAGGGTTACTACAAGTTAAAGGACTCACCTTATATACATGCTATTACACAGATGGAGGCACTAACATTTACCAATGTGATATTAAGAATATTGTCTGTATAAGACTTAATTATATCTATTTTAATTGATTATGGTGCTTTTAATTCATTTATATATGTGAGTGGTTGCTAAAATGAAAGACAACAAACTTTAGAAAGACCCTTTTTAGTGAAGTTTCTTATAGGTGAACATGTGACTGTGCATAATTGATATAGAAATTAAAGAAAAAATGCTTTAAGGTCTAATTGATCCTAAATGATGTAAAAGAAATTGATATGTTCTTAGGAATGGATTAGTTTCATACCCATCAAGTAATAATTGATTGTTAAAAGAAAAAGATAGACTTTTGCTTAAAGAATGATAATAAAATCATCTATTTTGGGGAGGTAAGAAAGTACTTATTATTGATATTCTTAAGAAACAAAAACTTTCATATAATGGTTATAAATATTTTCTAAGAATAATAAATATCCTTGGATTACATTATAAAATAAAATTAGTTTGAATTAAATATAAATTATAGGATTTTTAAATTTTTTTCTAAAAACTTTAAAGATTCATACGATACAATAAAGTAAGTCATACAATATAATTTATAGTGATATAGTGAGAAGCTTAGTTAAATAGATTATAAAGTATAATAAGGGACATTGTATATATACAATACATAGGTAACAAAAAGGGGTGACTGAGCTCTAGGTTAGGGAAGAGTAAAGTATAATCATACAATATAATATTGGATGATCGTATGATACGAAAACAAAAGAGAAAATCAAGCGAGAGATATGTGAAAAAATACAAAAGTCAAATAAATATAACTAAACCATCACAAAAGGGCATTTATATAAAACAAAGTATTATCATAAGGGATCAAACTAGTCACTAAGGCAATGCTAAAGTATATAAGTATAAAATTAAATAGCATACAAGTATGATAAAAATGAGAAGAAAAATTTAATTAAGTCTGACAAGTTGTGTAACATATGAATGAAACATATAATATGACGAACACAATCATATAAGTATGATTATGTGAAGAATAACATCATATAAGAAATCATCAATTATGACAGAATAAGAGTAAGTACTAAAATAGATCATATAAGTATGATAAGGATATCATACAATACAATATAAAGAGAAAATTTAAGTTGAATAAGTTGAAATTTGTTATACACATAATAAAATGTAATGTATAAGCATGATAAGTATAAATAATATAGATGATGAGATAATTGACTCATCATATAATATAAAGTTAAGAATTATGTAAATATAATAAGTGAAAATAAGAACAAATAAAGAGAGATTTGACTCACCATACAGTACATAGCTATGGATCATATAAGTAAGATACGAAGAAATGAAAAAGTCTTAAAACCCAAAATGGTGAATGGCTGCATTAATTATCATAAAGGACATTTAATTGAAGGGAAACCATTAAAGTTAAGTTAAAAATGAAGAAGAAAAGTTTGAAATTGATTGAAGGTGGCCATTGGTGAAAGTTTAATAGCCAAGAATACAAAGATTTATGAATGTGGTATAAAAACAAGGGAGATCAAGCTTGAGAAGATTTTAATAAGAAAAAAAAGTGTGATTAAGTTCATCCAAGTGTGATAAAGTGAATGAAATAAATTATTCTAAAAAATTTTCAAAGGAATCCAAAAGAAAATGAACTTGTAGCAATGCCAAAATCAAGGTAATTCTAGTCATAGAAACTATAGTAACTGAGGACTTTCACATAAATCTAAGTCCTTAGAGGGACTATTACATGACATTTAAAAGTAGAACAACTTTATATAATGTGCATATGCTTGAATGGTTGTTGTTTGTTGATTAAAGGCCTTAAAATTGATATTATTATTTGGTAAACTTTAGGATGCATGCTTATATTAGCTGTGTTGATAATTGATATTATATATATCATGCTTGTTAGGAGAGTAGAATATTAAGAGTTGATCTTTCATAATAAATTAGAGAAAGTTGATTTTTTTTGTGTTACAAATGTGTGTGATATGTTGAATTTCACAAGATATAGCATGTTATATTGAATATCCTTATTTACATGTATGATGAGTTGCACATGATGTTAATGTATAATACTATGAGTTGCTTTATTTACATGGTTTAACTTTTCATGCTAATCTAATAATGCTCACAAAATTATTAAAAGAAATGAAAATCAAAATACCACTTGTAATGGTAGACCAAAAGAAATGAATGATAAGTTAAAGAAAAAAAGATTTAATGAAGAAAAGATATGACTCAAAAGATGATAGAGTGAATAATTGTCTAAAATAACGTCTATCATTTTTTTAATAATGATTAGAAAGATGAGCCAAATGTATTATTTATTTGGTCTATTTATTATAGAATGATGTGTTCCTAAACTTGCTTAATAATTTATAATGTGGTCATACCTTAAACCATTCTTTAAAAAAAGATGAAGAGATAAAAAAGAAAAAACCAAAGCTAGAAAAAGATAAAGAATAAGAGTTTTGAAGTTTTTATATTAAAAATTACGTTTCTACTCTATTATTTATTCACAAGTTTTTTATATTATATTGCTTGAAATTTACAAATGCATGTAGTTACCCAAATGTGGACTTCTTTATATATATCTATATGTTTTTGCAATTGAGCTTGTGCTAATTGGTTCAACTTATTTTTAGTATAAATTTTCAAGTTAAAATGAGACACACTATGGGGATACCAGGGAGTAACGAGGACTAGATCATGTTAACTTATACTAACATATGTTTTATTTTCTTATTTAGTTGTAGGAGTTGTGATAATATTTTCTTATGTAAGAATGAGAGACATATAATAGATCTTTTATCATATTGTTGAATTAGATTTTATGTGACTTAAACATTGTGTAGATGAAACTTTTAAAGATTTTGTTTATTTAAATATTAAAATGTTCTCTTTATGAAAAAAGTGAAAAATTCTAATGCAAAATAAGTTCTTTAAAAGTGATTTCCTTATATTAGCTTTTTTTGTTATTTTAAAAACCCACTTTAGTTATATATTAAAAAGGTTTTATTAAAAGGATGAATTTTATAAAATTTTCTTCTAATACTTGTTTTTTTAACAAGAAAAAAATTCATGTTTTTACTAAAAGAAAGAAATAAAAAGAATTTGGTGTTGTGGCACTAAAATAAAGGAAAGGTTGGGTCAAGGTTGCCACACCAAGATTGATGAACAATTTGATCAATTACATGGGGTAGAAGTATTTTGAAGATTAATCACATTCTTGGTATTATCAACTAAAGATTATTAAAGAAGATAACATGTTTAATATGTGCATCAGTATGATGATGTTATTATGAAGTATGTATGGCATCAGTATTTTATTATTTTTATGAGAATAGATTTTCGTTATACATGAGTAAAAATTATAGTATGCTTGATGCAAGTAGCATGCAATTGTATTATTGAAAATAAAAAGTATATAATGACTTGTGGGCCATTTAAATTAAAAGATTGAAAATACTAATACAAATTAATAAAGTAACCATTGGGTCATGCAATTGAAAATACTAAAAATAACATGATAAATAGGTGGATAAAGATAAAAATAAAAAATATTAAGTATTATATTAATGGAATATGAAAAATAATAAATAATATTTTCACTATAATTAAGTAAATAAAAAAGAAGATACCAACATATTGCTTATAGAAATGAGGGAGTAATAAAAATATGATTATCGTAAGGTTTATCTGGTTAAGTGGAAATGATACTTTTAAATAAGATTATATTAAGAAAAAATATAATCATGAGATCACATGATATTGTTTAATTGGTTTAATGAAACCCTTAATTTCTTAAATCTTTTTGCTTAATCTATATGATAAAGTTCTTAATTCAAGCATGGCCAAGGAGAAGAAGAGGAGGAGGAAGAAGAAGAAGAAGAAGAAGAAGAACAACAACAACAACAACAAGAACCAGAAGAAGAGGAAGAAAAAGAAGAAGGAGATGAAGAAGAAGAAGAAGAGGAAGAAGATGGAGAAGTAGAAGAAGAAGGCAAAGAAGAAGAGGAAGTAGTAGAAGAAGAAAAAAAAAAGAAGAGAAACTAGAAGTACAAGAAGAAGATGAAGAAGAAGAAGAAGAAGAAGAAGAAAAAAAGAAGAAGTAAAAGAACAGAAAGAACTGGAAGGAGAAAAAGGAGAAGAAGAAGATGAAGATGAAGGAGAAGGAGAAGGAGAAGAAGAAGAAGGAGGAGAAGAAAAAGGAGAAGAATAAGAAGAAGAAGACGAAGAAGATGAACAACAAGAAAAAGATGAGGGCAAAGAAGAAAAAGGGGAAGAGGAAGAAGAAGTAGGAGGAGAAGAAGAAGAAGAAGAAGAAAAAGAATAAAAAAACAAGAAGAAGAAAAAAGAGACCAAGAGAAGGAGGAAGAAGAAGAAGAAGAACAAGAAGAAGAAGAAGAAGGCAAAGAAGTAAAGAAGAAGAAGAAGAAGAAGAAGTTGAAGAAGAAGAAAGATAAGGAGAAGAAGGGGTTTTATTTTATTTGTATATAATGATCATGTTAGACTTTGTTAAGTATGTGATAGTGACTCATCCAATTTATTGGCATTAATATTTTAGGTGTACCATGCCATAATGATAGTGACTTATCCAATTTATTGGAATTCATATTTTAGGTGTATCATGGTCATAACAAAAGGAAGAAAAAGCATAATAATCGAATGTTAGTTTTATTATCACATATAAAAGCTTCATTTGTTAACAAAGAATTATTCTTGTGGTTTTATAATACATATATTATACTTGTATAAATGTATGATAGATAACTGTGTGGATGCGATTGATAACTAGAGGAATGATATAGATTATAACTATATTAATTTTTTATGTATATATGACAAAATAGATGAAACAAAGAGATGGTATCAAGATAGTTGAAATTGTAAGGATAAAAAGTTAGATGGTATTATATTAGAATAGTTAAAGTCTTTAGGACAATAAGATAGATACCTATGATAGGATGATGTGAATGAGTTATATACTTCTAATAAAGAAGATATATGAATTTATTAAGTAAGGTTGTTTGATAGGGAAATCTCACATGCTATAGACATAAGTATATATTGTGTTAATTCTTATAATTTTGTTATTATCTATCATATGAATATGTGAAAATTAATTCCATAAAACATGTATTAAAATTTTATCTATATATTAGAATGAGACTTGGTGATCTAAACCATCATAGAGAGGAGGTTGTTAGAATAAATAATAGAGTGCTAAATCAATAGTGAATAAAAGGAAAAGAGAATCTATTTGATGAATTAATTGAATTTATCCTATCAAAGAGAGGCATAATTATTATTACTAGAAGCAAGCTTGATGAGGGACACCAGGTGTACAAGATAGTTAAGCAATTATTCAAATTTCATTCACCTTATTTCATGGATGCTAAAGATTGATTGCAAGCCAAGGATTGGGTAGATAACATAGAAACAATATTTGATAACATAGTATCTCCAAAACTCTTGCGTTGAAGAATGTTGTTAGAGATTAATAGGTAAGACAAAAAGCTAAAGTTTTAAGGGAAATCAAATATAATAATATTCTTTCAAGAATATTGTAAGGTCCTCAAAGAGTAGTATGTATCTTTATTTTCAAGGAACTGAATGTGAGATGACTTGAATAAGTTGTATCAAGGAAGCATAATTATAGCAATTAACAAGCAAAAGTTTTAAACTCTTTTAAAATATACATTATAATTGTATCCATTGAAGAAGAAAAGTGTTTATTGGATTCCATTAGAAATATTATAGCTATTTTAGACTTCTTACAAGAAAAATGTCAAGTCATCTTATCAAACAGAGTAAAATTATGCTATGATAAAGCCATGAAGAAAATTTTGAGAAAGAAAAGGATCTACCTTTACACTTATAAATAGATTTAAATTTAAAAAACTAATAATTATGAATGCAAGGCCACAAGTCTTCACACCATCTATAGAATATAAAATAAAAAAACTAATGTAGAGTTTGCAAAAAACACCATTGGAGTGGCACATGAAAGGATAGATCAAATGTTATAAATGCCATGAGGTAGGCCATATAGTTAGACAATGTTTAAAGAATACGAGAAGAAAATGAGAAGTAAATATGTAAGTAATAGAAGGCAAGATTTGAGAGGTTTCATTGTTATGAGTCCTAATAACACATTTTATCACAAATGGTGTATAGGTTTAGGATAGGCTTACATAGTATCAGAACAAACTACATAACCCTACATATATATTATCACATAAAAGCATGGCCCTTGCATATTTCATCGTTATCATAAGTACCCTTTTACTATAAAATATACTAGTAGCAGTATTATTTGAATACAATGCATTGCATTCTTTTTTATTATCAAATAAATTCCAAAATTATCTGTAGTGTTTTATGTGTTAGAAAATTCTCTTTTAGTTAAAGTACTATAAAAAAGGAGATAGAAGTAAACAAAATACTTCAAACAAGATATAAAATTGACGTTGGATGATATGTTAAAATCTATTTTAACTCATAGATAATTAAGATGTACTAAATTTCAAATAATATGTCTATACAATGGCTTACTCAAAAATTTTATTGGTTTAGAATACAAAATCATAGGATCATCGAGAAAGTAAGAGCTTTCCCAAAAGTTAAGGAATTACACTGATTTTAGTATAAGGGATCTCAACCTGTAGAAAAAGTGATTTTAAATATTATATACCCAATTATTTGCATTAGTGAAGTGATAAGGTACAACATCAATGGAGTTCGTAGAAGACCAAATATGAAATCACATGTCACATGCACTAATGAGAAGGTTGGATGTCATGAATAAAATTTTTGAAAGTTAGGATCTCTCCCTTTGAGCCTCTCACTTGCCTTTCTAAGGTACTTCTAGAATCATACAGTCAAATTGTTTGTATACAAGGCACACGTATCTCACAAGCTTGACAACAATACTTTCATTACTTCATTCAAAATTTAATCCCTTATAACATGATGAACATCTTCATTATAGAGATCTCAAGAGTATAATAGTAACTTGTTAATATAAAAATATAAAAAAATATTTTAGAATATTAAGGGATATATTTTTGAAATTCTAAAAAACATTTAAGAATTTAAAAATCATCATAAATTACAAAGTAAATACCTTAAATTCTACAAAAAAACTAAAAAATTGACTTAAAAGATACAAAATAATTTAATTAAGTAGTTCCCAAATAAATATGTGTTTCAGACAATAATGGTGAGTAATAAGCTAGTGAGTAGTGCACTTGGTGTGCAATTAAGAATTGGTGAGTGTCACTTAAGGTTCCAATTTTGACAATCGGTGCAGGAAGAGAGGTGCTGACACTTTAGGTCCACTTTCAAGTTAGTGTGGGCTAGGGAGAATTAGTGAGGTTTGACGTGTTGATGATTTCGTGGATCGGTTAGTGCGGTTCGAGCGGCTTTTTGAGTAGGAAGTCGACGTGTATCGAGCAGATGCAAGATAAGCGGGTGATGGCTATGACTACTAACTATGGCAGTAATGACGATAGTCAGTGATGACCGACAGATAACGTAGGAAATAGTCGAGTACTCAATTTTAAGCCCTTTTTAATGTAATTTTCAACCAAACTTTATACAAAAAAAATTATAAGGTAGGTAGAGGGATTTCTTGTACTTAATTTAAAAATTATAAAGCTAAAAATATTTAAAAAGTTGTTAATTATTCTTTAAATAACTTAAACTAAAGTGTAGATATAAATAATTTAATGAATTAATAAAAACAAACTAAAATGTGAATAAACAAGAGTCAATCATAATTAATCATAACAATAACGAAGACTAATAAGAAGTAGAAGAGCTAATCTTAGCTCGACTTTGAGTCTAAATGGGATTATTATGCCTCAAAGTGGAACTTCTACGTAATGTATAAGATACTACTATGTCATCCTCCTCATGTGAGAAAGAGCTCAACTCCCAGGAGCTAGGTTGAAATCTCTAATATTATTCTAACATCTCTAGGTGCAAGTAGTGAAGCTCCTCCTCAGTATCTAAGTATCATCAAAGGTGGGATGTCCTCACCAACATATAAACAATATATGTTGTGTTTGATCCTGTGTGAAAATTATTTGATCATCTGAGATTTGTTCTTCGTGATCTCTTAACTCGCAACATGAGACTAAATGTATTAGTGGGACTTGTTCACTCTACGATGATGATGAAGGCTCAAAAGATTCACTAGGTATTGAGCATGGTTCCCTATAAGATAAAAAATCCCAAATATTAAAGGCAATGTTTATTCTATAATTTTTCAATAAATTCAAAACATACATGTTCATACTTAGTTTTGTCATAATTTTAAACAGTCTAGTATCATAAGCATGTTCATACCTAGTTTCTGATAAGAATCTCTTGAAACTAACACATAATCATCATCAATAAATTCTCTAGATTATCTATGAGCATCGATTAGTTGTTTATATATTTTATTATTTAAATTAATTTGTTTGAAAACATGTTTACATATTGAGGAAATATAATGAGCAAAAAACTTAACATAATCAGAAATGTAGAAATCATGAGAAAACAAAATCAAATCAACATCACTTTGAAGATGATTTTCAAAACAAATTTTAAAAGGACTCAAATGTATTATTGGATTAGTAATGATAATAAATGATCCAAAGTTGAAACATGTTTTCTTATTAGGCTAAAAAAAATGACTTAAATTTTATTTAACTATTTTTTTGTTTGTCTGTCTAAGGATGATAAGTTAATAAAAATTTAAATTTTATTTGAATTGATGGATTTATTTGGTAATATGATAAATATGATAGTGAAATGCCAAAAACTAAATTTATAATATATTGAATATCTCTTAAAAGTGAGAGTGTGTCTGACAAGTTATCAAAAAATATATTTGTAAATTCTTTTAACAAAATTTGAACAACAGGTAGTGGGGTTTGTATACTAATATTGGTTTCATGGTAGCCACAATAACAATCTCCAAAGATTCAACTCTATGCATGAAGGCTGAAATATAACCTATGCATTATTGTTTAGAGAGAAAATATAACAGAGGGTTGATGCCACATCAAGAAGTGACGAATATACAACTTGTTAAGAAGATTAGGAATACTATCAAATTTCATGAAGAATTTTGAATCAAACTAAAAAATTCTACTCCAAAAGTTATGTCCCTGATGGAAGTGAATTGTTTCTTAATAATCTGTTTAATTCTAGATTATAATCTAAATTAAATTATTAAAAACTCAAAAAGATAAAATCTAGAAAGTCTTACATTAATCAGAGTAGAAACAAATGAGTTATCTGTACTAGATTTGACTAGTTTGAGTTCAGCATTGATAAAGCTCAATTTGTTTTGCAAATCATGGAAAACTAAGAACTACAAATTTTTTGCTAACATCTTGAACATGAGATCTGAAATTTTCCTTGAGCAATGAGGCACTTTTAGTATCAGTTCAGCCCAAAATACAACAAGCAGCAAAAAACGAATGAACATCTCAACTTTCAAGCTATGGCAACTTCATTATAACTTTCTGTAGCAAACTAATAGGACAACATGTATAGAGCATTTCTGAGGTTTGAAGGGTTTTAAGTACTTCTAATAAGAGTTGAAATTTAATAAAAAGAAGATTAGGTGAAGAGAGAATGGAACTTAAACTTTAATTTTCACAACATTAATACTACTGAGTTGAGTTCTTAAATTTTTAACTACATAAAACTGCAGCAGATACTTATGAACTTGTTGAGAGCTCACAAACATGTATTGTTGAGTAATTAAGAAAGAGAAAGGAAACAAATTAACCATATCTTGTATGTTCTTTTTGGATTTGAAATGAACAAACTTATATAACTCTTTGAATCAATTCTAGCATCTCCCTAAAGCGTCTCCTAAAATAATCAAATATGGGCCCTAATACTCAAGTTTGCAACAATATCTCACCCATGAAAAGCTTGAAGAGATATTTTCCTTGATTTGCTCTAAGAATTCTTAGTTCATTGGAAAACATGTTAGATTACATGGTAAAGATCTGACTTACTTACAGCAAACTTGGATGAGAAGTAAACGTATATAAGTCCGTTTTCTAATTGAACCAGTCATTTGGGGCAACTGGAAAACTACAAGATGCAGTTTAGTTTAATCATCCCAATGCTCATCAAAAAACTCAAATACAAAAATTTGCAGTGAAGCTCATATGGTGTCATTATCAATTGAAGTGAGCACACCATTTTGTATCAAATCTCCTTAGTTATGTCGAACATGCCTCTAAGGTATGCCCAAAATCTATCTTTTTTGGTGGATATAATCTGGGTCTCATTGCTTGTATCTTAGGAAATATGCTTGGGCTTAGGAAAGAAGCAATATATTGCTTCGATTGAAAAGCATCATGCCTTTGTGTTGAGATCAATTGTATGTATGGATACGCTTTCTTCGGTGGTAATTATAATCACTCTCTTACATTATCGATTTAATCACTACCAAAAACATAAAGCTAAATAGGCATTTTGGCTACAAAGACTAACAACTTAGAAAAAGAAGGAATATCTATAGACTAGTGCACATCATCATATGGATTGTTGTGATGACAAACAATTGTCTCTTGGGCACAATAGAATGATCCTTGACAATTCATGGAGGGAGCATGAACTCTATTTACTCAACTTCTAGTGGAAGTCATTTAAAAAATCAACTACATCTAAAACTATGAGAAATTATAAAACATATTAATATGGTTAGCAAGGAACTATTTGATTATGTTGTCAAATATTGCCTTGCCTATTAACTCAACTAACATATCATGCACTTTAATAGAGCAAGTAATGAAATAGGTGGCTCAAAAGATTTTGGATCTAGAAATTATATTAGTAGAAAAGAAGTACGATCAGAAAAAAAAAATAAAGTGAATAATTGAAGAGATTTCTTTGTGGGATATAAAAATTGTGCCATGATCAGTGCTCTCCGGAGAATTCTACACATTTTGTTGACTTGCTATGTTAAATATATGCATATTGTGCTTATTAACACAAGACCATTATGATTAACTTAGTATGATATTTAATATATCCTTATAAGTGTGCATTGATAGTGATGTGGCTCAAGGATAAGGCTCAAGTTGGCAAGGGTAGAGAAATTATTATGATTCTAATCAAATTTCTTACTAATGCCAAGTTCATATGTTTTGCCTTTTGATTTAAAGTATGAAAAGAATATATAGTCGAGTGAGTTTGATTGGATTTTCAATGATAGAATTCATGATTTGCAAGCTTTGGAAGAACAATAAAGAAAAATATCTTGAATTATTAATCCTGACATCATTTTGAAGTAATTATTTATATTTAAAACCAAATCATGACATAACATATTCTTAACTCTTGTGTACTTCAATGAGTTGTCAATGTCATATCATGCATTCTTAATAATATACCAAAAAATTGCTAATGGTCAACTAAAGTAAAGCCAATACATCCCGCCATTGCTATCAGAGTTACTATTAATCTTTAAGTTATAACAAAACAATTTTTTAAGGTTAAATATTGTTTATTTTTCATACATGCATTAATACATTAATAGGGGTTTAGTGGTTTATATTTCCAATTTTATTTTTTAATATAAAAAATAAAAAAACATGAAAAAAAAAAACTTAAGATGATTTTGTCCTCTCATAATAATATTAAAAATTTGATATTAACTATCTATTAAAAATATTTAAAATAGTATGATAATTAAACAATATAAATCATCTCGTTATAAGCTTGTTAATGCAATTTTTTAAAATAATTAATAGTATTTATTATTTATTATTTGATTAATATTTGATAACAATTACGCCAAACTAACCTTAATGATGGTCGAATGGCTGGAGGAAAATTATTATACGTGGAAAATGCATGTAAGTCACCTTTGTAATCATGTTTATTAATGCAAATATAAATTTAATAGTATGCATATAAATCAAATAATACATGTAAAAAATAATTTATAAATAAATTAAAAAATGCATCTATAATTTTGTGTGGTTGTACACTTTCATTATATTATTGTTATTTATGTCTATATGAAAATAACAAAAATTTAAATATAATATGTATTTAAATCAAATGATGTTTAATTTTCATGCATGTAACTTCAAGCCCAATGGATATGCATAATAAAATAAATAAGAAATTTTCAAAATATATATTTTTTTTATTGATGTATTAGTTAAAACAAATATATATGTATATATACACATACACTCATAATACGCAAACAAACAGACACATATACAAGCATACCCACACATACATATATATACGTGCATGCACACATACGCATATATATTATATATACATATATATACATATATACATATATATATATACATATATACATATATATATATATATTCTACATCATAGAGAGTGTATAGACAAGATGTGTACGCACCACTAGTTTTGATGTTACATGTCTTGTATAATGTAATATGCATGAATTATTTTGTACACATACTAGTGTATTTTTTTAATCAATCATTGTTTTTTATTTATATTTTTAGTATAATATTTATTTTTATTTAGAATTTTAGGGATGAGTTTTAAACAATTATTTTTCTTCTTTTGTATTTTTTATCACAAATCAAAAATAATTTAATCATCAACAGCTTTTTCCATTGTTATGCTTTACACAATGCTTTATTTCATTTCTCCTAGCTTGCATATAATATGTTAAATATCATATATTGCTTTGTTAACTAAACACTACATATTATCTACTTTGCTTATGAATAGACTATAAAACTAATTAACTTATTGTATCTTATTTATAACATACCATACTTTAGGCATAGGAGAACAACTTTAACTAAATGAATGTTTCTTTCTTGTTTTATCGAACATTATATTTGAACTTAAAGTATCATCTATTGGCAATAATGTATATTATGAAAAGTCTAACAATATTTTGTCCTAGTCAACATACTATTGCCAACACCTTGCGATTAAACTAGGTATAATGGACATAAAAAAATGAAAGTGCAATAAGTTTTCACAAGAAAAATGAGTTTTTCTTTTCTTGAACTTAACAAATGATACATTATGTATTGACATATTATACATTATTTTAGAAATATTCATATATGAAACAAAACTTGGCTATTTCCTATTTAATCCCTCCTTGTGCCAAAACGTGACATAAATAAGACATCTCATAGTCATTTAAGCTTTGATAAAACATGCAACCCCTTAAAATTTCCACATGCAATCCAAACTCCCAACTCAAGCAAGTCCATGAGCTTGTAATAGAAAAAGAAACATAAAACAATACACTTATTCACATGATTCATTCTTCTTGCTTTTTACAATAGCTTGAAATACTCTTTTGGAAACTTGTCCTCTTTTTTCTTTTCTTATTTCCTCTTTACCCAATCAATTTACGTGGGTTCTCTCTCTCTCTCTCTCTCTCTCTCTCTCTCTCTCTCTCTTTCTCTCTCTCTTTCTTGGTCTTATGTCTACTACTTCCTCTTTGAGCTCTCAAAAAAGCTCATATTTTTTCTATCTATATTTTTTTCTCCAACTACTCTCAGTCTAACTTGCATCTTTCCTACTCTTCTCTTTCTCTCCATGCTCCAAAAGCTTCATTCATAGTGATTGCAAGTAGATAAATAAAATTATATATATATATATATATATATATATATATATATATATATATATATATATATATATATATATATATATATATATATATATATATATATAATTTTTAATTTTAACCTTCTTATTTTATAATAATCTAATTGAATTCTGAAAATTATAAAATGAAAACTAACAACTTTTTTTAGTATGTTTTTTCAATAATATATTAACTTTAGTATTTGAAGCATCTTTGTAAATTACATGTTTTTTAAAAAAGCTCTAAAATAATATTATATTAGTTTGTTTAATAACATAAACTTTTATTGTATAATTAGTATTTAATTATATGCTTAAATATATAATTGTAATATTACAAAGGTTCTGATAATATAATACTTAAAATCATAAGTCTCATGTGGTGGAACCAAGAGAAGTAAGAAAGAGAGGAGTGTGGCCACAACTTCAGCAAGCCAAACATAGAATAGAAAGAAAAATTTAAGAAAGCATAACAATCATCCTTGCCCTAACCTTTCCCAACTTTTGAATAGGAAAATTTATTTTCTTTTTCAGCTAAAATCATGTTTGAAAACCAATTTAAACTTCGCAGAAGCAATGTTAAACTTTTACTTAAACACCATATAAAATCCTGTCAAATTGTATAAAATATTTCCAAACTTTTAAAAGAAGTAAATATAAATATATTTTCTTTGAAAATTAGTGAAAGCAACTTTTGAGTCATTTATAACATTGCGTCTAATGTCAAGTTCTTACAAACTTTTTTAAATAACAACTTCATATTATTGGATACATAGGACAATCAACAGTTTGTGCTAAACGAATATAAACAAATTGTCACAACAACATTGATAATAAAACTGAGTAGCTTTGTTTGTCAAAGTTTTGATATTTTGTGTAGTGAGCAAAATGTGAAAGGATTATATTTTGAAGGGCATAATTAGTATATTGTAATATAATTATGCATTATCTCTATATGTAATAGACAAATTAGAAGGAGAAATTTGAATAACATGAACCACAAAAATGACAAGCAAATAAATTAAAATAATTGTAATATAAGTATGTTATTATTATTCATCATTGAATAATAAATTGATTTTCATGATCACATAACATCATCTTCTTTATGCATATATGTTTTTATAATATAGAACATGATGTTATTCATAAGCTATGGTTGAGACGTATGCATTTAAGATATACATTTGATTAGAAGATGTACATCAAAACATGAAATAATAGAAGATAAAAAGAATAAGATGAGTAATAAGAAGTGAAAAAGTAGTTCATATAAGCCTTATGATAATATGATATGAAATTATGATGTGATGTAGGCTACATAAGCCTTATGTTATACCAATGATAATATTTATAAGACATGACATCATGATGAAATGATATGGTGATAAGTTATGATAAGAGAAATGAGGAATTTTTTATAACAGTATGTCTAAAAGCTATACTTTGTATCACCATGGGCTTAATAAGTAGAGATGATAAAATAATAGTAGTCATATGCTCATAATATAGGGTTGACAAGGACTACAAGTCCAGAAAAAGATTATAAAGGTTGTCGTACGTGCATTGTGCAGGGCTGACAAGTCATATTGCGATATGATATGGGACTCTTTAAATGAATGACCTCTTTCTCTGATATCACTATTGAATAGATGAATAAAAAAGATAAAAGTCATCACACACCCACATAGTATGGGTTGAGAGGACTATAAGTCATTTCCAAGAAGATAAAGTCATTTCATACATATAATTCCAAGTTGATGATGACTATAGATTTAAATGAGATATATTATTGGCTAATTATGGTATAAATATGGGTTGTCATCTATATGATATCAAAAAAATTGAATAGATAGATTTATATAATAAATGAATATAATCATGACTCTACATTTGTTATGTGTTTTCATGATTACATAATTTACATAATCATTTCTTTGATTTGATTGCATGTTTTTATGCTCATATGTTTTTACATCATTACAAAATAAATGTGATATGTTTGCTATTACTCTTTGTTATTATAGATTGTCCTTATATTTCATTATATTCTATATTATTATATTTATAATAATTTACTTATTGAGCTATGTAAAACTCATTACATGCTTATATTATAAGTCATACTATAAACACATGAAGAGATGAAAAACTACAAATGATTGAGTATAGTTTTGAAGGAATGTTTGTGAAGAGTTTTTTTAAAGGATGCTTTAGTTATTATATACCTTAGAGTTGTGTATCGATGTACATACTTTTAATTAGCTTTTTGGTATGCATGTGCAAAAGTAGTTTTTGGATGATGGCTTGATCTAACTTACATTGTTTAGGAATGATTAGTATAGTGTTTTATTGTCACCCTTTGGCTAGATTGTTTATGTGTTCTCAATCTTGCATTAATTTTAATTGTATCCAAATGTCTATCATGTTTTATATATCATATTATTACAGAACAAACAAGTCATGACATTATTGTAAAACTAGGTAAGATATTAAGGTTATGGATAATTATAAATTTTATTATCATATTCTAAATCATTTAAGGAGGATTATGCTAACAAATTATTTAATTATTACAATACTTTGGTAACTTTTTCCTTAAATAGTATTTATTTATAAATAAATAAGATCAAAATAAATTATATTTTTAAATTTTATTGTTAAAAAAATTCTATATATTTCTTTCTATCAAAATCATTTATGCAAAAATGAAATCATTAGGTTCCATGCTTTTTTTCTAATAAAGTTATTTGACTTAGATTTGGTCAATTGCAAAGATGAGGACCCCATCACATGTCCAAACAACTCATGATATGAAAAATGTTCTTTTATTTTTCTTTCCCTTATTAATTTTCAAAAAATTTAATTATTAGAATAATTTATCACACTATAATAAAAAATTATGTGTATTTGTGTAAGTAAGCATATGATATTTTCAAAACTATAAATAAAATCATATCTATATTATTATCACGAAGTTATTTATACATATTCATAAATTAATATACTTATATCATCTAATCATTCTAGTGATCCTTTTATGGCTGTGTCATGAGTTTATAATAGGCCAAGCGAATGATTTCAAGTGTTATGAAATTAATCAATAACATAACTTAATACTAATCATAATAATTATGTAATTTACATTAGTAATGTACATATTTAAAATTTTTAATTATAATTAAATGACGATGGTAATAATAACATAATTATGTAAACATTAATGCTAACCAAAATTTTAGTTCTTAAGCCTTGTGTTGTACTTAGCCATTGTAGCACCTTTATTTGGGCATGTCTTTTAGAGACATCTTAGATGTTATCATACCAAAGTATCAATCAAATGAATCTTTGTAATCACATGACCTTAAGGGCATTTATTTTGTATCATTTTTTGGTATGCCCTTCTTGTGTCTTAAGAGTAAGGATTTTTTTTCATCTACAAATTCATCAAACTAATAGGTGGTATATTGAAATCCCTCTATTACAAGAGCTTTAGAGGTGTTATCTTCAAGTTCTGTTTGAGTAATTTAAAATGCTCTTTTAAAGTTACCCATATGTTTCATAATCTTTCATATTTCTTATTCTAATCCTCAATAGTTTATGTAACTTAAAAGCAAATTGATAAGTGATGTGTTGAAAAATAAGAAGAAAGTAAAAACTATGTATTATTCAAAAATAATACAAGTCTTAGTTTTGATTTGAACTTAATATAGATTTACTCCAATAGCCAAATGAAAATGTAAATTGGATTAATAATTGTATGTAGTTAATAAGTGATAAGGTTGACGTTAACTGATTTACTTTAGCCGATTCGCATTAAGATGTTATTTAATAGGAAAGCTTTTAGAGTGATGGAATTGAAGTTAAATAGAAGTGGAGCTGGAAAATATATGAGTTGCCATGATTTTTATTATAAGATGGCCTAATATATATTTTTAAGTGTTTTAATGATTTAGTTAGAAATAATATAAGTTACAATTTGAAATTACTAAAACATTTTAGGGATATCAGCTTAAAGCAATTCTTCTAGAATTATTGTTGAGAACTTAACAAATTTCTTTTAATGAATTTATAACATCATAAACAAGATGACATATATATTGGAATAATTTTTTTTATAAAGTTAAAACTTTCTATTAACATTACGCCTTGAATACTTCACCTAAAAAATCTCTTTAAATTTTGCAAATACCTTAGAGTTATTATTACTAGTACTTCAATTTTTCTAAATTTTGTGCCACAATCCCATGCAAAAGGTAATCTAAAATACTTAAGAACATGGCACCCAAGATTACAATTTTCAACCTTAATTGATAGACAACACACAAATTCAAGAAAATAAATAAATAAATAAATAAGTTGATAAAAACTTAAAAGAGAATAAACTGACTCAAGCTTTAGCAGATTAACATGAAATATTCACTCAATGTATGCTTCTATCATGAAGGATTAAATGATAGAGTTGCCTCTTTGCACTATCAAAGAGTTTCTTACAAAAATACAATATAAGTGGAATTCAAAAAAATGTTCTTATTTTTAAGTGTAAAATAATATTAAATCATCATTTTTAACATAACATTTTTATTACAGTAATTTATATGCTTTAAGATTGTGGAAGATACTACAAATTAAAAGAAAATATAAACAAAAATAATTATACATAAATCCCTCTAGATAGTCTATTAATAATTCTAGACAATTTGTGATAATAACATTAAATAGTTTGATTAATTTTCTTATAAAAAAAACTAATTATCATAATAGTTTTTTTAACAAAATCATTGATGAAAACAAATATCATGTTAAGTATACATGACAAAAACTAACTTAAAATATAATAAGACATATCATAAAATATCATGAAAAATATAATGATGAACTAATATAAGAAAATATAACTATATTACAAATGCAGTAAGCACTAATCATTTGGAATGTCATATGAGTTTCTAGTGGCTTTCATATGCAACAAACTTTATTGATCAAATACCTGTTTAAAAAGTAGGTTTTGAAACCTTGAATAGGGTGTGAGGCCTTGAAATCAAAGAGGAAAAGAAGATAATTATCTACACATTTATAGAATTGATAAAATCATTATAATTTAAATATTGCTAAATGTAGTCAATAAATAACGTTTCATAAGAAATGTCTTAAGTTTGCATTTAAAAATTTGAGGATTAATTTAATTTAAAATATAAATATTTTAAAAAAATTTTGAGGTAAAAAAGCTTTTTTTAGAAGTTATAATACATAAGCATTTGTTTAGGTTGTCTTCATATGGGTATATTTTAAATATATATTTTCAAAATATTATGGAATTAATGAATAAACTTTTTTGTACATATATTTTTTATATTAAATAATAGAATCATATGATAAAATTAATGTTATGCTAAATTTTAAGCAAAAACAAACACTTTTAGATTTTAAAATTCAAACTAGAGTATTCTTAAACACAATTGTTTTTATTGATATCTAATGTTATTGGATGTATGAGTTTTTGCTTATATATATATTTTTATTATTATTATTATTATTATTATTATTATTATTATTATTATTATTATTATTATTATATTTTATTTGTGTAGAAAATTATGAATCTTTTCATGAAAACTAGATAAAAGAATTAAAAAAATCTTTAAAATATTTGAGAGGAAAAGAATAAAAATAAAAAGAAAAAAAACTAATTTAGTTTAAATATTGAAATATAAGAGAAAAGAGAACTATAAGAAAAATAATAGAATAATTTCTCTTGTATTAATAAAAGAGAATGAGAAAAAGTAGAAGAAACAAAAGAATGAGAAATGTGATCAAAAGATGGGTGACCATGCATACAAACATTAAAGAGGCACATATAATATCCATACCCTCTAGCATGTTCTTTCAAGCATTAGGATGAGATTAAACAAAAATATTTGAAGAAAAGAGCTCTTTATTTCTCAATAGACGACGAAGATCAGACAATTCGATTAATTCACTTTTGCTAATTCAATAGATTAAATGGAGCACTATTGATTGAATGGATTGATCATAGGGACCAAAATACAAATTAATATCATTTTTTTAAAAAAAATTAATATATTTTCAAATCAATATCACAATAAATAGAATATATTACAAATTATGATATCACATTAATTTTCAAAAATTATTATAAAAATAAATTTTAAAGTTTAATTTCATATTTATTATTAATTAATAGTTATTATATATTCTTTAAAATATTTTTAATAAATTTATTTTTTCAAATCATAAAATATGTATTAAAGAAAATATCAAAAACATTTTTAACATATAAAACTAAAAAAAAATAATGATACAAAAAAAAATACTATTTCACTAAACAGAAAGGCCCCATCACTATCACAATAAAGGCCCCATCACTATCACAATGAAGGCCCCATCACTATCACAATGAAGGCCCCGTATAAATTCTCTCCTCGCAGCGGCTTCAGTTTCCTGCGTAAAAGCACCGCCTGCTCTTCTGTTGTTCGCAGCCGTTAGCTGGCATCCCCTTCTTTCCTTCTTCACTAGTACCCTCTACTAGCTGGCTTCTCCACAAGTCCCCTCTTCTAGCTGGCTTCTCCAGAGTTGGTTTTTCCTCAAAAGACGCTGTTTCCTTTTACCTTTTTCTATAAGCAATGACCGCTTTTTGATCCTCGAAAGCGTTTGCTCAGTTTGGTTTGCCGCCCCGCATAAAATGTTCTTTTCTTGTTTTCCTGTACACTTTCCGTGCGATCCTTTCCTCCTTCTCTATTAGCCCTTAAGCTGTTCGAGAGGGAAAAATATCCCTTGTCTTTCTCAAGTCAAAACATCTCCACCCAAACACACACACAGCCGTGGACGATCGCAACTGCAGCGAAGTCAGGAACTAGAAACTGAGAAAGAAGGTAGCTTTCATGGACTGGGATTCGAAAATGCCACCTTGGGATTTTCCAGAAATGGAGCAAACTGCCGCCGGTGACTATTTGAGCTCGGTGGTTGGCTTGAGCAGCGGCGAATGTTCCATTGATCTCAAGCTTGGAGGTTTGAGAGATTCCGAGGCGGCGGAAAAGTGGAAGGAGGAGATGAGGGCTTCAATGGCCGTGAGCTAGTCGAAGAGGCCCCGGGCGCCGAGCAGCAGCAACCAGAGTGTCTCCTGCCTCGTCGACGACTGCAAGTCCGATCTCAGCGGCTGTAGGGAGCACCACAGGAGGCATAAAGTCCGCGAACTCCATTCCAAGTGATGGCTGCCAACAATGTAGCAGGTAATGAAACAGGGGTTCCTCTCATTTTAATACCAGTTTAGTTCCTTTCTTTTTAGTCACTACTTAGAAACTAACCTTATGTTCGCCCTTCCACCAAGTTTACTATCAATTTCAAGTTTTCTATTACCATCATTGGTTGGGTCTTTTGGAAATTGGAGGAATCACAACCTGCTTTCACCCGCTGAAGATCCCCTAGATGTTAACTAAGGTCATGCTTTTATATGTTGTTGGAAATTGGAACCTCTAGTAGTTTTATCAACCATATTAGATCTCTTCACCATCATCGATATGAAACGATTCGAGGATGAACCAAACGAAAGGTGGGTATTTTGGTAGTAAGTTCATGAGCTAAGCATGTGAGATTAGACAGCGTTTGAATGGTTTTGACTGAGAAATACTTGTGACAAGTATACCAAGTGACAGGTATTATTGTGCTCAGACTTATCAGATAATTATTGTCGCTAGCTGTGTCATTGCCTTGGTGGGCCTAAACATTTTGCCATTTTTTAAGTTTGTCGTGCTTTCACATTCTTCTTTTAGCCTTTTTTTTCTTGTTGCTTGCTTGTTCTCTTCCGACAAGGGTTTTTGAATACTTCTCTGTATGTCAAAATCTCCTCGGTACAAATTTTCTTGCTTTTACCTTCGTTGTGTTTATCTTCTTTGTGGAATAAAATCTACTTGCTGTTCATGTAAGTGAGCTTTTCCTCTTTTTCTCTCTTAGTTGTCTTTCATATGGGTATTAACTTTATTGGGTTTGGGTTTCTATGAGTGCTAGCTTTTTCCAAACTTGCAGTGCTTGATTCCTGGCTCTTGTTCATGGGTGCTTTTCTTTCTTTTCTCCTGTAGTCTATTGTAAAAATATTCATCAGAACTTTTGTAGCAATTCCAATGATTTATTCAGATTTTGTTATTATTCTTTTGTCATATTCCCTTTCTTGAAGAACAAGCTTTCTCTATTTTTAATGTTTCATCCATACAAGTTAATAATTTTTAAGTCTTGTTTTTTTTCAGAAGAAAGCCGTAATGAACTGCTATTTTTTTAGAGATTAGACCAATGCAATTGAAATACTAAAGCCATCCTTTTCTTTGAAATGTCTCCTTTTCAATACTGGTGTATTCTTCTATCCAAGTTTAAAGATAGTTGTGAAGTACAATATCAAGAGGTTGGAACACAATGGTCTGTCATCTCATATAAACTGAGCAGCAGTAGTGTTGTCTTCCTCATCTTATACCAAATAGTTCCAATGTTATCAAAACCTAAATGAGTTGTTGCTTTTAGTTTAGTGTGGAATTATGTATTCTTGAATGTTTAATGTGCATGTAATAGGTAATGTGTTCTTCATTAACATAGTTGGATAAATTTAGCAAGATTTAACTAAATTTAACATTCTACACTAAAACATCCATGAAAATTGTGCATGAGAAGGGCAAACGAAACTGCTTGTTGTATTGGGTTTGATTATTGCCTTTCTTGTCCTCCAGCTTATTAGCTTCTTTTTTGTAATAATTGTCCGCCACCTCTAGTAGCTCCACTCTTGGAGGAAGATGGGCCTTAGCAATATGTCATGTTTTCTTCTTGCTTTAAAGATCAAATCGATACCTTCCAACAAAAAGCATAAAATGACCAAGGTCTTTCGGGTGATGAACTTGAAGAGCTTTATTTGCTTGTGACTGATTGTGTCTTGTTGATGGCTAGTTGGTGAATTGGTGGTGTTAGTAGACGAAGGTGCGGTGGCTTGCAATAGAAGATAGGAACTTTCACAAGGTTGTACATCCTTTAAGCACATTGATCAATTGTCCATTTGAAGGTTAAGGATTGCTTTGTGTTCTCGATGCAAATATACATGATGCTATTTTGGATTTCTGGAAGCAAAATTGGGGTTAGTAGCTTCCTAACTTACCTTGAGCTTCCAATTTCCTCCACTCAAAGTATCATATTAGAAGATTAGACATGTCTTTTTTGTGAGCTAATTTTTAATCACAAAATTATCAACACAACTTCATCCCTTGGCTCATGTTGTGTGCTTCGTATTGATGTTATAACCACTTTATTTAAAAAAGATATTGAGACATTGCTTTAAGAGATTTTATTGTTGTAGTAAATCATTTCTTTGACCATGCTAAGATGCCCCAAGAATGGAATGACATGATTGTTGTCCTTATTCCAAAGTGGATGGGGTTAGGAGGGTGAGGTAATTTTGTTTCTTATATTACAATATAAAAATCATTATCAAAGACTTGGTTAATAAGATGAAGAGTTGTCTTGCTTTGTTAATTTAATTAGTCTAAGCATAGAGCCTTTCATCCATACAAGCTTCATTGCTAATAATTGCATATTTGCATAGGAATTCTCTTATTGTTTGAAAGCTATGATGACTACTAGCACATTATCTCTATTGTCCAAACCAACATTGAGTTGTTGAGAGAGAGGGCAAAGCGTTTAACTTTGCTAAAAGAATTGTGCTAATTAGCAATGCTTAACCTTCTTACTAGTGTGCTTTATGCCCCATTTTCTAGTCCTGTTAAATGTTTTTGGCATTATCAAGAGGCCAATTCATACCATTTGTTTGGGAGAGAGAACATTTATAGGTCCAAAACCCATGGCTATCTTGGTATTTTTTAATTAATGAATTGGAGAAACAATCTATTGTTTAGTGGATATTTATAGCTTATTTATGTCGGCTTTGTCGGACAATGGTCGAAAAATCTTCCCTTTGTTTGAAATATAGGTTACTTTGTGGTAGTATTGCTTGCGCTCTATGACTTTTCTTAAATCTATTGTCTTTTATTAGAAGAAAACACCACCCTCCATCAACTTGTATACTATTTTTTGGTATTAGTTGCTCAAGTCTACTCAATTATCTCTCTTATAACCACTCCCACTAGCTTGGAAAACTAGGACCTCTCTCATCCCCTAGTCCCTATTTTCCTCTCCCTCTTCTGATCATGTCCTCGACCCTCAGGTTGGATGAAGTTTTATTTTGACAGGTTTGTTTCTAGTGAGGGTCATTCGGTGTGGCAGTGACTACTCGTAGTGCTTTTGCTCAATTTGTTGCTACTTGGGGGGTTTCACATTGTCACTTTCTTGGCCTTGTGTGTAGAGTTCCATGTGATTGTTCTGGATCCATCCTTGGTTGTTTTCTTGATAGGGATTGCTGTGTTGTGTGGTTTGTGATTGAAACTTTTGTTGTTGTGGCCAATGTTTTTCATGACATTCACAATACCTTTATTTTCAGAATGATCAATTGCCATATATCATTAGCTCGTTTATCATTTATCTGTGTTTCACATGTACTCAGATATACTAATAGTTTGATGGAGTTTTGCACCTACGAGATAACCTTTTTGGATTTTAAGTGGGAAATAGTCATGTCATCACCCTACTTTTGATGTGATTTTCTAGAAAGATTGCTTTCGTAATTTGATTTTTGTTATATTTATATGTTATGGTTGATCTTTTAGAGAAATCCATGGACTTAGCATATAACATTGGGTAATTTATAGGTAATTTTTGTTGATTAGCCTTTTCTCTTTGTGGACATTATTGTGCTGACAAGTACAATGGTGGAGTGTATTGTTAAATTTTTTAAAATGCATTAGTCAAAAGCTTGTATGGGTGGTAGGTTCTTCTTTTGGGTTGGTTAACATGCTTCATTGAAATCGGGTCATATGACAATTTTTAGAGTCATAAAATTGGGCTTTTATAATCTATTTTGACACTTATGTAACGAAGTTCAATATGTGGTGTGGCATGATTGACCTTGGAAAGTTTTCACCTAAATGCTATACATTGACTTATGGATGTAGGCTTTTGGCTTTCTTTGTTGGCTATGATTTCAATGTCTATTTTGGTGCTTTTTTCTTAGCTCACTTTGATTCTTTGGAAACCATAGAATTTGTTGAGATGGGTTTCTTGCTTGAGATCTTTCAATTAAGGTCTAAAAGCATTAGCCATCTTGGCAAAAGTACTACAAGCATTTTAAAGATCAAATGGTATGATGAAGAACTCATGTATCTCTTCTTAGAATTTAAACGTTATCTTCTACATGTTTTTCTCTGATTCTAATTTAATACTAGTTACTCTACAAATCTATCTTAAGGAATATTATAGTTCCACACTTCATGTTCAAATCTAAAATCCAACCTAAGTATAGGGAGATAATATTTTATAGTTATTTATTTTTTTATTATTTTTATGTTTTCTCTAAGTTTCATTGTTTGTATACGCTAATAATGTCGGAGTAGTACATAGACTTAATCTATCACTAATAAAATCTTTTCCTAATGATTTTGGATTTGTATAAAACTTTGGGTCTTCTTTTAGGTTCATTCTATAATCTATTTAATTTAATAATGATGAACCATGAAGCAAGTCTAATATGTTATATATCTTGATAGGTAGTAATTGAGTTTGAAAGTCATGAAGAAGTATGTTCTTATCTTCTAACAAATTCTTAAACCATTGATACACAACCTAATTCTTCAACCCTCTTAGGCCTGTAACAATACCAAAGAATTAAAAAATGCTACTTTTGAAACTTTTATTCTCAAATTCTTTCTAATCGATGATATTAGAATTTTTTTTCTTTTCTACAAATAAATGAGATTTTGTTGATGTGATACTAGAACTATTTTTAGGTTTAACAAGATGTGGTCACCATTTTTCCATTCCTCTTTAAGATATATGTGTCGGCATCATTATTACAGTAACATCCTCGTCATACAACCAACAAAAACCTTGACAATATATGAGAAACATCTTGATGGAGCAGCAACCAAAACTCTTTAAATATGAACCCATGGTGAATGGAACTTGACAGCTTTGGTTTATTGATTTTTGTCATCTAATCAGACTACTTAATTTGATTAAGGGCATTATATAGGTTTCGTAAAATTAGTTGAACTTTTGAAAAAATATACCTTTTATGTTATTTTGAAAAAAATCAAACTTTTTTTATACATCTATTCATGAATGATCTTCTTTATATTCTTACCAAATATTCTTATTATTCTTAGCCAATATTCTTTATTTTTTTTGGTTGAATAATTTTCATATCTCCTCTTTTACTTGTTAAATTTACCTATCAAAATATGATTTGTACTTTAATTTGATTTTTAAATATTTACTGTAACTCAAAATCTATATAGCGCTTTCTATAGCTTCACTTCGATGATCAAATCTCAACTATCGTTTGATCTTAAAGAGAATGTGGCATCTTAAGTACCTCCCAATCAAACCATACAGATTCTCTAAGCATAAGTTGCACCGAACAAAAGAGGCAATAAGACTTACTGCGGTGAGCAGAAATATGCGGCTTCAAATCCAAGACTCCCAAATGTTCATAACATACTTGAAAATTCAAAATTTTCCTACCCTTCATCTTTCTCTAATTCTTTTTTTAAAAACTTGAGAAACACAATCGTAGTGGTAAAGGAAGAAATGCTTCCAAAGATTGACCTCCGGTCTTTTTTCAGTAATGACTAGAGGTCTTTTCCAAGGCTCTTTATTGCCTCAGACGATGGTGGGAAGCCAACCAAGGTGGGGTGCGACAGATTTGAGGCCAATCTCTTCAGATGAAGCATCCGAGAAATTACCATAGAGTTGTCATTTATCTCTCCGTGCCAAAGAATTTGTTTCTCTTGCTCGCAGATCAAATTTGACCTACTTTGTCCTCATCATGTTAGCAATTCCACCCTTTTCAGTTGACAACTACGAGGAGTATGACGAGCCCCTCCTTGCTCTGAATCCTGAAAGCTTTTGCATGTTCTCGATTGGTTTCCCACAGATCTAGGAGATGTACAAGAAAGCCGAGGCCTCTTTCTGGACTACAAAGGAGGCCCCCTGCATCACGCGTAAGGTCGAGTGGGTTCTTCGATGGATCGATGCATTCAAAGCGTTCTCAGAGCGCCTCCTTGCCTTTACTTGGATTGAGGGAATCTTCTTCTCTGGTGGCTTTTACGTGAGTTCGAGCATAAGCCCGCGCTTCTTGTGCCAGGATATCGTGTAGAAGCTACCGGAGAAGAAGATTCCCTCAACACAGACAAAGGCAAGAAGGCGCTCTATGAACGTTTTCGATGTGTTGATCCATCGAAACGCCCACTCGTCCTTACCCGTGGCACTGGGGACCGCAAATATCATGTTAAGTATACATGACAAAAACTAACTTAAAATATAATAAGGCATCATAAAGTATCATGAAAAACATAATGATAAAATGATATAACAAAATAACTATTACAAATGTAATAAGCACTAGTCATTTGGAATGTCACATGAGTTTCTAGTTGTTTTCATATGCAACAAACTTTATTGATCAAATACGTGTTTGAATAGTAGGTTTTGAAGCCTTGAATAGGGTGTTGAGGCCTTGAAATCAAAGAGGCAAAGAAGATAATTATCTACATGTTTATAGATTTGATAAAATCATTATAATTTAAATATTGCTAAATGTGGTTGATAAATAACTTTTCATAAGAAATGTCTTAACTTTGTATTTATAATTTTGAGGATTAATTTAATTCAAAATATAAATAATTTTTTTTTTTAAATTTTGATGTCAAAAAGTCTTTTTTAAAAGCTATAATACATTAGAATTTGTTTAAGTTGTTTTCATATGGGTATATTTTAAATGTATATTTTGCAAATACTATTGAATTAATGAATAAATCTTTTTTTACATATATTTCCTATATTAAATAATAGAATCATATGATAAAATTAATGATATGCTAAATTTTAAGCAAAAACAAACACATTTAGATTTCAAAATTCAAATTAAAGTATTCTTCAACACAATTGTTTTTATTGATGTCTAATGTTATTTGATGTATGTGTTTTTGCCTAAATATATTTTATAATAATAATAATAATAATAATAATAATAATTATATTTTATTTGTGTAGAAATTATGAATCGTTTTAAGAAAGCTTGATAAAGGAATTAAAAAAATATTTAAAATATTTGAGAGGAAAAGAATAAAAACAAAAAGGAAAAGAAACTAATTTTGTTTAAATATTGAAATGTAAGAGAAAGAAGAGCTATAAGAAAAAGAATAGAATAATTTCTCTTTTATTGAGAAAAGAGAACGATAAAAGTAGAAGCAACGAAAGATTTAGAAAAGTGATCAAAAGATGGGTGATCTTTTATACAAACTTTGAAGAGCACATATAATATGCCCTCCTTTTAGCATGTTCTTTCAAGCATTAGGAGGAGATTAAACAAAAATATTTGAAGAAAAGAGCCCTTTATTTGTCAATGGACGACGAAGATTAGACAATTCGATTAATTCACTTTTGCTAATTCAGTGGGTTAAATGAAGCATTGTTGATTGAATTGATTGATCATAGGGTCGAAAACACTAAATAATATCAATTTTTTAAAAGAATTAATATATTTTCAAGTCAATATTACAATAAGTAGAATAGAAATATTTCATTAGGAAGGTTAGGTTGTTTTAAAAACTTTAGAAATATAATTTGAAAGAGATATTTTGTTAATATAAAATGAAAGTAATATAAGAGTTAATCAAGAAAATCGTTTAATGGAGCAATTATTAACACTATGATTACCACTGTTTGGAGAAACACATTTTTGAAATATCATTAAGGGAATTATATCAAAATTTTTTGGAGTAACATATTCCAGAGTTAGCTAGTGAGAATGTGAGAGATGATTTATCGAGATTATACTAGAGAGGGCTAACCACTATAGAATATAAAACAAATATTTCATGTTTTCTAAGGTACATATTGATATTAGAGAAAATAGAGAAACAAAGATGTTATGTAATCTAGAAGAGTCTAAAAAACTAAATAAAAGTATGATTATTTATATAAAAGTTTTTTCTTATAAAAGTTTAGTTGAAGTAGCATTAAGAATATAAAAAAGAAAAATAATTAAAAAGGCAAGAAAAATGTTTAACAAAAGAAAAGTAGTATTTTCTTCACAATGAGGATAGAAACTTAAGACTTTAGCTTCTTTAGTTGGATCTTAAATTGTAAAGATTAGAACTATGATATTTTTAATGTTAGATATGTAGTTATTATCATAAAGAAGACTATGGGATGAAAGTTGTTGAGTGTTTTTCTTGTAAAGGATTTGGACATTATGCTAAATAGTTTCTACAAGTTCTTGGAAAATCAACTATTGGAAGCAACAAAAAAATGTTGAGTATTTACACGTGAAGGATTTCCTATAGATGGGCCAAAGTTTAATGCTATAATCAAAGGTAAGGGTCAGGTTCTTACAAATCAACCCCCATTAGACCTCAAATATATGTTATTAATTATAAGCAAGATCCATTATTAATGAATATTATCACTAATATTTTAAAAGTTGAATTAACATATGAAAGTTTGATTGATTATGAAACATCACATTCATTTGTCTCAATCACAATAGTTATGAACATGATAATTCATTAGTATAACTTAGAATCACTATTATTGCATTTCTCATACGAAAATGAATAACAATAAAATATCACATCAAGGAAAAAAACAAGGGAAAAGCATGCAACTCAAAATTTATTATAATTGATATAAAGGAATTTGATATTATTATAAGGATTAATAGCTTTTCATTATCTTTACTTTGAGACAAATTATTGTAATACGTTTTAGCATATAATATATAGTAGAAGCCATTGCAATAGTTGCTTTTGATAGTTTAGCATTTGACAAGTATTATATCTTTATTTTTTGCTTTGAGATTATAATATATAAATTTCTTTTAATTTAAAAAGGGATTTAAAGTTATTAGTCGTGTGATTATTCATTTGGTTTTAACAAATAATTAGGGCGTTTAAAAAAATTATAAAATAAAGCTTTTCAAATGCACAAAAGAAAGTTTTAGATTTGAAAAAAAAATTGTTTTGAAATAAGTGGCTCTAAAAATATAGTGGTCACACCATCCCTAGTATTCCACAAGCCTTATCAAGTGAGATGAATAAGGAGATAACATGAACTATTAATAATCATAATATAATAACTTAAAACTAGATGTATTAAATTACTAACACAATTGAAAGATAAGATTGACTCTAAAGGTGTGAGGATCATCATCTAAGAACTTCAATGTGTTGGTTCAAATCTCTTAGATTAATACCATAGCCATGATCCATTCTCTTAGATGAATAGTTACCCCCAATTAGGAGAATTAGTACAGTAAAACTTAGAGATGCTAGAGCTCATCATCCTAGACATATTCAAATTTAAGTCTAAAGTTGTTCACAAATAATAATTAAGGGATATATTATAGATCAATTTTATTGGTCAGTAATTCATTTTTATGAGGATTCAAGAAAGGCTATTTGGAATGTTTCATGAGTTGAGCGATGTACATGCAACCCAACGGTGTTCGGCACACTAGTGCTTAGCTTATCTCATGGAAAAGTTTTTAAAATAGCATGGTGCAAGCATTACAATGACATGCCAAACCATAATGTAGGATGTGTGACAACACACTGAATGTGCGACACATAGAACGAGAGGTGAAAAGCAATGTGTAGGAAGTACAACATGTGTAGAGTGTGCAAGATAGTGTTATGTGGGATAGCCACTACATCACTATCATTATGCTTGCTTATTGGGTACACCTATTATGAAACTTAGATTTGGGATAAACATATAGTTCACTCATTTATAATGCAGTTAATGCACATAGATGTACACCTTTTTACAACCACAAACTCTTGAATGTCCTTGTTGATGTCTAATGCAAGTTACACATAGGGAATAAAGAAGTAAATTGTATTGTTATAAAAAAATAATAATATATTATAACGAAGCCTTTATAAAAGTAGAGAATAGTGGGTGAAGCAAGACATTTTTAACTTTTGGCACAAAAAATATTGTCTTTATTCTTTTAGTTTTCTTTCACTATCATCTTAATAGAACAATTGTAAGTTTGAAGAAAAGTTTATTATTGAGAGCTTAAAAGAAGATTCCTCGCTTAAAGATCTAAAAAACTCTATTTTGATGGAGTAGTCAAAAAAGTATTCAAACTGTTAGGGTTGAAAAAATTATTTTCTAGACATTATTATAAGGTCCCCTCTGTTGTGATCACTAGTTTACCGGTCAACATTTTCTCAAGTCCAACACTCAGTAAATGAAAGATTTGGAAGTGGATTTGCTATTTAGATTGGGTTTCCATATTAACTCTTACCTTCACAATTTATTCTTACATTCTTTTTAAGTAAGGTGGATTAGTTATTTTTATATTTTTATATATTAGTCTTATCTCATATAGGATTTTTCACTTATGAGAAATAACTTTATATATTAAGACTAAGAATGTCATTATAGTTATGTTATATTGAGTATTTTATCACTAAAGTTTTTCTATGTTATATTGAGTTTTTTGTACATGCTACTTCAATGTATTTAATAAATTTTTGAAACTTATTCTCTTTTCATTCTATTTTTTTCTTTCTTCTTTTAAATTCTAACAATGAGTTGCTTTAAGTTTTTCTAAATTTAGTTTTTTATTTTATTTTTTTTCTTTTTATAGTTGTTTTAATTTTAACTTGCACCACCTTATAACTTGTTTCTATTATTACAAATACTCTCACATCACCCAAAAAAATTCTAATTAATTATCGCCTCCTTTTTGTGTTTCTCTTATGTGAAAGCCTTTTTCTCCTTTACATGATAGATTAAGGTTATTAATTTTCATGTAAAAGTACAATGGATTTGATATTCACTTAATTCTAGATTTGTAGACCTTAATTCTCGAGAATCATTTTGTATGTGTGCAACATTTTATGAATGAGTTTAGTTGCCATTCTTGTTGGATTTGATCCATTTGTTGATTTGGGAGTGCTAAGGCCAAATGCCATGATATTCACATCGATGATCTCAATTCATAAAATGGAACAAAAAGGATGGATTGAAGAGATTATGGAAAAGCTTAGACAACATTTTTTTGAAATCATAATACATAATTCTCTTAGCTCAAAAATTCTTTTTTATCCAATGTTTCTTTACCCATTAATAATTAATTGTCATCATTAAACAAAATATAGGTTATATATGAATGGCTTAAAGTTTAAAGAGGTTTTGTTGATATTGATAACCTTTATAGTATATTAGACAATGTAAGTTAGCTAATGCATTCCATTTTTGTGTAATTGAACTTCCAAAATTCTTATTTCGTGCACAATATTTTGACTTTAATAGAGAAGCAAAATTGATTACTAAAATCATGAGGATATCTATGTATTGAAATTAGAGATAACTAAGCTTTTTCATATATGCATGTCAACATATGTTGGTTAATGCCAACTCATTATCTCTCTTATGAGGAGCAGGATTTTATTCTTGGATACTCATTTTATTTTAATTATCAAAATAACACTTCTTAAAAATGCATTGACCTTTATAATTATTTATGCACTTTTTCTCACATGTACACTTCCAGACTTAGTGGAGGCCATTAGTGTGATGATGATATTATTCATATGGAGTGATCTTTTGAGACAATGAGTCATGTACTTTGTTTTTTTAGGCATAAGTATGTAAGCAGAAACACTAAGGGGCAAAGACCATCGAATATTACAAAGCTACTTAGTTACCAATTTGGCAACTGAGTTTTTAGAGGATGATGATAGTCTTTGTGATGAAGTTTTTAGAATATACATGATATATAATAGGATATCATTAAGATTAAGACTTATGAGAAGCTAATCTATGAAAAGAAGTGTGATTAAATGACACATGTACTAACGAGTAGGAAATGACAACAAAATTTTCAATCTTAATGACTCTTACATATCTTTCATTCCTTTGGACAAGTGCTCAAACTTCTCCTATACTAGCACCATGATGCAAATGATTACGATTAAATAATTATTAGTTCAGAGGCAATGGAGTTGCTAAATCATGAACGAGTTGTTTGGTTGAGAAATCTCTTTATATATTTTGTTGATAAGTTCACTTCAAATTAAAGAGTTGCTTAACTTTGCAACCATTAAATCTCTTCATAACAACACTTCCATTCTAATAAATAAAAGTATGAAAGTTGGTTTTATAACATCAAAAACTAGTCTCAAATGATCTTTTCTCGTTTGGTGCAAATGAATACCCATGCATACATGCATGTTTAACATATGACTTAATATATCACTCATTATATCTTTTGGAAAGTGGGTATAATAAGAAAGAAAAAAGCTATACAAGATGGATGTTAATTTATTATGGTTTGAGAATCATTAATTTACAACTAGTTTGATCACATTCAATGAATAATCACTTATATTGATATATTCTTAGTATAGGACTCTTTTGTGTCACATAACATTTTTTTTATTATTTGTAATTTGACAACAATAACAAAATCCAAATCTTATATGTGTTAATTATTTTAGAAAGTATCATCATGATGTCAAACGATATCCCTTATATCTACATAATTCTATAAGCGCAGAGTTTGTATGACATATAAGAGAGTAAATCACATTTTTTAAAAACATTACAAAATTAAATATATAATAACGAAAAATTAAAATACAATCACAAAAATAAATACAAAAAAAAATAAAGACATAGATAAAATTTTTCAATAACTTCACCTCACATTTACATCAATAAAATGACTAAGATTCTCTTTTGTTTTTCACAAAAGTAAAGGAAAAAGATTTTTGTAAACTAAGCTCATAAGAGATCTACACATCAACTTAAAAAGAAGTCACACACTTCAATCCAAAGAAACATTATAATAAAAAAAAATACACAAAATAATAATAATCCGTCAAGACTTACCAATAAGAAATTTTTTAAAATAAGACTAGTAATGAAAAATATCACTTGAAGAGTTTTCTAATTAAGATCATAAATCTTGTTGAAGGTGTCACAATAATAATCTATGAACAAAAATACAAAACCAAATGATAAATCAAACTCACCAATTAAAATATTCAAAACTAGATTAAGATTACCATTACACATGTTAACATTAAAATTTATTTTGAAATTTTTCTAACATAAATTTTTTTAATAAATGATAACAATTAAATTATATTATCATTTATCAATACCACATATATGACACTCCAATCAAACACTCTAAAATCAAAATCAAAACAAATAATTTTTGCTATAACATTTTCAAAAGTTTTTGTTCATACTAATGCTTATTTATTTTGTAAAGGTGTGGAAATATGTCAAAAATATGACAAGATATAAGAAGCATCCTTGTTAAGTACAAAGCACAGCTAAAGGATGAAGATTTCATAAGATTTGGTTATTAATTGTACGAAACAAGTGGACCTCAATCATTGATTCAAATTCTCAATTAACGATTATAATGAGTTAAACATTTCATCAAACATCTTGAACTGTGCCATTTCATAACATAAAAAGTAATACATAAGTCACCATAAACAGAACAAACATCTGTCCTATATTAGAATTAACATGATAGAAAAACTAGTATTCTTCAGAAATCGTCGTCCATGCGGAACTCATGGATGGCACCATTGTCATTAAAGCTTGACATAACCGACGCCTTCTGATACTCATCTTCCCTCTTCTCAAAGAAGTTTGTCTTTCTCTGGAGCGAGATGAGCTCCATCCAATCAAAGGGATTCGAAGTATCGTACATCTTACTGTAGTTCAATGCCTCAAGAAGCCGATCGGTGACAAACTCGATATACTGACTCATCAGATTGGCGTTCATTCCGACAGGCTGGTAGGGAGGGCATAACAAACGAATTCTTTTTCAATGTCAACAGCATCAGCGACAATCTTCTGAACTCTTTCCTCAGAGAGCTTGGCGTTAAGAAGGCCGTACAGGAGGCAGGAGAAATCACAGTGAAGGCCTTCTACTCGAGAGATAAGCTCATTGGAAAACGTGAGTTCGAGCATAAGCCCGCGCTTCTTGTGCCAGGATATCGTGTAGAAGCTACCGGAGAAGAAGATTCCCTCAACACAGACAAAGGCAAGAAGGCGCTCCATGAACGTTTTCGATGTGTCGATCCATCGAAGCGCCCACTCGTCCTTACCCGCGGCACTGGGGACCGTCTTGATTGCGCAAAGAAGATGGGATTTTGTGGCGGAGTCATTGATTTAGGTCTCGAGGAGGCTGTACATCTCCGAATAAATGTTCTCGATGGTGATCTAGAATTCGTAGATGGCCTGGACCTCTGGAAGCTGAGCCTCACACATGAAGCACCTGACGAGATTCTCGAGAACGATGTTGTCCGACGCAGAGAAGAAGGTGAGGACGTAGGTGACAAATTGGCGCTCCTCCAAGGTAAGGGTATGCTCCTAATAGCGGAGGTCTTGCGAGAGGTCGACCACCTTCGTGGTCCATAAGGAAGCGCTGGTTTTCTTGTACATCTCCCAGATCCACGGGAAACAGACCGAGAACATCTAGAAGTAGTCGGGATTGGGAGAGTGGAGTTGCTCATCATACTCCTCGAAGTAGTCGGCTTAAGCGGGTGGATTCTCCGGCATCACTAACTAAGAAGGTCGAAGTTGATCTTGGAGTGTGGCGTGGAGAGAAAGATAATTTCATATTTATAAAGAAAAAATATGGGGAGGTGAAGTTAAATTTTGAGTTTTACCTCATCTAATTTTTGGATCATGCTTTTAATCTAATATTTTTATCACCTTATAAACAACGAATGATGTATGCAATATCATACATCTAAATTAATTAATTTATAATTATTACATAAATAGTTTATTTTTTAAATCAATTGCATGATTTAAAAGTTTTCAAATGTGCAAATATGATTATTCAAAAATTTTAATTTTTTTTAATAAATTTTTTTCAAGTTCTAAGTTGTTTATATATAAGACTTATGTTGTTAAAAGAATTTTATGTATAATTAGCAAAGAAAAAATATTATTGACTTGTAAATTTAATATAATATAAATATTTGTATGACATTGGGTTGTCAAATTATGTATTAGGGTGAGTACAATAACATGTAATTTGAACATCGCAAAGCATTTTTACATTGGAAAGTGTTTTGAAATTTTTAATAATTATGTATTTTAATAGAAATTATCAAGATAAGTCCAAGAATTTTATTTTATTATTTTTAGATGTCATTTGGTGAGGATAATGATTAAACTCAATTTCATAAACTATTTCTCGTATTTAACACAAATTTCTTATAAAAATAAAACATAAATTATCATATATATATATATATATATATATATATATATTTACACACACAATATGCATTTCACTAAAATCTCTAATATAAACATATCAAGGATAATATCAAAATTTACATGATATAAAATTTCTCATTATATGTCTCTTTATAATATAATTGACAACTCACATAACATTTTTGTCTTCCTCTCTATAAATTGTAGTATGACTTATAATATATGTAAGAAATTGAGTTTTAAAAAACTTATGTTAATTGTAATATATAACTAATATCTCAACACAAATTGATAATAAAGTTTATAAAATCATGACACTTATGAAAAGCTCATAAATAAGTAAATCTTAAATGTGTAAATGAATATCATATGTAAATAAGAATATTATTTTTTGATATCATTATTAACTTTAATTTTTTCATTATTTTTAAAACATATAATGAGTAGTCTAAATTTCTCAAATAACCATTATCTTTATGAGAATTTCATTAATTATGTTAATAAATTGAGCAAAATTTGATCGGGGAGCGGGAGAGGAACTAATTCGTTTGCGTGGGGAGGCAATGGTAAGTTTATAAAGAGAATTAGGGGAGATGGAGTGGAGGGAAATTTCAAATTTTCAAGTTTGTTGTTGGCATTTGGAGAGTCTCTGAGTGGATGTCACCTACTTCCGCTCATCACAGTAAGTCTTATAGCCTCTTCTTTTCAGTGCAACTTGTGCTTAGAGAATTTGTTCAACTTGATTGGGTAGTACTTAAGATGTCACATTCTCTTTAAATCAAACGATAATTGAGATATGACTATTGGAGTATGGCTATACGAAACGATACATGAATTTTGAGTGGTAGTCAATATTTGAAAATCAAAATAAAATACAAATCATATTTCGGCCCTTGACAATGAATAATATTGTCCAAATCTTTCACGTGAAAAACACTCGAAACTTTGTTATTACATTCTTCTTTATGATGATAACTACATATCTAGCATTAAAAATGTCCTAGTTCTAGTCCTTGTATTTTAAGATCCTATTCAAGAAGTTAATGTCTCAAGTTTCTATTCTCATTATGAAGAAAATACTACTTTCTTTTTATTAAGCACTTTTTTTACCTTTGTATTTTTTTTGGCATTTTTACATTTTTAATGCTACTTCAATTAGATTTTTATAAGATATAAATTTTATATAAGTAATCACATTTCTTGTTGAGTTTTTTAGACTCTTTTAGAATACATAACATCTTTATTTCTCTATTTTTCCCAATATCAATGAGTACCTCACAAAACATGAAGCTTATGTATATATTTTTTGTATTAGTTGCTCAAATATTCTCTAATATTTCTCTTATAACCACCCCCACTAGCTTGGAAAACTAGGACCTCTCTCACCCTCTAGGTCCCATTGTCCACTCCCTCTCTCGATCATGTCCTCTACCCATAGGTTTGATGAAGTTCAGTTTTGACAGGTTGGTTTCTAGTGAGGGTCATGTTGGTGTGACTGTGACTGCTCGTAATTCTTTTGCTCAATTTGTTGCTACTTGGGGGGTTTCACATTGTCATTTTCTTGGCCTTGTGTGTAGAGTTCCATGCGATCGTTATGGATCCATCCTTGGTTGTTTTCTTGACAGGGATTGCTGTGTTGTGTGGTTTGTGATTGAAACTTTTGTTGTTGTGGCCAATGTTTTTCATGTCATTCATAATACCTTTAATTTCAGAATGATCAATTGCCATATATCATTAGCTCGTTTATCATTTATCATTATATTCATGTTGTTATTTCCATCGATGGCCAACTCATAAGATGAGTGAAAATGTTGGTATTACTACAATTCTTCGTAGGTTGGGATAAAATCAAGATACACCTCATTACGAGCATATTAGGAGCATACTTATAATCATTATGACTATTTTCTCGAGAAATCGATTAGCATCTTCATTTTTTAATATAGCCTTAAACTCAAAATTATCTTCATGATGTGTTTCTTTTAATTTCCTTTTTTCATAAGATATTTTTAGAAAATGTGTATTAACTGACTGCTAGTCTAACATCTAAATTGTGATAAAAAATCTTATAATTTTTGTAGCCATTTTTCGTGTCTATTGTCGGTTTTTTAATTTTCTTACCATTTGTTTTACTCACTTTATGTAGGATATTGATTTCAAATGAGTGACAATATTTTCAGTTATAGTAAAATTTTGATTTAGATCAATATATCTATACCTATATATTATCTTCTAAATATCTAGTTTAAGCCTTTTTGAAACTTAGATAAAGTGATATGTTCTTCATAAACCTCATAATGAAATAGTTTATCAAGAGCTTACATGTGTATTCAAAGAAAGACTTTGCCCCTTAATTTAATATGGTTAACTAATCTAACATTCAGTCCATAAGATAGTGATGTATTAGGCTTTCAAAATAATGGTAATCTCATATTAGGAAGTCACAAGCTAAAGTCTTAATTTCATCTTATGATGCACTTTTCATAACTAGAATACTCAAGCCTTACTTGTTGTACTTGGCTAACCTTATTCGATACTCCTGAAATTTCATATCAAATTGATGTTTCATGTCTCCGTTAATCAATCTCTAAATTGTTAATATTTAACTTTCTAGAATGTTGGTATTTTACTTTTTTAGCTATGTCTACACTTAATTAAATGTGCTTATCTCCATGCTTTTGAGGTATATCATTCAAATAACCTTCTTAGTGGTAGTAGACATAGATGAATTTGTTCAGTTGGATGATCTTATATGACTTGGGTTAATAATAAAAAAAATTGGTTAAATTCTTCCCTAAACCCTTCTAATTATGCGGGAAATGAATGGGGAACTGGCAGAAGCGGTCGAGATTGGGAGGAAGGAGCGGCTCGTGATACTCATCGTGGTGGCCTGTTGAAGACGGTGGAATTGTCGGCATGACTGAGGACAAAGTAGATAAAATTTTATGTGGAAAACGAATCACTGGCACGGAGAGACAAATGACAATTCTATGATAGTTTCTCAAGTTTATAAAGAAAGAATTGGTGGGGTGGTAGATAAAGCGTAGGAAAATTTGAAATTTTCAAGGTTTTTATGAACATTTGGGGAGTCTTGAAGTGGAAGTCGCCTCCTTCTGCTCGCCTCAATAAGTCTTACTGTCTCTTCTTTTTCGTGTAACTTATGCTTACAGAATCTGTGTAGTTTGATTATGAGGTACTTAAGATGTCACGTTCTCTTTAGATTTTCTTAGTGATAGATTAAGTCTATGTGCTATTCAAGCTTTATTAGTTTATGCAAAAAATGAAACTTAGAGAAAGCATAAAAATAATAAGACAATATATAACTATAAAATATTGTCTTCCTATTCTTTGGTTGGATTTTAGATTGGACATGAAGTGCAGGACTATGATATTCCCTAAGATAGATTTGTAGGGTAACTAGTATTAAATTAGAATCAAAGAAGAGTACAAGTAGAAGACAACTTTTAAATTCTAAGAAGAGATACAGGAGTTCTTAATCATACCATTTGATCTTTAAAATGCTCGTAGTGCTGTTTGCCAAGATGACTAATGCAATTTGTAAAATATTATGATTTATAAATTGAGGTGTATTCTAAGAACGATTACACTGGCTTTAAAAAGGCGATAAATCAACTTCAAGTTATTGTACCTTATTAGAAGGTAATCTGATCACTTAGACAAACTAGAAATAAACCACAATAGCTTAATCTAGTTTTAAAATTGAATATCAAGCCATAGCTCAGACAACCTGTCAAGTGTTTTGGATTAAGTATTTAATTAAAGAACTTAGTTTTCAGAATTCAAAACCAAAGCCTATGTATTATGATAATCAAGTTGCTATTCACACTGCAAGTAATTTATCTATAATTAGAAAACCAAGGACATTGAAATTCATTATCGCTTCATTAGTGAGAATGTCATCAGTCAAAATATCCTGTCATATATTTGACCCCACTCATATATTTTTGAATGATAGATAACTTTCTCTTCAACTTTGTCTTATCCCTTTTAGGGAGACGTTTAAGTTTCCCCATCTTTGTTCTGATCTTAAATTTCTAAACTTTTGAATTCTCTTTTTTGTAGTAGGCCAATTCGCTAACATACCACAAAGCCATTTTTTATGAACCCAATTTACTTTTTTCGATAACCAATTGGTCCATATGTTCAAAGCGTCAAACTCCCTTTAAAAAAAATTGTGACAAATTGATGATAAATATCTAAGCTATAGAGAAAGGGAGTGTTAAAATATATTAGTTCTTAATTTATATTATATTAATATAAATATAAATAATAAGATTAATATTATTTTTTATTAAATGTTTAATTTTGTTATTTTTTTTGCTTGAGTATTTGAATTTTGAACCCTAAAAAAAGGGTATCAAATTCCCTCTTTTAAATCAACAAAATTTAAACATTTTTCTCTTTGCTAATTAATATATATTTTACAAAAAGAGAACACTTTTATTTAACTTATAAGCGAAGTTATATAGTGATATCAAAGTCAATCGACATTTTAATGTAAAAATAATCATGTGCCAATTTATGTTTCTAATGTGCAAAGGAATTGTCACTTTGTTGATTACAGACTTAAAAAATTGAAATGGATAAATAATGCTTACAGCAAATAGATTAGTGCAAAATGTTTCTCATCACATTACTTTATAAACACATATGATTAGTATCATCACTTTAACCCAATAAGATAATAAGTTCTCAAAGTGTGTTCATATATATATAGAAAGAGATATTTGATTATGCGTTATCTCATGTTTTCATCTCAAAATCTATTTGTTAGATAACAATTAACTTAAGTGAAAACAAGAAGTTCACATTTTTCACCCATGTCACAAGGATATATAATACATAGATGTTTTTAGATCATTAACACAACTAAAAATAGGTATCCAATTGTTTTGGGTGACATATCATCCAATTTTATGTGTATCTATACCTGAAATAAAATGATTCCAAAACAATTGAATAAGATAATAGACTATTATTTTTATAAAAGATATACACTATGTGATTCTATAATCAAAAAATTCTCTCACCTCAAACAACACCAAGACTTGTAAGCTCTTTGTTATTAAAATTTTCATGCATAACCTTTTGTTGTATTAAAAAATTATTTTTCACTTTAGAGAATTCCAAAAAGATTTTGAAGACAACTCTATTGCACAAAAAAACACAATCAAAAGCTAATTGGAGGTCATTCTACATGTAACAATCAACAAAATTGTAAAAAAAAGCTCCACCCAAACAAGCAAGAATTATGAACAATTAAAAGTGTTACACCCTCGTGTTTGATGATTCAAGCATAAATGTTTATATTTTATTTAGGCTTGATTTTAAGTAAAATTATTAATATTTAATTAAATCAAGCCATGTATTTGACATGTCTAAAATAGTGGTCTTTAAAAACCTTGAAACCATGGCATACTTTAAGGAAATTTGAGACATGTACTAGAATTTTCATATTTGAGTTTCTATTAATTTTCTTGAAATTGAGATGTCCAATTTTTGAGATTATGAGGCACACTAGTAGTATTAAAATTTAAAAATATTGTAAAATTAAAAAAATACTGATATTTGATTTTTGGGCCAAGCGTAATTGACAAAATGTATAGACATTGGTATTTGATTTGGTAATATTATTTAAGAATTGTTTTTTATGAATTTTTTTTCATAGATACTTAAATAACTTATATTACTATAAAAATATAAAATTATTGTTATACACTTATAGTAAAATATTTGGCACAAAAAAATCTTCCAATCAACCTTAAAACAGCTTAAGTCTCGGGAAAATTCACTGTAGCACTGGGCGGGCCGACCCGTCACGCAATTAGCCCGTCCAGGTCTTTTAGAAATTAAAAATTGGTTGACCCGAAAAAGGGCGAGCCATGCCCGCCCAAAGCCCGCCGAGAGGAGCACGGCGAGGTCAAACTACAGCAATGGTCAATAGTCAAATGAACTGTGCTTGGCTAAGCCAAGCCCGCCCAAAGCCCGCAGAGAGGAGCTCGGCTAGGTCAAACTGCAGCGACAGTCAACGGTCAATGAACAGTACATGGTCAAGTCAACCCGACCAGGTGATGAAATCCCGGTCAAGGAAGGTGGGAGCCAGCCCCACAGAGGCTCGAGAGTTAAACAGCACAAATTCCTTATAAAGCAGTGCGCCGACTTCAGTTCTGCAGTGTGGGACTAAAAATCCCACCTTATAACTTCGGCAGGATCCAAAGGCGCAAATCAAGCCCTCCCAGATCCAACGTGCGAGATTGAAATCGAACGGCTGTTTCGCGAGTTTAATCGGTGTCGTTCGTTCAGCGCGCGGATCCAATGCTCCAGATCAAAATCGAACGGCTGTTTCGTAAATTTGATCAGCACCGTTCGATTTTGGACCCGGATCGGACGGTGGCTGTTTTCCGTCCGTTGCCCAAACGGCTAGTTGTTTTTTAGGAGCCGTTCGATTTTTGACTCCTCCGCCGCGCAGCCCCAAGTGCACCAACTATTTACAGCCATTCCTCTCCGAGCAAGCCAGGCCGTCGTAGGGAGGTGGTCCCCGACCACGCGCTACAGGAACATACGTACTCTTGGCAGCATCCTCATCTTCCAGAGGCCCCTCATTCGGTCCAAGACCCGCCTGTTCTCCCGCCTGAGGACGTCGTCGGCACTCCACTTTAAGTCCAGATAAATCCTGCCATTGTCAACCCCCTCCTCTTCAGTCTACACCTGAACCAGAGTATCCTTCTCGGCCAATCAAGCCCTGGGAAAATGTAGAACCCTGTCAAGAAAATGTGCACCCACCCACTCGCGAATCCTGGCAACGTCCCAATCCCCATCCTCGGTGAGGCAATCTACCACGTTTGCCGGCCACGCTGTCGCCATATTAATGAACGTAGGCCAACTGCAAATCGGAAGGAAGCCCAGCTAATTATCTTCCTCAAATATCGTCGTCTTCCCATCACCAATTCTCCACACAATTCACTACCGCGGTCGGCATTGCCTTCAGAACCAGCTTGCATGCATGGGAAGCATTCCAAGGAATCCTCAAGGCGGAATGTGTCACGCTATACTTCCGCCACATGATGTCCACCTAGGGGCTGTCTTCGCGGCTCAATAAGCGCCTGCATTGCTTCATAAGCAGGACGCGCTGCCAAATGCGGAGATCCCGAAGCCTAAGGCCTCCGGCGTCCTTCGGTAGAGTGATTTTGCGCCAGGACGCATAATGCATTGACTACGTGTTTCTCACCCCACACCACATGAAGCTTCGAGTTCTCCTCTCGATCTCGTCAACAACACCCATGGGCACGGCGCAGTGGCTAAGTATATAGCTCGAGATGGCATTGAGGACCGAGGAAGCCAGGGTCGTTCTGCCAACAAGTGACAAAGGGTGAATCCACCAACAAGCAATGCAGGCCTCCAGCTTCTGAATTAGGAAGTCAAAATCCTTTCTCTTGAGCCGTCTGGCCGCAATCGGCACCCTCAGGTACGTAAGTGTAGACCCACTTGCCATGCTAAGCTTCTCTGCCACCAGCTTAGTCTTCTTTCTGCTACTCCTGCTGAAAAAGACACTGGACTTAGAGAGATTAACTTGTAAGCCCGCGACATTGCTGAACTTCTTCATGACTTTGCACACCGCACTCGCGGCCCTGGGCGTAGCTTCTGCGTACAAGAGGACATCATCCGCAAGCACCGCGTGGATGATATCACTATGGGTGATCTCCCAGAAGCCATGGATGAACTCGACAGAAATCCCGTCATTTCCAGGAGCTTTGTTTCCTCTCATACCATAGATGGCCGCGACAACCTCCAATTCAGTGACCCTGCGGCTCAGCTGATCTGCCATGTCTCCGTTCACGACAGCATGCAGAGTAAAGTTCACTGGCGGAAGCACATGATCCGCAAAACGCCACTTGGCCTCAAAAAAAGCTAACAGAACGACATTAATACTCTCGGGCGTATCCACCACTCTGCCCTCCTCATCCTTAAGCTGTTCAATACGATTCTTGCGCAAATGGGACGATGCGGCCGCATAAAAGAACCTGGAATTACGGTCTCCGAGCTGCGCCCAATGGAGCTTCGCCCGCTGCCACCACCATTTCTCCTCAAGTATACACCCACGATGAAATGTCGAAATCATATGTCCTAGGCACAAATTCTCTTCTTCATCCAGCCCCTCCGATTCCTTCTTCTGCAAATCATTGATCTGTCTCTCCAGCTCTACATTGTTATCGACAAGATTCCCAACCTCAGTTCTGCTCCACCTCCGCAGTGCAACGAGAGAACGGTGGAATTTAATCGTTAGCTTCTCCATATGATCTCCACTCGCACGCCTACCCTATGCATGGTGCACCACCCCTATAGACTGCAGAAAGTCCAGCCAAACGTTCTCAAATTGTAGCCTTGCTACGTTCCTCTGTGACTGATTGCTACCCAGCTTGACCAGCAAAGGGCAGTAATCTGAGCCAAGGCGGCTGAGATGCGAGACGGAACACTCAGGAAACTCTTGCGGCCCTACGTTATTAAGCAGCACCCTGTCAAGCCTCTCCAAAATCCGTGCTCGGCCTTGCTTCCCATTGAACCATGTGAAGATATTTCCGGTAAAGCCCACGTCCACCAGCTGCAATTCTTGCATAAGGTCCGCAAACTCCTGCTGTTGTCTGCCAAAAATAAATCTCCATCCACCTCGTTTTTCTTCCTGTGTAATTACGATGTTTAAGTCACCCGCCACCATGAAAGGAACATCCTGAGAAGCCACACTCCTTACTGCGTCCCAAACCTCACGCCGCTTGAAATGATCCTTTGGGCCATACACCACGCAGCAACCCAGCTTCTTCATGCCGCTTAGCCTGATCTTAAGTCCTACCACATGAAGTGAGGACGTGGTGATCGCGATATCCACCCAGCTTCTCCACAGCAGAATTATTCCAACTGACATCCCGACAGAGGGTTGCACCGCAAAGCTCCATTCCCTCCCAATTAGCCAATCGACATCCTTACGCATGAAGGATTTAGCCCTCGTCTCCACAAGAGCCACCACCGCAATTCTTTTCTCGCGAACGAGTCTTCGTAAATAACATTTTGATTTCCTATCCCGAACCCCCCTGATATTCCAGAACACAACTTTAACCGTCATCTATAATATTGCCTCAATATTGCCCCTAATCCAGCAAGAGTCCCATTGCACCCGCATCCGTGCACATATCTTCATGCCATCACACCAATTCACAGCCTCCCCTGATAAGTCAGCTTCTGACCACCAGCGTCCAATCCCAAAACTTCTGCGCCCCACGAAGCGCAGCCCAGGAGCTCCCCTCCTACTACGTGCTGTTGTACTGATCATCTCTGCGTATACCTTCCTCCGTTGCATAGTCCATCTCCCGCATTGGCTTCTTCCCCTTATCTTTTGGGAACCAAGCCCGCCTTAACATGTCCCTACCTCTGGCCCTGGAGATGCTCCTCGCCCTGGCAATTGTTCCGCTTTGAGTTCTGCTTGGGTTCTGGGACAGCCTAAGTGCATTATTGTGTACAGTTGCTGCTTGCCTCCTACGTTGAGGAAGAACTAACATCCATGGACCAAGGCCCCCCAGCTTTGTATTTTCCTCCACCCCGCGCTCATATCGCTCCGATTTGCTCTGGATTCTGGAGCAATCCGCTTCATCTTCAAGTACGTGACATGAGGAATTCACCACGTCCCTCGTCAACCTTCGAACAGGCTCCTGACTATCACAGGCAGTCGCTTCTTTCTAGTTGCTGCATTTGTGGTTGCTGTTGGTTCAGTAATTCCCGTTACTGCCTTCTCCCGCTTCTCCGCATCCTTCCCAGATGTGTCCGCAAGCGTAGCCTTCTGTGTCTCGTGCATACTGCAGCTCCCCGCAAGGTGTCCCACACGCTTGCAACTGAAGCCGACCCTTAGTAGCCCCTCATATTCAAACGACTGATATACTCTGCCAAACTCCCCACTTAGACAAGTGCCAGGCTTTAAGGGTTTTGAAAGATCCATACGAATGCAAACTCTAGAGAAAGCAGACCTTTGCATGTCGGTCGTCCAGTCGTCTAGCAGGATGGGCTCCCCAATCGCTTTGGATATTCTTAGGATATTTTCCACATCCCAATAGATAAGCGGGAGGCCAGGGAAGCGCACCCAGACTGGTGCGCGCATTGCTGTCGTGTCGTTTGGGCGAAATTCGTGCGTTCACAGGTCCAGCCCCATGGCTTGGCCGACGACCTGCCACGGCCCGCCTAGCCACACCTCTTTCCTATCTTGCATACAATCGAAATGTAGAACAAAGCAACCAGAGGACAGATCCAGTATCCTGAAATTTTTGTAGTGTCCCCAACGCTTCTGCAAGACCCGTGCTATAGCGAAGAACGGGAGAGAATTGCCATAGACGCTGCCGACCAAATCGAATTTGTGGGATTCAATGCGTCTATAGCACGCTTCAGATGACATTAACACATCTTCATTCTCTACCTGGTCAGGCATGCCCGCCGCTCTTTCTTTAACGTCAATTGTAGCTGGCCGAACAAAAGGCGTAACACGTTCGCTGGGAGCACTGATTTTTTAGACTAAAGCCTCCCTGAAGCTCATTTTGTTCAGTTGGGCCTCCTAGTTCTTAGCCTGCAATGGAGAGCTCCCCGCCGCCCCCTCGACATCCTCTAGAACAGAGCCATGAATTCCCTTCATCCGTGTACATCCCACGTGCTCCTGGGCTTTCCTCTCCTAATCTCCCAGGTCAACTAGAGCGCCACCCGCCTGCATACCGTGCTCATAGGTCTCCACCAGCGCTTCCTTCCTTTTGGCTGAAGACGCCCACTCCGCCACTGAGCCAACCACTACTGCAGGGCTCCACAACGAATCAGTGCATTCAGGCAATGTCACCGCCACCTGCCCTAGGATCCAACCCCCTCAACGTCAACATGGGCTCCAGAGGCACGACTAATCGTCTTCCCAGTGCCCAATCCCATTTCTCCTGTGGCGCTAGTGCAGAATTCTCTGTCCGACGATATACTCGTAGACGCCTTCGTTTTCCGGTGGCTCCTCCTTCCCTTAGATCCTGCCATATTGATTCCTCGTCGTTAGGGCTGCAGGCGCCTCAATACCATGCAGGAAGACGGTCGATAACTCACTCCACAGCAACACTTGCACTTTAATCTTGTTCCAGCTATTCACGCTACTCGCCGCCTACCTCGGAATGCAAATTTGAATTCGCGGCCTTCCAGGTTGACTTCCACAGCAAAGCGCGAAAACAGGGCACGCACGTGACCAGAAGCACGCGCGGGCCACTACCCGTTGCCCGCTCCTGCTACAGTTCCCCGTCACGTACACGCCGCCCCTCCTCTTGCCGTCTCCCGCAATTACCCCCGTCGCCCGCTCCGACGTATCAGCCCCACCCCGCCTCCGTCACTGCCACCGTCACCATCTTCTTCCCTCGTCACAAGCCGCCCATCGACACCCACACCACCACCGTCTCCGCGTCAACAGGTCCGCTGTATTCAGCAACGGCACTAGCACCCAGACCTCCACTCGTCACCAGTCGCCCGTCAGCACCTTCAATCTCACCTCCGCCACCAGCCCCAGCTCCAGGATCTTCACCAGCACCAGCACCTTCACTTCTACCCGTCATCAGCACCAGCACCTTCACCTTCGCCCATCAGCACCAGCACCTTCGCCCGTCAGCCCCGCCCATCGTCACCAGTCGCCCGTCAAAAACCATGGGTTTCTTTTTCACCTAGGGCTTATAGAAAGAAAGTATCCCACACATATAATGCTTACTACAAAAAATATTCTATGGAATAAATCAATTTCCAAAGGCTTGATATAAATCACTACATTATTAACTTATTAAAGCAGGATTTCAAAATGGCCTCTCAAATTCACCTTTGCCAAAAATACATATAAATCACTACATTATTAACTTGTTAAAGCACGATTTCAAAATAACCTTTCAAATTCACCTTTGCCAAACATACCTCTAATATGTCAATCTTTGCATTAATATACGTTGATGATTTAGTTGCAACTAAATCAAATAATACACAGTTAATAACTTTCATTGCAACTTTATGAAGTCAATTTAACTGCAGAGATTTGGGTGGTCTACATTTTTTTTGGGCATTGTGGCTCATAACAACTTGGTGTCCTAGTCAGCAAAGAAATAGACAGCTCTTTCTAGAAAAATCAGAGGCAAAATATAATGACATGTATTCTACTACAGATGAGATTTGTTTGCTTTGCTTTCTACCATGTAAAATTCGTATAACTTTACTTTTCACACATTACATGATAGTAGCTCAGATGCACATATGGCTTTCAACGCTGTCATACAAGCTCACACTTGCCTCATTAAAATTGTCTATAATTTCATTCATAAGTTGGTAGCCCATGCAACAACTTGCATTCAATATGTTTTACAACTTAGATTGCAGATATATCTGTTAAAGCTCTTCTTGTAGACTGCTCCATGTTTCTAATACAACATCTTTAGCTTACCTTTCCCAAGCTAAGCATGTGTGTATTGTTATGAAATAAAAGCCTACCAGCAGACCAAAATTCTATTTCATAACCTTTTAGCTCATATTCCCCCTGGATTTTCATGGACGAGCAAGATCTTATTTAAGCTTTTATAATGCGTTGTACTCTTTATTGTTCTCAGGGAAAGAAGAGATAATCTGAGGTACTTTATTAATTGATTTTTACTTTGCTGATCTCTTTCTTTACATTTGCACTGAAATGGAATCTTTGTTTGTAGGCTTCCTACCCAACTATTACAGATTGGAGTTCAAGAAGAAGATTTCAAGGAAGCTTCACATAGTATTAGGCTTGGGTGAGTTGAAATGTAACCGACATGTTCTTTGGTTTACATAATAAATGGTTGTAGCAATTACAAATTATCAAGTAAAAAAATCAAAAGACAGAGTTGTCAGTAAAAGTGAAAAGAATTTTGCTTTGGTTGATGATTAAGTATTGGCTACCATTTTGGTAGAAATTAAAAAAGTTCATTTAGAAGAACAGATTGGAAAAGATGTGGAAAATTGTTCTTAAAAAATTGATGAACACTTATTAAACAAGTGTTAAAATACTTTTTAAATAGTTATGAATAACTAATTTTGCTGAATATCATCAAATCTATTTATTTATGATATTTTTGGTGTAAAATAGTTAGCTTGAAGCTGAACTTTAGGTAGAATACTTGATTAGTAGGAGCACTTTTGTAGGAAAAAGAAAATTGAAGAACATTAATGGAATGAAATAGTTTGAAGGAGGTATGAAGTTTACTAGAGTACTACACTAAAGGTGAGGGAAAGGGTTAATCTAACTAAATCAATCCTACAAACCAACATAGTCTTGTAGATTCTCAGAACAATAGTGGATTGAATTTTTATTTAAAAGTTCACACCTCAAAGTTAGGCTCAACCAATTAAAGGATTTTTTTTTATCTTTTTTATAATCCTAGAAATCTCAAAAATGTTTTTGACCACATTACAAAATGACCCTCTTGATATAGAAATTGAACTTGAGAAATAAAAGTTTATTGAATTGAGAGATCATAAAATGAGGAGATAGTTCGATCTTCACAGGCTGAGGATAGCTAAGGAAAAAAAAATAAAAATAGAATGCTTTTCTCCACTTGTCAACTTCCTCCCCATGGGGCTATTTTTATAGTTGATGGAATGAAGGACGTGTCTTAGTTTTCCCTTGGAATGTGATAGAGTCATATTTGTTACTTCTTATATAGCTTAACTGCTTGGGCAAACACTCGCATCAGATGAATTATTGTTATTTCATTGATTGTCTTTTAATTGTCTACAACATTGTGCATGAAGAGTCAAAATCAAGCTTCCCAAGACCTTTATGCGATGAAGTAACAAAGAAGAAGAGAAGGAGAACTAGAATGAACTGATGAAATCTCAAATAATTGGTTAAAGTTAACCAAAGAGTAAATGGAGGCAAAATCTTTTTTAAGTGATAAATAGTTTCTAATGCCCTTGAGTCTCAAATCAGGCTCAATAGACTTCAATAAATATGGGTATATAGTTGAGGTCAATTAGGAAAAAAGTCTCATTAATTTTTATTCAAGAGAAATAAAGTCTTGAGTGGTTTTGAATAGATTCATACTCAAGACATAGTTTTGCTTTAGAAAAGAGAAATTGTTTATGTTTTTTATCTCGAACCATAATATTGTTGGTTATAAATGAACTTAAAAAAAATAGCTCTAAGATAACAAAATCATAAAAATACAAGTGATGTTAAATTAATTAAAAATGGGACGAAGTTAAATCATTCTTTTGATAGGTTGAATAAGGGGAGAAAATGTATACTTATCATGGGTATAACTTTTTCAAGTGATCTCAACTCCATATTCATGGAAGCTTGACTCCCTCATTTTGAATCAATAAGCATTTGGCCCGACAATGGCTTTAATAAGATACAAACCCTCCTAGTTTGAAGCATGCTTATTAAGACCTTCTGGACATCAAGAGACCTTGCACTTCTTAAGAACTAGGTCTCTAACTTTGAAAAGGGGCTTTTAATGTGCTTGTTATAGCATTTCAAGATACTTCACTTTCTATTGAGTTGATTTAAATGAGCTTTGAGAGCAAATTAAGCTCGAGCCTTTTGTATTCCTCATTCAACTGTCAAACTCTCATTATGTCTTGGTCATCTCAAAGCTTTTGAACTGGAAGAGTGAAGTGGTCGATTTCTACTGAGAGCATTGCTACGAAGCCATACAATAAAGAGAATAGTGATTTGCACATTGCTACAAAAAGTTCGATTCAAGAAGCCCATAGCACATTTTGAAGCTCGTTAGCACAAGCCCCTCTCTTGCACTCGAGGCAAGGCTTTAAGATTTTCAACCAACTTTTATTCACTACCTTGACTTTGTCAATTGTTCAAGGATGAGCAACAGAGATGTATTTCAAGTGATATATTTTTTGTAGATATTTTATAGTTCTTTAGTTTCGAGCACAGTCACATTGTTGGTAATAATGACTAAAGGAACTCTAAATTTGCTAAATAGATATGTCCAATGAAAACTATAGATATCAATAACCATTTGATCAACAAGAGGTTTGGTCTCAATCCATTTCGAGATTAATTAGATGTTAATAAAGAGTAACTTTTTTTCACTTTCTAGTGGTTCGGATAAGCCAAGGAAGTTCATACCCAACACTAAGAAAGTTAAGGAAATGATGATAACTTTCATTTTGGCTACTAATAGTTGAGGAAGAAAAGTGTGGATCTAACACCCTAGTTGTCCCTACAAAAAAAGCAATGTCCTTTTGCATTTTAGGCTATAAAAATCCTTGTCGTATGGTCTTCATCATAGGAATGTGACTTAAGCAATGATCGCCACACTCACTTGAATGAATTAACTCCTTAATGTCCTAAACTTTGGAGGAAAGAAGTCATTTAAGTAGGGGCTTGAAATAAGATTTTGATAAAGTTGCCATTCAATCGAGATGTACTGCTAAGCTTGGTTCTTGAACTTCCTAGCTAGAAAATTATAAAAGGTAGGACTCCTAACGTGAGATAAGCTTCCAAAGAGTTGACTCAACAAGGTGTGTTACACCATTGTGTTTGATGAGTCAAGCATAAATGCTTATATTTCATATGAGCTTGCTTTAAATAAAATTGTTAATATTTAATTAAGTAAAGCCATGAACTTTAAATGTCTAAAATAGTGGTCTTCAAGGCTCTTGGAGTTATGGTAAGCTTCAAGAAAATTGAAGACATGCACTAAGTTTTCATACTTGATTTTCTTTTTATTTTTTTTAAATTTGATATGTCCAAATTTTAAAAGGATGTGTCACACTAGTAGTATTAATATTTAAAAATATTATAAATGAAATAATGATTGAATTTTGATTTTTGGACCAAGCATTATTGACGAAAAATATAGACATTGGTATTTGATTTTTTAAAATTATTTAAGAATTATTTTTCATGAATTTCTTTTCATAATCATTTAAAAAACTTATAATATTATGATAATATAAAATTATTTTAGTATACTTATATTAAATATTTTGGTTCAAAAATTCTCACAATACACCTTAAAACAATGTTACTCTCGAGAATTTTCATTGTAGCATTAGGCGGGTCGACCCGACCTGACCACTGGCCCGTCTCGGATTTTAAAAAATAAAAAATATATATAAATATAAAAAAAATGGTCGATTGGACTGACCCGGAGGGAGAGCCCATAGTCCAAAGGAATTCAGACCGCAAGCAACGACGAAAGGAGCACGACAAATTCAGGCCGCAGGCGACGGTGACCGAAACCCGACGAATTCAGCCCGTAGGCAACGATAAACGGAACAGTGCAAGATCAAGTCAAATTGACCAAGTGATGAAATCCTGGTCAAGGAAGGGGGGAGCCGACCCGACCCGACCCCTGGCCTGTCCCGGATTTTAAAAAATAATATATATATATATATATATATATATATATATATATATATATATATATATATAATTGTGGACTGGACTAACCCGGAAGGAGAGCCCATAGTCCACAGGAATTCAGGCTGCAAGCAACGACGAAAGGAGCACGACAAATTCAGGCCGCAGGCGACGGTGAACAGAACCCGACGAATTCAGAATTCAGCCCATAAGCAACGCTAAACGGAACAGTGCAAGATCAAGTCAACCTGTCCAAGTGATGAAATCCTGGTCAAGGAAGGGGGGAGCCAACCCCAAAACGGCTCGAGCACAATAGGAAGAAAATTCCTTATAAAGCACAATGGAATTGAAGTTTGGGCAATGTGGGACTAAAATCCAACCTAATTATCAAAGAAATCGGAAGGGCAAGTGCTATAAGACGGCTGAGATTATTCAGCGTAATCGAACCCAGGCTGTACAGATACGCCCAAGACGCGTAACTAGTAAGCTATCTGTTTTAATTTAGAATTATAACTGCACAGATTATCCTAGTACATACAGGGTAGCATGCGTGCAATCCAAATGCTCAGATCAAGCCCGCCCGAACGGGATTAATCTCGAACGATAAATTCAAGTTCAATCTGTGTCATCCGTGTTTGGGCCCGAATCGAACGATAGTTGCTTTTCGTCTATTATCCAAACGGCTAGTTGATTTTAAGAGTCGTTGAGAGTGATTTTAGAGCTCAAATTTAAGCTCTATAAATAGGGAATAATGAAGAACTTCTAGAGGTGACATTTACTAAGATCCCAAAGGTTTCAAATCATGATTTCGAGCAACATCAAGTGAATACGGTGCTTCTAATTTCATAAAGAGAAAGTGGTAAGAAGGATTCTAAAATTAGAGGATTTTGCTTCAACAATCTTTCAATCTCTATTCCTTCATTTTTCGATCTTGTGTGTCTTCTATTTCTTTTAAAGTTATTTTAAGTTTTTTCAATTTTTGTATTTTTTTCTTTGGGGTAAGGGGCATTCCAGTATTGTGCAAAAGCCCAGGGTTTGAGTTGAGCCCGAAAAAACTCAAGTAGGTTCGAGATTAGCCGTAGGTAAAATCCCAAGTAGGTTTTAGGTGAACCGTACGAAAAATCTCATTTGTAATTTGGTATTTTTAGTGTTGTTTTTCCTAACATCGGTTGGGGGTGGATGTAGGCTTAATTTTGAGTCGAACCACCTTAAAAATCTTTTGTGTTATATTTCTTCTTATTCGCACTTAAAAGATTTAATTTTTACTTGAAACTGAAAATCAAAAGAAAATTTTATTTACCACAATTCACCCCTCCCCCCTCTTGTTGGATTTTCTTAAGCACAAAGAACTTCAAGGTGGCCTTTCAAGACGAAGAATTAAGGAATTCAAAGACTCAATACACTGTATCTCATTAGTAGGAAAGTATTCTTAAGGATATCTACTTTTATCTAAAGGATCTATTTCTTGATTTTGTTATCATTTGTTTGAACTTTTGAAGGAAAGATTAAACCAAATCTCTTGTAACCTTTGAGAATTGAATCCATAGTCTTGAATAAGTTAGTGTCTTGGCTAATAACTAGTTAAGAGCTATTGAAGACTATCAGGTATTTGACTTATAACCCCAATGAAAACTTTCGACCAACAATCAAAGCTTCGTGCTTAGTTTGGCTGTTGGTGATGGGAAAGGTTATTTAAATACCTCCTTTTACCATAACTTGTTATGGGCTCAGTAAGATAATGTTAATGTCCCATGACTCTTGCCTCAAGACACCATTTAGGTAAAGTAGCGAGAAACTAGTTGGCTCAGGTTCAATTTTAAAGACGCTTCACTCTATTATGAAGTTAACGAGAACTTAGGATTTGAGAGAGGAGCATGCTATAAAGATTAATTCAAACTTATTGAGACTTGTTGAGCTTAATTAGCTACTTTTGTAGACTTATTGAGACCTTTGTCAACTGAAGGTACACTTTAAAGTTTTATCAGTGATAATATTGATGGTATGAGCTTGAAATATTGGAATAGAAGTCATGCTAACATGAGTAGAGCTAGAGCTAGCTTCTTGAATGGGTACAATGCTTTAGAACCTTTTAAAGTATGAGAAATATAATAAACTGAACATTGAATACTGCTGTCTTCTAGAATAAGAACCAAGCTAATAGCTAAGCTCAAGGTTGCAAAATAGATGAGCATGAGTTCCCTTAGGATTGGATTTCTCAAGATAAGAGATTAAGATAAATAAGCTTTATGCTTTTGGAAAGTTTTCTTGTAATCATTTATCCAATAAAACTTGAATTTAATGGTTGACTTACTCAACTAGCTAAATGTTAGATATCTTGATGGGTCATTAAAGAAGGCAAGTTCACTAAATCTTTCACCTTGTTCGGATTTTCTTAAAGCCATTCTCTTGATGCCAAGAAATCAGGAAACTTGCCAAAAGAGGTGCCGAAGGAGCACTTTAAGGTTCATCCTTATAATGAACTTCTTTTAGGTCTCAAAAAACTCTTTTAGTTCCTTTAAGTGAACCTTGAAAGTCTTGCTTTTAACCAAGAGATTGTCTGTATTAGTCTTGATATTTTTACCACATTTGGTTTTGAAAGATGGTGTTGATCATTCATTGGTAGAAAATTCTAGTATTTTTTAGCCCAAAAGATATACTTTTGTTTCAAAATGTGTCAAAATCTATTATAAAAGAAGTCTTTTCTACATCTTTTTTGGCTTTCATGATTGATGATATTTGGAGAATGCATCCAATAAACTGAAGCAATTATATTCGATGACTAAATCCATGAGATCATCCATTTGAGGAACAGAGTAGGAGTCTTCTAGACTAGCACAGTTAAGATCCAAGTAATCAACACAAGTGCTACTTTTTATTACCCTTGCAGAGAACTAAGTTAGTGAGCCACTCTAGGTGTGACAATGGGTGAATAAACTTCGGTTCTAGCAAGTTGGAAACCTATTACTTAACTGCAACTTGCATATTTGCACCAAAATCTTGCTTTTCTACAATGCAACTAGGAGCTCCAAGTTTTCATTAAGGAATTGTTTCGAGGTCGAGTAGTCAATGCCAGCATATGAAAAGGCATCCTAGCAAAGATATCGAAGTACTTAACTAAAGAATTTAGGGTGGTGACACTTTCTTCCTCAAGACCCAAAAAGATATTTACATTTTTAGAGTTCTCAAATGCATCAAGTGGAAAAGTGAAACAAGGTAAGATAATGTTCATTGAGGCCTTGTATAAAAGTTAAATTGTCAAGGATCCATGCTCGAGAGATCTCTTCATAGTGTTTAGGTATTATCACCTAGATTGCAGAAAATCCTCTTGTATTTGCACGACACCTGTCGGAGAGTTGAAGCACACACAGGTGAGGTGTTGAGGCTACCATCTCAAAACTATGCATCATTGATTATCACAAAATGGCATTATAAGAGGGAGAAACAACTACATTGGGGGCAAGATAATAGTAACTTTAAGTTTCTTCATGTCCCACGAGAAGCCTTGGATTGAACTTGCATTCCTATAGAAAGTGAGATTCCTTATCAAGATAATAAGGTTATCCTGAAAAGGTGATGTGAGGTAGAGTCTATAGTGTCTTGACACCAAGTTGAGAGTTAAAAGGGACAATTGAATGAAAGCTAGCAATATTACACTGTAAGGCAATGAAAAAGTACCAATGGGACAAAGCTATGGGTAGATATGTAGTGTAGGATTCGTGGAAGTGAAGGTGAGATGATGAGGTTCTGGTGTGGCATAAGTGGCCTTAAGAGCCTCTTGACCAAATGGGAAAGAGCCATTGTGTTGGCTTATTTGGTGGAGCGACCAGATCAATATTTAGTTGCTCTATTAACAAAGTAGGAAGAGTAGAGAGTACCTTTGTGAAGCACTTTATTTATTGCTATAATTGATGAAGAGGGTTACTAGATGGGAGGGTTCGAAGGCTTCACACGGTTGATGTTGTAGAGATGCATTGTTTTTTTGTTAGACATGGGGATCAAGAGGTTTGTCCACAGAGAATAGAGTTCTACCTTTTTCAATTTCTATTTCAATTTTTCTACTCGTTCCAATGAACAACACCAAAAAAAGTTAATGTGAAAATTAATTGAAAGAATTTTACAAAAGCTTAATTTAAAAATTTAGTGGATGGGATTATAGAATAAGGAGAGGAAATGAATTGGATCAGCACAAATTGATGACAACTAAGGAAAGATAGGAAAATAGAATGAAACTAAAACCATAGGATCATTCTTATAGTATAGTGTATTCCATCAATTTTAATATCACTTGCCCTTTAAAACACAATTATAAATTTCAAAAAAAAAAAGATTAATGCTAACAAAACTATATAAAAAAGTGGCACAAGTTTGTGCCATGGGGATAAGTTTAGAATGAGTAAGCATGATAGAGAATAGACATAACACTAATTGAAGATAATAAAAATTGACTTAGATAATATGAATATATTAAAATAATAGATCTTAAAAAAATTATTATTGAATAAAGTATAATAGTATCAAAATATTCATCTACCCACACTTAGCAGAAATATTACTTGTTATTAATATTATTATTAATAACTCAAAACAAGACCTTTAAGAATATGTGAGAAAGTAAAACTCAAAATTATTCTAAAAATTTAAAAAATATTTACAAGATTATCTCATCAACATCTACAAAATAAGTCTTCTTGAATATATTTTGTGTTATAAGTACAAAATGTGCATATGTATTAAAAACCTTTATTTTTGAGGTGTTTTGAGAACCAAAACACAAACTAGGCATTCAATTTACTCCAAAAGAAAAAAAAAGATAATTTTCTTTAACAAGCAAGTTATTGCCACTATAAGCGTTAGCTATCCAACTAACATGGCTTAAAATGGTAGCACATTAGAAATGGATGAACTATGCCTTTGATCCATATTGCATTTAAACCAAGTTGAACAACAAATTCCATCAACATAGAAAGCATTCAATTCAAACTTTTAAACAATATTTAATAATAGAACAATTTATGCAAATAATAATAATAGAGCAATCTTTAAAATGCATTCTTTTGTACATTCTGAATTCAGATGTGACACGCATGCCATGCATAATCCCATGTCGTAACAGACTAAATATATTAAACCAATTGAGAACATATATACAAGAACATATATCAACTACCTACCAATCTAAATAAGTAGGTGATACATTTCATTTAAAAGATAAATTTAATGTATCAGCATTTAGGAGAAGAAAAGTAGCAAATCATTACTCTAATTTATTAACTACAATTACTATTATTTGTGTACAAGTTTATGAGCTTGCTTTCACATTGTGGAAAATGTCTTATGGTCACAATTTTGGCATTGGACATTCTTAAAATAAATACTATCAACTTGGGTGAATTAAAGAATAAATAAATATTTATCAGCCTTCTAGTCTTCTTCTGCTTTCAAAACCTATCTAAAAAAGGCCTCCTAGTTAAGAATATCTGAATAGGATAAACACACCTCTGTGGATACCTTTGCATTGAATTAGAATTAGGCTCTAGAATGTGTATTAATCTAAAGGGAGATTTTACAATTAAAAAGACTATTTTCTTCAAATACTTGAATTCTCAATTTGTGATAATGATAAAATCTTGGTGCATACAGTGTATTTGTTAATGTTGTTAACATACTCTCCCTATAAATCAAGCTTATCATCTCTACTAGCTTTATGAAAAAAACATAGATGTTTTACTTAATATAAAAGTTTTATAAATTCTAAATGCTTGCCAATTGACGTGCACATTAAAATGACTAAAATTATGCATGAGTATTGCAACTATAAACCTCTAGAATTGGTACTTGAAGAAAAGATTCAACAACAACTATCATAGCATTGACAAAATCATCATCTCCTATTCTTATAGCTGTAAACCCTCTAACAGTAGGATACGAGTTGACCTAAAAAACCTATAAGGTTGAAGAGGAAGCAACAAGTCTTTAGTATCCATATATTAAAAGTTCACATCAATGTTGACCATAGGCCATGACAAGAAACATGTCCATAAATCTAAAATCAAGGATGTTTTAAACTAATTAAGTGTTGGTAATTGAACAAAACCAACATTAGAGCTATCAAGACAAGGCTGAAAGGGCATCACAATGCTGTGAAAATGTAGCATGCATAAGGCCAGGTCAAACAAAATAATTTATTATACAAAGAACTGCCATGCATCTTGTAAGAGAATGTTTTCACAAACCATATATTTGCTCACCAAGTTGTAAGACAACAATATTCATAATTATGTCAAGACTCTATTTTGCATGTCCAAGTAAAACAATAACAATAACAAACCTTAATTCCACTAATTAGGGTCAACTACATTTATCCTCTTATGCTTTGATAAACCTTCCTTAATATTCAAGCAGGTGAAGTCATTTACAATTGTCTCATGTCATAAGTTTTGTTTTTCTTGTTTGCAGGAGAAAATTCCAATATCTAATCTCTCTTAAGCTCATCCTCAATCAATGCTCACTAGCATTATCTCTTATGCACTAACTTCTAATCATATTCATTCAAATATAATCACTCATCCAACTCAACATCATCTCTAAAATACATAATATATTTAAACTTTAAAAACCAATACTTAATATAATATAACATTATTAACCCTACTATCAATCTATAAAGAATTTATATAGCATTTAGTGCAAGAACTAAGAATAAAGATAAAATATACACCAAAGAAAACTAGAAATTCTTGTTTCTCTAATAACAGTTCAAATTTGGAATTCATGTCTTCCAAGAACAAAGATAGGATTAAACGAGGGGGAAAAAGAGGAATATGCCAAAGTGAACATAACCTAGAATTGACTAATATACAAGACATCTAAAGAAAGACCAAGATCCAAAGTTCAAATTTAAAATAGTACCATTTCAATTCATTTTATAGATAAACTAATCAAGATGACTCCAATTTGTGATGCTAAGCTCCACACAACAAACACCATGTAAATGATAATTATTTTTAGTAAAATAGAAGTTTCAAAAACAATTACAAGCTCTTACTTCCATATATTTATGAGTTGATTTGGTAAGAGGTTGTCAGATAGGAGAAAAAAACATTATTTTGTAAGCCTTTTAATGGGCTAGGTTCAAGTTTGTCTCTTCAAGGTTAGAATTTGATTAATTTATTTTTGGATTGAATTAGAAATCAGGTTTGGTCAATTTTTACCAAGATCTCGTCTGTAACTTGCAATTGATATTACGTGGCTTTACTTTAAGATAAAAAAGAAAATTAAAAATAATAAGTATATAGATATTAAATTTATTTTTGTTCAAAAATTCAATTACTTGCTTATTAGTTATAATTGGGATAAACAAACACAACTGATGTTTAACAAATGATATTCTATAGTAGTTATATAATTATTATTGTCAAGTCAAGTTGCCCTCAATCGAAAGTCAACCCACCAAATATAAATGGGTGGGACAATCAATCAAGTCGAATTAAGTAATTAGAAAAAAATCCATTTAGGTTAGATTTCAAATCAAATTAGGCCATAATATGATTTATTAACAATCCTAATATGTTGATCGCATCACATGGCACATAAAAATTAAAACAAATACTAATACTTTGCGAACATGATTGACAATTTATGAACATAACTAGAAACTTGGCAAGCACAATTGGACACTCTGTTGATAGATCTAAACACTTTGCATAAATGATTGGAAGATTGGACACCTTGTAGGCATGTTTGAAAATATCATGAACATGACTGGATACTTCATGGACATGACTAGACACTTTGTAAACACATTTGCACATTGTGGATAAGACTAAACACTTGCATGAACACAATTAATACATGAGGCAAGATATGAATTTATTCTCCATCTATGTCTTATCCCTCATAGCATCAAATATTTCTTCAAACTTATATCAAATGCCCATCCCTTCCTCTGAGGGCAATCACACTTCCATCTTTAGTAACTAAGCCTCCTTCTCCAATATGCTTGTTATATGGTGTATCTTGATTGTAACCCAACCTACAGAGAATCACAGTAATACCAACATTTTCACTCATCTTATATGTTGGCCATATATGGAGATAGAAACATGAATATAGTATCTAAAGCCATGTTTTCTAGAATGAACACAAAGCCTATATTGTTACACCCCATTTTTCTTAGGCTGATTTTTGGCATACATTTTTTTTATAGACAGCTCAGATCGTCCCATACCAACCTGAGTAGCCTACGAAAACATAGGATATAACACATCATTACACACCTACTTTCCTTAACAATGTGGATCCCATCTCCCGGGCACACCGTCAAATTAGGTTCATGACTCCTGAATTAACAAATGGACTCGCGCAATGTTACTCCTACTAGACCCAATACTCCTAACCCATACCGGTAGGAGAACCGATCTAATAGAAGTCTGAATCCCCACGGTTAAGTTCCATAGTCATGTAATGACCTCACCATCAAAATAAGATACATAATATCCACAGATAAAATATGACACTCCACACACCATACCACCAAGACAATAAAATAAAACAGTGAATGAAACTACATCAAAAGAATAAGATCCAAGTCCAACAAGTGCAATATCATCCAACCAGAAACATAAGTCAGAATTACCCTCACATATTACATGACATAAGAATAACAGTTTTCCTAAATACATCCAATAGCATCAATCACACTAACCAAATGTCTCAGAAAATCACAGATCAGATATCCTCCACTAGCCTGCTGACCACGATCCCACCTAATCTGGGTGGCGTCAAGTCTGCCGAGCCACTGGAAAAATATAGATAATAAAGGAATGAGCTACGCCCAGTAGGAAAGACAGCTAGTAAGAAAACTCACATGCAAGAGAAGGATAATAGCAAGAGTATAGAAATACAGCATAACAATGTAGGGTGGAAAGACACTCTCAGTCCCAGACTCCAACCAACCACAGTCACCCCCAGTCACACCAGAGTAGCTCTCCTCTAGGGCTTCCAGGTAGCGTGCCAGTGGGACACGCCCATCTCTGCGCACGCATGGCGCCTAGGCAAAGCATGCCAGTGGGAATGCCCATCTCGAAACACGCATCACAACGCCTAGCACCCGACACCGCCGCGTCTCTCGTCAATCAATCTTCTGGAGACTATAGACAGAACCAGTCACATAGATCTCTAGCCAACGTGAGACACCCCTACCACCCTCAGGCACGCAGGCCTACACACTTGGCTAGCCACGGCGAGTCACCCCTGCCACTGCCACTCTCAGGCGCGCAGGCCTACACTCATGGACCAGAAGAGATCGACTCAGCCACCGTCCCAAGAAGTCCTCTCCTAACAATTTCCATAGAAGCCACGCCCCTACAGTCATTGCCAAGCTTTAACTCCAAGATTTGGCAACATGTGTCCAGATACAACAAGGCGCATACCAGTCCACATGTATACTGTGGAAGCTAAGTCTGAACCGCACAGTTACCTACCACAACTATCCTAAAACATCATATAGGGTCTATAGTAGTCCGGTCCAATATGCCAATCCGTGAAATATGCCAACACTGAGTAAACTGACTCAATCCATGCCATTGCCATACAAGCAACACAACTGTACCAAAATTCTGACTGTTTCTGCAGCATCCATGTGTCACACTTCCTTCCAACTAATTCAACTGTACTGAATTTATTGGTAATTTCCAACAGTCAATTTCAATTGGCTACGTGATTTCCAAAAATCACATTTTTCTCACTTCAGGAAATTTTTAAATTCCAAATTTCTTTTTTTCTGAATTTTTCATAATTTAATAAATCCCGAAAATTCAATTACCAAATTTTCCTAAATTCCAAAATCAATTTCCTCCCTTTATCCATTTTCCGAAATTCGGAATAAATTTCCGAATTTAAAATCCGTATATCTTTTTTTCCGAAAATTCGGATTAATTTCCGAATTTAAATTTCTTCCGCTTCTCTCTCATCCGCGCGCCGAATCCCCTGAACCGGATCTCGCCACCGGTTCGGCCTTCGCGCTGAATCGAGTCCGCTTCTCCTCTTCCGCGCCGAATCCCCTGAACCGGATCTCGCCACCGGTTCGGGCCTTCGCGCTGAACCGAGAACCCACCGGCCGAATTATAAAATCCAAATTCGGGCCGACGCTTAACATATAAATATTAATAATTAATATAATTATTCACTTAATAATCAGAATAATCCCTAATTAGCCTTAATTCATCTCCTTCCTTCGCCTGGCACCCACGAAACCCTAGCCGACGATTCCTCCAGAAAATCCGATCCCCAATTTGATAGTTTATGAAATTAAACAATTCCAGCATTTGATACCACTTTAACATGATTAAAGCACATAATCGAATCAACACATGCTTGGTAAAATTTCCCAATTCAGTGGGTATAATTTTCCTAAAACCCTAAAATGCTAAATTCAAATAATTGCATTAATCAAATTCCAGCATTTGATATCACCTTAACATGATTAAAGCACATAATCGAATCAACACATGCTTGGTAAAATTTCCGAATTCTGTGGGTATAATTTTCCTAAAATCCAAAATTGCAAAAGATGCAAATTAGCATTCAACTAAGTCCAATTTTTCATCCACATGCTTGTGATCATTAAGCAAAATATTCCATGCTTTTAATTTCTACTAAATAATTAATTTAATCTGACTTTCCTACCTTTCTTCTCCGGCGACGGTGAAGCTCGCACGCGACCAATCGCCGCTCCTCGCCGAACGAAGCCGGTACCAATCGATTCTCCTCGGTCCCGCGAATCTCCAGGTACAAAAAGCCCCTTGAAACGCTGCCGGAAAGTATCGCCGTTCGCCGCGAACACCTCGTCTCCGGCCACCGCTCGAAACCTTAACAGCCGAACAGTTTCGGTTAAATACCCCGCTTAAACCGGTAATAACCCATTAAGAACCCATTAAGCGCCGGTTGACCTTCTAATGACGCCGCTTAAACTCGATCAGCCGGTTAATCTCCCCCGCTGATCTCGTCCGTCCGATCCGCTTATCCGCGGCTTATCCAAACGCACGCGCAAACGCACTCGGCGAACCGCCCCCGCCTTCGCTGAACCGCTCCGGTCCGGTTCACGTGCGGTAACAAAACCAATTTCCGGTTTAATTTTCGAATTTCCAAAAATCCAATAAATCCAATTAAACAGGGAAATTACTTAAAAATTATCTCGGTGCTCCGAAAAATCCCCAAAAAATTTCAGAAATTCCAATAGCCTCCAATTGAGCTCCTGGCTCATCCTACTGTCGATCTGAAATCATCCAAGCCACAATTGAATTATTGAAGATTAAACATATAATATTTTACCGGGTATAACATATATCATGTCCCTAATCCTATTAAGTAGTCTGAGTAGATGAAAAATGTCAGTAAACCAAAGATTTTAGGTTCCATTCACCATGGGTTCATACTTAGAGAGTTTTTGTTAGTGCTCCATGAAGATGTTTGTCATATATTGTCAATGTTTTCCTTGGTTGTATGACTAGGATATTATCCATAATAATAATGTCGACACTTATATCTTAAGGAAGAATGGAAAATTTGTGACAACATCTTGGTAAACCTAAAAATAGTTCTAGTATCACATCAACAAAATCCCATTTATTTGTAGAAAAGGAAAAAATTATAATATCTTGGATTAGAAAGAATTTGAGAATAAAAGTTTCAACAGTAGCATTTTTTAATTCTTTGGTATAGGCCTCAAAGTGTTGAAGAATTAGGTTTTGTGCATCAAAGATTTAAGAATTTGCTAGAAGAAGATAAGGACATACTTCTTGATGACCTTCAAACTCAATTACTATCTATCAAAATATTTAACATACTAGACTTGCTTCCTAGTTTATCATTATTGAATTGAATAAATTAGAATGAACCTTAAAGAAGACCCAAAGTTTTAGAGGAAAATCTATAATCATTGGGAGAAGATTTTATTAGTGATAGATTAAGTCTATGTGCTATTCAACATTATTGGTGCATGCAAAAGATTAAACTTAGAGAAAGCATAAAAATAATAAAATAATAAATAACTATAAAATATTTTCACCCTATTCTTAAGTTTTTAGAATGGACATGAAGTGTGGAACTATAATATTGCCTAAGATAGATTTGTTGAGTAACTAGTATTAAATTAGAATCAAAGAAGAGAACAAGTAGAAGATGACTTTAATGCAAAAATAAGCATGTGCCAATTTATGTTTCTAATGTGCAAAGGAATTGTCACTTTGTTGATTAAAGACTTAAGTAGAAGACGACTTTCATGTTTTGTGAGGTAAACATTGATATTTGGGAAAATAGAGAAATAAAGATGTTATGTATTTTAGAAGAGACTAAAAAACTCAACAAGAAATGTAATTGCTTATATTAAATTTATTTCTTATAAAGTTTTAGTTGAAGTAGCATTAAAAATATAGAAAAGCTAAATAATTACAAAGGCAAGAAAAGTGATTAATAAAAAGAAAGTAGTTTTTTCTTCATAAAGAGGATAGAAACTTGAGACTTTAACCTCTTGAATAGGATCTTAAATTACAAGGACTAGAATTATGACAATTTTTAATGCTAATATGTAGTTATTATCATAAAAAAGAAAGTAGGAAGAAAGTTCTTGAGTGTTTTTCTTGTGAAGGATTTGGCCATTATGCTAAAGAGTTTTGACAAGTGTTAGGGAAATCAACTATTGGAAGAAACAAAAAAGGTTGAGTATTTACACATAAGAATTTATTATAGATGGACCAAAGTTCAATACTACAATTAAAGTTAAGGGTCAAATTCTGACATATCAACCCCTATTAGACATCAAATATATGTTATTAATTAGAAGAAAGATCCATCATTTATGAATATTATCATTAATATTTTAAAAGTTTTGAATTAACTTATGAAAGTTTTATTGATTATAAAACATCACATTCATCCATCTCAATCACAATAGTTATGAACATGATAGTTTATTAGTGTAACTTAGAATCACTCTTGTTACATTGCCCATAAGAAAAGAAATAACAATAAACAATCACAACAAAGAAAAAACAATGGAAAAGCATGTAACTCAAAATTTATTATAATTGAAATAAAAGAATTTGATATTATTATAAGGATTAATAGCTTTTCATTATCTTTACTTTGAGACAAATTGTTGTAATAGGTTATTAGAAGCCATTACAATAATTGCTTTTGATAGTTTAACATTTGACAAGTATTATATCTTTATTTTTTGCTTTAAGACTATAATATATAAATTCCTTTTATTTTAAAAAGGAATTTAAAGTTGCTAATTATGTGATTGTTCATTTGGTTCTAAGGAATAATTAGGGTGTTTAAAACAAGAATTTTATAAAGTAAAAAGTTTTTGAATGCTCAAAAAAAAGTTTTAGATTTGAAAAAAACCTATTTTGAAATAAGTGGCTCCAAAAAGACAATAGGCACACAATCCCTTCTATTTCACAAACCTTATCAAGTGAGATGAATGAGGAGACAACATGAATTATTATTTATCATAATATGATAACCCAAAATTAGAGGTACCAAAGGTACTAACACGCTTTATTTTGAAGATGTGTGTATCACCATATAAGAACTTCAATGTATTGATTTAGATCTCTTGGATTAATACCATAGCCATGATCTATTCTCGTAGATGAAGAGTTACACCCAATTAGGAGAATTAGTATAGTAGAACTTAGAGATGCCAAAGGTTATCATGCTAGACATAACCCAATTTAAGCTTAAAGTTGTTCACAAATAGTAATTAAGGGATATATTGTAAATATATTTGATTAGTTAATAATTCATTTTTATGAGTATTCAAGAAAGGCTATATGGATTGTTGCATGAACTGAGCAATGTACATGTGACCAATTGGTATCCGACACACTAGTGCTTAGGTTATCTCACAAAAAAGTGTGTTAGATAGCATGGTGCAAGCATTACAATGGCATGCCAAACTATAATGTAGGATGTGTAATAACACGCTGGGCATCTTAGCATGTCCAACACATAGAATGAGTGGTGAAAAGTAATGTGTAAGAAGTAGGACATGTGCATAGTGTGTGACATAATGTTAGGTGGGAGATCCACTACTTCACGTGTACTATGCATGCCTATTGGTACACGTATTATGGAACTTAGATTAGGGATAAGCATATAGTTCACTCATTTGTAACAGGTAATGCACATAGATGTGCACCGTTTCACGACCACAAACTCTGAAATGTCCATGTTGAAGTACAATACAAGCTACACATAGGGAATAAAAAAATCAACTATATTGTTATAAAAAATAACAATAATATATATAACCAAGCCTTTATAAAAGTAGAGAAGGGTGGTGAAGCAAGACATTTTCAACTTTTGGCACAAAAAATATTTTCTTTATTCTTTTAGTTTTCTTTATCACTATCATCTTTATAAAACAATTGTAATTGTTAAGTAAGAATTATTATTGAGAGATTAAAATAAAATTTCTCATTAATAGATCAAAAAAACTCTAATTGGATGGAGTAGTCAACAAAGTATTCAAACTATTAGGGTTGAAAAAATTATTAACTAGGCATTATCATAAGGTCTCCTTAGTTGTGATCATCAGTTTATGGGTCGACATTCAGGTCTCACACTCTGTAAATTAAAAATTTGGACCACCACATATAAGTGGGTTGGCTATTTAGATTGGGTTTCTATAATAATTATTAACCTCACAATTTGTTCTTACATTCTCTTTATGTTAGATGTATTAATTGTTTTTATATTTTAATATTTTAGTCTTATCTCATATAAAGTTTTTTACTTATGAGAAAACAATTCTATATATTATGACTATGAATGTCATTATAGTTATGCTATATTGAGTATTTTATCACTAAAGTTTTTTTTATATTATATTGAGTTTTTTACACTTGTTATGTCAATGCATTTAATAAATTTTTTAAACTTATTCTCTTTTCATTTTATTTTTTTCTTTTAAATTTTTCCCCTAAGTAGCTTAGCTTTTTTTAAAATTCTTCTTTTATTTTATTTTCTCTTATTCTTGTATTTATTTTAATTTTTAATTTTCACCATCTTCTAACTTGCTTCTATTATTACAAATACTCTCACATCACTCTAAATAAATTCCAATTAATTCTTGCCTCCTTTTGTGTTTCTCCTATGTGAAAAAGTCTTTTTCTCTTTTATGTGCTAGTTTAAGGTGGTTGATTTTCACGTAAAAGTATTCTGGATTTGATATTCACTCAATTCCACATTTGTAGACCTCAGTTATAGGGATTTGTTTTGTATATGTGCATCATTTTGTTAATAGGTTGAGTCACAATTCGTGTTGGATTTGATCCATTCTATAGGCATTTGTGATTCTTACTTCTAGTAAGTTTCTTAACTAGCTAATTATTTCAACTTTTTCGTATTTTAAACAATTTAGGTTTCTTTATGCCTTTACAAATTCGATTTTTACGCTTGATGTGAATGAATATCATTTCTTTGAGTTTGACTCATATTATTTAATTAATTTACATGGCATATTTTCTAACACCAATAGTCTTATATAAAAAGAATAAAAAGATTTGTTTAGCCAATATATCTATGATTATAAAGGTAAGATTTTAAGTTATAGTTATGTTAAAATTATGTAGTTGATTTGGGAGTGCCATGGCCAAATCTTATGATCTTCAAATTAATGGTCTCAATTCACGAAATGTAACAAAAAGGATGGATTGAAGAGATTATGAAAATGATTAGACAATATTTTTCTGAACCTATAATACACAATTCTCTTTCTTAGTTCAACAATTCATGTTTTATCAGATGTTGGTTTGCCCATTACTAATTAATTGTTATTACTAAAAAAATATAGGTTATATATCAATGACATAAGGTTTAAGAAGGTTTGATATTGATAACCTTTGTAGTATATTAAAGAATATAAGTTAGCTAAGATGTATTCCCTTTTTGTGCAATTGAACTATCAAAATTCCTATTTCATGTTCAATATTTTCACTTTAGTGGTGAAGTAAAGAATGATTAACTAAAAAATTGAGGATATCTATATATTAAAATCAGAGATAGTTAAGGTTTCCTATATGCACATTTCAACATAAGTTGGTTAATGCCAACTTATTATCTCTCATATGAGGAGCAAGATTCTATCCTTAGATACTCATTTTATTTCAATTATCAAAATAACATTTATTAAAAATGCATTAACCTTTATGCCTATCTATGCACTTCTTCACATTTATATACTTTCCAATTTGGTGGAGGCCATTAACATGATGATGATGAGATTATTCATATGAAGTGATCTTTTGAGGCAATGAGTCATGCATTATTTTTTTCTTGGGCATAGGTATGTAGGCATAAACACCAAGGGGAAATGACCATCAAATATTACAAAACTACATAGCTACCAATTTCGTAACCGAGTTTTTAAATGATGATGATAGTCTTTGTGATGAAGTTTTAAGGACATACATGATGTATAAGAGGATATCATTAGGGTAAAGTCTTATGGGAAGCTGATCTATGAAAGCAAAGGTGATTAAATGACACATGTACTAACGAGTAAGAAATGACAACAAAATTTTCACTCTTAATGACCCTTAGATATATTTCACTCCTTTGGACAAGTGCTCAAACTTCTCCTATACTAAGACCATGAAACAAATGATTTCTATTAAATAATTACTAGTTTAGAGGCAACAGAGTTACCAAATAATATAAGAGTAGTTTGGTTGAGAAATTTTTTTTTGTATAATATGTTGATATGTTCACTTCAATTTGAAGAACTGTTTAACTTTGGACCCATTAAATCTCTTCAAAACATCACTTTCACTCTAATAAATAAGAGTATGAAAGCTGGTTTCATAACATCAAAATCTAGTCTCAAATGATATTTTTTCTTTTGGTGTAAATGAATACCCAAACATACATGCATGTTTAACATATTATGACTTAATAGATCACCATCTTTTGGGAAGTGGATATAATAATAAATTAAAAAGTTATACAAGATGGATATTAATTTATTATGGTTTGAAAATCATTAACTAAAAACAATTAGTTTGATCATATTTAATAAACAATCACTTATATTGATGCAAATACAAGTTATGATACATTCTTAATATGATACTCTTTTGTGTCACATAATATTTTTTTTATTATGTGTAATTTGACAACAATAACCAAATCTAAATCTAATAAATGTTGATTGTTTTAGAAAGTATCATCATGATGTCAAACGATATCCCTTATATCTACATAATTCTATAATTGCAGAGTTTGTATGACACATATAAAAAAGTAAATCACATCTTTTAAAAACATTATAAAATTAAATATATAATAAATAAGAACTAAAATACAATCACAAAAATAAATACAAAAAATAAAGACATACATATTTCAATAACTCCACCACACTTCTTCCACTTACATTTTCATCAATCAAATGACTAAAGGAATACAATTTTTGCACACTAAGCTCATAAGAGATCTACACATCAACTTAAAAAAAATACACAAAATAAAAACAATTCTTCAAAATTTATCAATAAGAAATCGCTTAAAATAAGATTAGTAATAAAACACACCACTTGAAAAAGATTTCTAAGTTTATAAATCTGATTAAAGATGCCACAATAATCAATGAACAAAAGTACAAAATCAAATGATAAATTAAAATATTCAAAATAAGATTAAAACTTCTATTACATATTTTAAGAATAAAAATTACTTTAAAATGTTTTAACATAATTCTTTTAATGAATAATAATATCTAAATTATATTATCATCTATCAATACCACCTATAAGATACTCCAATCAAATATTACCTAAAAACAAAATCACAACAAATACATTTTGCTATAACATTTTTTGAAGTTTTTGTTCATACTAATGCCTTAGTACTTCGCAAATGTATTGAAATATGTCAAAAAGATGACAAGATATAAGAAGCATCCTTGCAAGTACAAAGCAAAGCTAAACAATGAAGCTTTAAATGCGTAATTGTTAATTGTACGAAATAAGTGGACCTCAATCATTTGATTCAAATACTCAGAAACTCATTTAACGATTATAATGAGTTAAGCATTTCATCAAACACCTTAAGTTGTATAATTTCATAACATAAAAAGTAATACATAAGTCAACACAAATAGAACAAACTCCTACCTTATATCAGAACTAATGCGATAGAAAGACTAGTATTCTTCAAAAATTATCATCCATGCAGAAATTATGGATGGCACCATTTTCATTCAAGCTTGACATAACCTACACCTTCTGATACTCATTGACTCTCTTTTAAAAGAAGTTGGTCCTTCCTTGGAGCGAGATGAGCTCCATCCAATCGAAGGGATTCAAAGCGTCGTACATCTTGCTGCTGTTCAATGCCCCAAGAAGCCAACCGGCAACAAACTCGATGTACTGACTGATCAAAAGGCGTTCATTCCGACAAGGGCGTAAGGAAGGGCATCACAAATAAATTCTTTTTCAATTTCAACAGCATCAGCGACAATCTCCCGAAGTCTTTCCTCGGAGAGCTTGGTGTTAAGAAGGCTGCACAGGAGATAGGAGAAATCATTGTGAAGGCCTTCTTCCCGAGAGATCGGCTTGATGGAAAACGTGAGTCCGGGCATAAGCACGTGCTTCTTGAGCCAGAATATCGCACACGTAGAAGCTACCAGAGAAGAAGATTCCCTCGACGCAGACAAAGGCAAGAAGGCACTCTACGAATGTTTCAGATGCGTTGATCCATCGAAGCGCCCACTCGACCTTACGTGCGACGCAGGGGATTCTTGATTGCATGCAAAAGGAGGGATTTTGCAGTAGAGTCCTTCATGTAGGTCTCGAGGAGGAGGCTGTACATCACCAAGTGAATGTTCTCGATGGCGATCTGGAATCCGTAGAAGGCCCAAGCCATGGGAAGCTACATCTTGCACAGGAAGCGCCCAACAAGATTCTCGTGAATGATGCTATCCGAGGTCTTGCGAGAGGTCGATCTCATCTGCGGTCCAGAAGGAGGCCTTAGCTCTCTTGTACATCTCCGATATTTGTGGGAAACAGATCAGGAACATGTTGAAATGGTCGGGATTGAGGAGCAAGGAGTTGCTCGTCACACTCCTCGTGATAAGTGGATGGAATCATTGACATAACTGAGGACACGGTAATTTAAATTTGATCTGGGAGCGGGAGGGGAAGGAGTTCGGTTGTGTCGAGAGACAACATGATCCACAAATTAAAAAAATCCTAAAAAATAGACATTTATAATAATTTCTAATAGAAAAAATAAGTAAAATAAAAAATTCAATTCTAGTAAGAGATGTGAAAGACAAAAAAATTATTTTAAAGAAAGTTTAAACATGATAAGAACAAAACATTATTCTAACTTATAATAGATCTATAAAAATAAACATTATAGGTACAAAATTAAAAATAAGATAAATTTAGAAAATTTATCATAAAATTAAATGTATTATACAAATATTTTAAAAAATATTAACCTTATTTTAAAAAGAAATCTGCATGAGATATTATCCTCGAAATAACCCAAAACTAAAAATAACAAGAACAATCAAGTTTATGATATATCAATTAAAGAAATAAGAATATGCTATTGATAGAGAATGTAAAAATTAATAAAATCATTTTTTTAATAAAATTGATAAGAAAAAAATTAAAAATAATAAAAATAAATGTTAGGCTTAAATGGTAGTAACAGACATATGAAATTAACAAAGGACATTGTTGTCATCAAAATAACTAGTCATTAAAATAGATGTATGAAGATGAACAAAATAAATCATAAATATTCATCTATAAATCTACTATATGTCAAACTCGTTTGATTTTTATGAGATAGTGAAATTTTAATAGAGTTTAAAAAGGAAATCAGCTATGTTTTCTAGCAAAAATATATTAAAAATAAAAAACCCAATTAGTGCTAACCATGGGATTGAATCCTTAATTTGTTTTATGAAGCATATAGTTAAGAATGGGGCTAGCAATGCAAACTTACTTAAATGTTGAAGGATATATGTGTAAAATACATTATATTGTTATTAAGACTATTCTATATTATCAATGATGCATAGAAATTTAGAAAAAAAAAATTGGCAAACATTATTGGGTGGTGATTCAAACTTATCATTGGCGTGTAACAATTTGTGTGTGTTATTTAAATAACAATTCATTTATATTTTGATTTATATAGGTACTTAATTTGTTTGTTATATTTTAGTTGAACATTCTCTTCAAAATGTGTTTATTAATGTAAACGCATTTTCAATTTTGTTAAGTACAAAATAATATATTGTCACAAAAAAATCTAAAAAAATAATTTAAAAATAATTATTTTTGTTAAAATTGATTCTAAAAGAAAAAAATATTTATTGGGTGATATAATCGATGACTAAACTTACTCTTATAATCAATATTATACTTTTTTATATGATTATTTTACTAATTTCTTAATAATTATTAAGAATTAGTCCCATTTGAAGGGGCCTGTATATGGAACGTCTCGACATAATAACTAAATAATACCTTGAGCAAGAGATTCAATTTATCGAGATTCAAAAGATGAAATTTCATCTTTATCATCAATAGGTTTAGTTAGAGCATTTACAACCTGACCCAAATAAGCCTCACTTGGAGGGATATGGGTAGTTTTTCCTATTGCTTTTACAAAACTACCCTCTTTGATCATCAAATCATCGCTCATTAATACAACACCAATATTATCTCATTCCAAATTCAAAACAATACTTATTGTACCCACTTCAAATTTTATTAATTCGCCTGTAATTACTTCATCAAGTCAACAGATATGAGCAATACCATCACCCACTTGAAATATTATACCCACATTCAAAATCAACTAAATATGTTGTCTCAAAAATATTAAAATCTTCTTAATAAAATTATCATAAAACTTTTTTACACATTTATTTTGAAAATAAAAAAGTATCTACTCAAGGTAATCATGCATGTTGAAATTTTTTCATGTACCATCTTATAAGTATATTTGGATGTTGGCCAAAATCAAATTTTAAACTTAGTTATATTTTTAAAGTGTAATATTGGCACAAAAAATTATATTTTTTTTATTGAAAGCCATGCATTTGGTGATAACATGTTAATGGATACATTTTTGAATTTGTTTTGCTTGGTCATATATCTAGTATGATATTCTAACAAAAACTACATATATTTATCAAACCAAACTTAATAATTAAATATTATTTTTTACTTTTTATTTATTATTATATTTTTTCATATCATATTATATATATATATATATATATATATATATATATATATATATATATATATATATATACATACATATATGAATTATTTTAATATCTTATTACATAAATGCATAAAAATGTATTTTTATATCTTATTATATAAATGCAAAAACACACACTTATATTCACAACCCGCACACATATGCTCTTGTATACTTACACTTACACTTACATACGTTAACACACATATATTTATTCATGTATATATATATATAATATTTTAAATATATGCACAAATATACATAGATATATATAATAAAATATAATTTTTATCATATCATTTTTGATGAATATCTAAAAAGAGAATAAATCTTCTTGAAAATTATCTCCAATTATAAGCTTCTCCTCTTCAACATTCTTAAGCTTATCATGTTTTTCCGCCATTAATGACACACTAAAACTAGATAAATTCAAAGCATATGAAATTATATTATTCTTAGTAATAACATTGACATGGTATTTGCTTTCTCAATATTCTTTTTGCTCATTTGTCTCTTCTTTGGGATATAATTTCATAAAAAATCTATTTGCATGTCAGTTTTCAATAATGATATACAAAAGCTTTATAAGTGTTGAAAGGTAACTTTAGAATTTTTTCCTTCGTTTTTTGCAATAATGGCATCTCTTCTCAACTATGGTTCTTCTTAATAGAAATTACAAAAAGTACTTGTGTGTAAAAAAAAGTAAAGCAATTGACGATGAGTTTGTGCACATAAAATAAGATTAGTCATAGTAAAAAAGAAAATAAAAAATAAGTTCAAGTTACCTTTATAGGATTAATAAATCATAGATCTATAAATTATATTTTTTGAACTTTTTAAACCTTTCTATCATTAATTTAAATGACTAGGGAATCCACTTTTATAAGTGCTAAGAGATGAAAGTGCTATTTCTACAATAGATATCTCTCATTTCAAATTCAAGACATGAGATTTTTTAAATTTAGATAACTAAAATCATTAATGTATCTTTGAACTTTTTTATTTCTTTATTTTGATATTAAGCTTAAATGAAATTCATTAGGATTTGTATGTTAAAATTTGAATTAGTTTTAAATTAAGTTTGATTATCTTTTGTTTTATTTGTTTTATTTTTTGTATATCTTCATATTTTATAGAGATAAATCTAAATTTATAAAAAATAATAAAATTTAGCATCAACTGTATGAATGATAATAATTTTTTATTAGAAAAATATTATTAATTATTTTGATGCAAGTAATGGTGTTTAAGGGAAGGCACAAATGACAACATATCTTATCTCTTTAAAAATGATGTAAAAAATCCACATTTCTTTATTCTAGTGGTTAAGCCCTTCCAATTGTGTCATTCCTTTTACTCTCTTTTATTTCTTCTCTATCTTTTACTAACCTTTAGATTTTAAGCCTTCAATCCCCTATTCTCCATTTATCACATCCTTTTGCTCTTTAATGTAATAAAAAACTTCAACTCATCAAAAACCTTCTTATAAGAGAGATAGTTGAGTAGATTTAAGAAACTAATACCACAAAATTGTATATAAGTTTATGATGGAACATGGTGTTTTGTTCTAGCAAAAGATCGTAGATCTAACAAAAGTCACAGGGCACAAGTAGTGCTGCCACAAAGCAATTTGGATGTCAAACAAAGGAAAGATTTTTTTACCATTGTTTGATGAAGTAGACATAAATAAGCTAAAAATACCCACAAAACAATAAAACCAATAAAAATGCATGCTCTATGGTTTCCAAGCTATGACACCGCTATGGAGAGAAATTGTTATAAAAGTAATATTCCACTTTTAGAGATATTCAAAGGTAAGAACCTTATTATGACACGCTCCACAAGAAGGCACAAATTCTAAATTTTCTTTCAACTCTCCAAGCCTAGGTGCCAAATACTCCATCAACACTAACAAGGCTATTATACAAGAGAACTATGCAAGAATAAAGGTGTTTGAAAGCTACAAGACTAAGGCATTGTTGGAAAATGCCGGTTACAAGAGGGGGGGTGAATTGAATCGTTCACAATAATAAAACGTAACAGAGTAAATTAAATTTGAATTTGTGCGCTTAAGAAATAAAATAGCAAGGCACACGATTTCAAGTGGTTTGGCAAAACCTTTGCCTACATCCACCCCCAGCTAACCTAGCCAGGCTTCACTACCAATCCAATGCCTTTTGCCCAACCGGCGGGTAGGCCAAAAACCCTTACAACACCCAATCACAAGATTGGTCACACACAAATACAACAGCTTGGTTTTCACAACCAAGACCACAATACACCGTCGTCGTCAATTTTTTGGCAAACAAATTTTCTTAAACAAAATTAAAATTCCACAGACCCTACAACTTGTGAAACAAAGTGGCACACAAAAAGTTTCTTCGAAATTAAAATTAAAATAACCCAAACGCACTTCTGAACGCGCTTTCCAAACAGGACAAAGCCCAAATCGCGTTCGCGAAGGCGTTGTTCTGTTTTCGTGCGGAAGAAGTGTTTTGGAGAAAATATAGTCTGAAATTCGACTCAACAGAAATTCGAAACAGGTAAGTTGAATTCCGAAAAGTTAATAGAGACTCCAAGGCTTGAAACAAGAATCACAGTTGGTGAAGATTGATCGAAAAATCAGGATCCGCGAAGCTTGGTTAACAGAAAAGATTTGTAGTAATTTCAACCTCAATCTAAGTAGCTAAGCAGAGTATGAGATGTAGTTAAGTAAGCAATTGTAAATTAGAAACAAAAAAAGAATGGAACCGTGCAAATTTGAAGCGAAAGGAACGCGTTTTCGTTTCGGTCCGAGAAGGCTGAGGAAGACGATGAACAGTAATTCCAGTGATTTTTGTCCGTCTTTGCAGGAATTTTTCCAGTTCCTTTTTCTAAAAAAAAATCCCTCGAATTCAATCCTTCTTATAGAAGGAGATCGAGCAATTGAACGTTGGTTCCAACGGCTAGAAGAGGAGAAGAAAATAATTTTAAAACATATAGCCGTTGCGCCGGAAAAACAGAGAAGGAAAGCCGAAAAACGCTTTTTAGTCCCACATTGCCTGTTGGTAGGGAGAAGTGGCGCATATAAGAGTTCACCTCTCTTTTGCCTTCAGCCGAAAATATTGGGGTTCGCTGCCCCCAGGTGCGGTTGGAAAGTCAATACCCAAGCCGACCTGTTTAGAGCATAACGGGTCAAGTATGACCCGAACCCGAATTAAGAACTCTGGCTTGTGTTTGCGCCCTTATAGTCGTCCCCTTAAGTTCTCGCCTAGCCGGTTCGGCTTGGTTTCGGTTCGGCGTTAACCGAACCCCTTTTTTTTTCGGTTTGGCGTAAAGCGAAAATCGGAAATAAAATTTTGAAAGCTTTAACACTTGCGAAAATAGTCGAAAATGCTTTAATAAATAATAATAATTATATTTTTATTTAAACCAAAATAAATATGGTGTAAAATGTTGATTATACAAGTCAATGACTTGTTTAATCACAACACCTTCTTAAATGTAAGCCTCATACGTAGAGTTGCACTAATACGATATATAAAATCGTATGGTACAACCCTTAGGCAATTAAAACTTGAAAAATACATTTATAATGTGCCACACAAATAAAGTTGTAGGTTTTACACTGTGTCCTAAAAAAAACTTATACACCTCCATAATGGCTGCCACACCATTTGGAGTACCAAGGGCTGCTCATCACGATCAAAGTTGTTGGTAACTTCCTTCAATTATCTTCCAAGTCATTTGAGCTTCATGTCACTCTAATACTGTAACAAATACTCAAGCAAACAATTAGAATAATAATACACTGTTTTGTTATCATCAAATTATTATTTAGGCCATGGGGTTTAACAAGGGTGTCATAGCAAGGTGGGTTACAATCCACAAGGGAGATCTTTTCAACAAGATAGATATTAAAAAAGAAAGGCACATCTTCAAATTTCCAATTCCTACCATTTAAAAGAGAAGCTGTATACGATCATCAGGGAGTGTCGAGGTTGATGAAGGTAGTTATCGATTGAAGGCATCAATTCCCACATTAATAATCCTTACTGAAGTAAATCCACTTATCATCCCAACTTTCCAGATAGTATTATCAATGAGTTTAGACTCTCTTTCGACAAATAAGTTCCCAGATAAAGGAATTACCTTCTATGAATTAGAAAAGCATATCTAAACCTCTATGTCTGGTAGTCAGGCACTTAGCCCAAAGAAAATAAGATCCAAAAAAGAATTAGATAACGAGTTTGGACACTAGATTATTTCACAAATTCTTTAATTAGTAAAACCAAGATAGCCATGGTTTTGGATCTACAAATGGTCCCTCCTCCCCAAAATAAATAGTATGAATTAGCTTCTTGATAGTGTCAAAAACATTAAAAAGGACTAAAAAAAGGGCCTAAAGCACACTAGTAAGAAGGTTAAGCATTGCTAATTTGCACAATTCTTCTAGCAAAATTAAGAGCTTTGCCTTCTCCCTTTGTAATGTAATACTCATTTGGACAATAGAGATAATGTGGTAAAAGTCATCGAAGATCGGTCGATTCCTTAACAAAGGGATCCATAAAAACCTAACATTTTCTTGACTTTTAAAAAGCAATTTATTTTCCAACATTTCTATATGCTTAGAGGATATTCTCTTATTGAAGAAAATCAATGGTTTCTCCTTGTTGAAGCATAATCAAACCAAGAAACATCATTAACAAAGAGAAAACAAGTGACAATGGGGACACTGTAGGAGATGTGGATTCCCTCAATTACTCTTTCCTCCAAAAGATGTTGGATAAGGAGGGTGAGCTTTAAGCTCAAGATAAGGAGACAAAATACAAGGAACATTCCTCGAGATATAACAACCCCAAATACCCCATCCATCCTAGCTTCATTAATACAAATTAATGAAGATGAAAAATATAATTAAGAATTTAAGCACAACACTAGAAACTGAGGTGTTAGAATATTATCAATGGGAAAAACAAACTGACTCTATCATAAGCTTATTCTATATCCATTTTAAGGGATATTAATTTTGTTGACGAAATAGTTTTCAAACAATAAGAGATTTCTTATGCAAACATACAATTATTAGTAATGAAACTTCTATGGATGAAAGCTCTTTGCTTATACTAATTAAATAGACAAGGCAACTCTTCATCCTATTTACCAAGGCTTTAGTAATGATTTTTTATATTATAATATAAGGGACAAAATTAGCTCACCCTCTTAACCCCATCCACTTTGGAATGAAGACAATAATCATGTCATTCTATTATTGGGGCATCTTAGCATGGTAAAAAAATGCCTTACTACAATAATGAAAATCTCTTAAAGCAATGTCTCAATATCTTTTCTAAATAAGGTGGTTATACCATCAATACCAAGCACACAACATGAGGCAAGGGATCAAGTTGTGATGATAATTTTGTGATTAGAAATTAGCTCACAAAAATCACATGCCTAATCTTCCAATATGATACTTTGAGTTGAGGGAATCAGAAGCTGAAAGGCAGGTTAGGAGGCTACTAACCCCTATTTTGCTTCAAGAAATCCAAAATGGCATCATGTATATTTGCACGGAGAGCACAAAGCAATACTTAACCTTCAAATGGACAATTGATTAATGTGCCTAAAGGATTTACAGCTTGTGATAGTTTCTATCTTCTGTTGCAAGCCGCACCTTCGTCTACAAACACCACTGATTCATCAATGAGCCATCAACAAGCCATAGTTAGTTACAAGCAAACAGAGCTCTTTAAGTTCATCACCTAAAAGACCTTGGTCATTATATGCTTTCTACAGGAAGGTATTAATTTTATCTTTGAGGCATGAACAAAGCAACACAGATTGCTAAGGCTCATCTGCCTCCAAGAGTGGAGCTACTAGAGCATCCAGATGCACTCATGGTTGAAGGTGATAGTTTGCTAAGGCCCGTCTTGCTCCAAGAGTGGTGCTACAGGAGCATCTGGATACACTCAAGGTTGAAGGTGGAAGAGGAGCCACTAATTTCAAAGAACCAAGAGTTAACAATAATATCTCTAGGTTTGGCAAAGGAAAACAAAAAATACTTGAACTTGAGGTGGTGGAAAATTGATTAGCCTTTTCTCTATGCGAACATTGTTGTGCTGGAAAGTACAATGGTAGAGCATATTGTTACAATTTTTTTCTTTTCTACAAATAAATGGGATTTTCTTGATATGATACTAGAATTATTTTTAGGTTTAACAAGATGTGGTCACCATTTTGTTGTTCTTCCTGAAGATATAGGTGTCGACTTCATTATTATGGGTAAAATCCTAGTCATACAACCAAGGAAAATCTTGACAATACATGACAAAAATCTTGATGGAGCACTAACCAAAACTCTTTAAGTATGAACACATGGTAAATAGAACTTGACATCTTTTGTTTACTGATATTTTTCATCTATTCAGACTACTTAATATGATTAGGGGCATGATATAGGCTTCGTGTTGATTCTAGAAAGCATGACTTTAGACATAATCTTCATTTTGTTATCTCCATCTATGGACAACTTATAAGATGAGTGAAATGTTTGTATTACTGCAATTCTTTGAAGTTTGGGGTACAATCAAGATACACCTCATAAGAAGCATATTCAGAGAATCCTTATAATTATTATGGTCATTCTCTTAAGAAATTGATTAGCATCTTCATTTTTTAGTGTAGCCTTAAACTCAAAATTATCTTCATGGCATGTTTCTTTTAATTTTTTTCTTCATAAGATATCCTTGAAAAGTTTTTATTAACTGACCACTAGTCTAACATGTAAATTGTGACAAAAAACTTTTAATTATTACAACCATTTCTTATGTCTACTATTTGTTTTTTAACTTTCTTACCACTTGTTTTACTCACTCTATGTAGGAAATTTATTTCAATTGAGTGACAATATTTTTAAGTTAAAATAAAAGTTTGATTTAGATTGATATATCTATACTTATCTATTATCTTCTAAATCTCTAGTTTAAGCCTTTTTGAAATCTAGATAAAGTGATATGCTCTTCATAAACCTCATAATGAAATAGTATGTTAAGAGCTTACTTGTGTATTCAAAGAAAGACTTTACCACTGTGGTTAACTCATCTAACATTCAATACATAAGATAGATAGGGATGTAGTTGGCTTTCAAAATAGTGGTAATCTCATCTTAGGAAGTCACAAGCTAAAGTATTAATCTCAACTTGTGATGCACTTTTCCTAGCATGAATACTCAAGCCTTACTCGCTAACTTCATCTTGGATAACCTTATCCGGCACTCATATGAAATTTCATATCAAATTAATGTTTTCATGTCTCCATTAATCAATCTCTAAATTGTTAGCATTTAACTTTCTAAAACATCGATTTTTTACTTTTCTAGTTATATCTACACTTAATTAAATGTGCTTAACTCCATGCCTTATAGTCCATCATTCAAATAACCTCTCAATGGTAGTAAACAAAGATGAATTTGTTCAATAGGATGAGCCTGTATGGCTTGGGTTAACAATCTAAAAAATTTTGTTAAATTCTTTCCTAAACTCTTCTAACTAAGATTTGACATCCCCCTTAAACATCATCAATTTCTTTGTCACAAATCTGCCCTCACTAGAATTAGATGCAACCATGTGAGGTTATGTTTGTTACCTGGAATAATACTTTGTGCCTTTTTAGCATTTACATAAAATGTACAATGCAAATAAATTTTTCCTAAATCAATGTTGTGCATGAATTTTAGAAAATTGTAACTCTAACACTAAATATTTGATACAAGATGAAACAATAAAGTCTTCTAATCGCCACACCCTTTGTACCTAGATTTATTTTATTAACTTCAAAAGTTTGAGTTCAAATGCAAACAAATTAGAAATTTTAGCTAAACACAATTCTTGTTTTGTAAGAACTATAGAACTTTTTCTAAAAACAAGATCACGACAATGATTCATAAGAAATCAACAAGGTTTGGCCAATTCATTAATGAAAATATTCAAACCCACAAAAAGAATTTGTAGTGAGGTAACATTTTTTTAGAGTCCATTAGATCTAAGTTCGTAGAGTTGAACAAATCAAAATCAACAAAATCATTGTTCCTCACATGCAATTTAAATCAATGTAGGAGTCTTCAAGAAAATCACAAAGAACACAAAAGAGTTATAAAATAAATAAAGAGATATGTAAGAGATTACTTAACTTGTCTCATAAAAGGACCTTTCCAAGAGTTTCACATAGGATTTTACTATAAATGATCATCGCAATAAGACAAAAAGAAACTCCATGGAGGAAACTAAACCTTTGCATGAATCAATTTCAAATGTTTACAACCCATAGGTCCTATTTATAAGCTAGCAATGTAAAGCATCATCAACAACTTCTATGCTGATTAAATAGTGATATGTAGAATTTTGGCCTGTGCTGATTGGACAATAAAAATTAAGTAATTGAACATCTATTGGATTATCTTATCAAAGGGCGTATAAGCTGTTGTCGATTGATATCATCTTGTTTTAGATGATTTGACATTTTCCTTATCAAGCAAGAGACATTTAAGATAACATATCAATCTTCCACATGCTATAATTGTGATAGGTCAATTGATAAAGTAAAGAAATCTCTACTTAGGAATAATCATTATTTAATCACAAAAATCTATGCACATTAAAAATTTGAATTCAAATACACCACATCTACTCCCTTTAATCCATCACATAAACATAATATCTAATAAAAAAGAAATAAAAAAACTTGCTACATCATGCAAATGACTAATAAAAAGCTACTAAAAATATATATGGTATTCATTAGGTCATGCCTTCGTAACTCAAATGGGTACTCTTCCTCTTGTTCCTCTTTCTACTTGTAGCTCATCGTGGTCATCTCCAACTACAAAGAAGGAATGAATACAAAGATCTCTTTGGAGAAGGAGGCTTATGTACTAGAGGTGGAAATTAGATTGTCCTCAGAGGAAGGGATGGGCATTTGATATAAGTTTAAGGAAATATTTGATGCTAGGAGGGATAAGACAGATGGAGAATAAATTCATATCTTGTCTCATGTATTAATTGTGTTCATGCAAGTGTATAGTCTTATCCACAATGTGCAATTGTGTTTTCAAAGAGTCTAGTCATGCCCATGAAGTATCCAGTCGTGTTCATGAACTTTTCAACCATGTCTACAAAGTGTCCAACCTTCCAACCATTTATGCAAAGTGTTTAGACGTATCCATGGAGAGTCAAATTGTGCTTGCCAAGTTTATAATTATGTTCATAAACTATCAATCATGTTTGCAAAAGTATTAACATTTCTATTTTTAATTTTGACATGCCATGTGAGGCACTCAACATATTATGTTTGTTAATAAATCATATTATGACCTGATTTGATTTGAAATCTAACCTAAATAATCCACCTATATGGATTTCTTTTTCTAATGACTTAATTCAACTTGATTGATTGCCCCACCCATTTATATTTGGTGGGTTGACTTTCGATTGAGGGCAACTTGACATTAATAATTATATAACTAATATTGAATATCATTTGTTAAATATCAACCATATTTGTTTATCCCAATTATAACTAATAAGCAAATAATTGAATTTTTGAACTAAAATAAATTTATTATCTATATACTTATAGTTTTTAATTTTCTAGGAATAATTAATTGTTTTTGTAACTTCTATTTTACTAGGAATAATTATCATTTACATGGTGTTAGTTGTGTGGAACTTAGCATCACAAATTAGAGTAATATTGATTAGTTTTATTTATAAAATGAATTGAGATGGTACTATTCAAATGTTGATCTTTGGATCTTGGTCTTTCTTTAGATGTCTTTTATTTTTGCCAATTTTAGGTTATGTTCACTTTGGCATATTCCTCTTTTTCTCCCTTTTTAAATCCTATATTTGTTCTTAGAGTAACATTATTTGAACATTTGCTGAGCTTTTATGCTTGAAATAAAATGATGCAAATCTCATCAAATGTTGAGTTCAAATACATATGGGTGTAATGAATTCTTTGAACTCAAAACCAAGGCTACCAAGGATAAAATCTATGATGTCATCATCTGCAATGAGAGGTCTATCATCATTCAAGGAGCTGGTAAGACATTTTGCTTTAATGGTATGATTCTTTTTCCAAGGATCTCAACTGGTCATGTAAGGAGTGGATATGGACCTATAAGATTGGAGAAAGTCACTTGTAAAGTAAGTACCAAGCTTCAAAGGAAATGGTGCAGGATAACAAAAGGGAATGAATAGATGAAGCTACAATGGAGCTGAGGACAAGGCTATGTCTTTCTGTAAACTACAAGTAAGAGTAAGGTTTGTAATAAGAAGGGTTGGAAAGTGTAAGGGGTTGTTTGGACAAATAACATGTAATAGGTCATGCATGAGTAGCACTTCCTCAAATTATAGGGAAATGATGGGAAATGTTAAAAGAAGTGGGAAGGGGAGAAGAAGAGGAGTAAGTTAAAGAGTATAATAAAAATTGAAGTGGTATCTTGCAACATCTGATACATGTAATGCTTCCCTGAAACCTCCAGGTTAATCTCCTACCTACAAGAGTTAGGAAGAAAGCCTACAGATAAAAATTCTAATGTAGAGCAAAAGGCAAACAAAGAGGTCAGCAAAGAGTCCAATATGAGAGAAGACATAATTCTATCTTTTGTCATTTCGAGTAGCAAAGGATACAATGCCTTACAAAGTCTTAAAGCAACGTCCCAACCATCCATCAAAAGTAAGAGAAAAGTAAAGTACAGTAAATAAAATAAGGGATGGGCTTTTATTTCATAGCACAATACATAATAGAATACCCACCATTGCACATATCTTGCATAACAGTATCTAGGTGAGTGACTCCTACCCTCATTAGTCTTATGATATTACAAATCTAGTAGTTTCTACTAGTTTTGTCCCAAACCACAACTTATTAGAGGATTGATTACTTCTGCTATGTCTATCTTGATACTGCTCTTGGAATTGAGGTACTGTCTGTTTATTCCAAATCAATCGCAACTTTTTTTCTCTCAAATGTTATGAAAAGCACTTTAGACTGGTTCCAACATTTTTAGATTGAGAATATTGCCTTCATATCACACATGAAACTATTCATCTTCATGTTCCTTCCACTTTAAAGCTTCTTGATAACTTTTTGCTTGATAAAATCTGTTTAAGGCAAGTACCCTAGGATTCTATCTGCTCTCATCATTTATGAAAATTCATAAAAGTATACAATGCAAAATCTTATTTTATGAGACATTCAACTCCATGCAAAACAGGAATTTAAACCAATGATGCTTGATTTTGTTGATTTAGGAATTGCATCTAAGGCAACTTAGCACAATTTCAAGTTCTTTATATTTAAATTCTTCAAATGGATTGTTTTCTTGCATACCCATGGGTTAATTTAACAATATTTGTTTTGTGTTGTTCATCTTTCATTTTCAACTAAATATTAAGCTTAACCCTCAAAATTTCATCAGGATAGGGTAACCCAGAAATTATCTTCAGGAGGGAAGTAAGTTTCAATCAACATTGGGCCGAGTCTTGTGGTCTCTAACGAGCAGGTCTTTTCATCCTTTTCCTATTGATACACTGATCTACACTACTTCCTTTTGGAAAATTTCTCTTTCTCATCATCACATTATTTTGCCCTTATGCAGGTATAAGCAGTGTACAATGCCATGAGAAGAGATGAACGAATGAAATACTTCTTATGATTATGATGAAAATTCATGTAAAGTGTGAAGTGTTTTGTGCTAAAGAAATCCCACAAGAGGGGGGGTGAATTGTGTATTTAAAAGTCTTATAACTTTCGAAATTAAAACTTAAAAACCTTTAAGCAAGAGTAAAGAAAGTTGAACACACAAATTTTCAAGTGGTTCGACTCAAAACCGAGTCTACGTCCACCCCCAACCGGTGTTGGGAAAAATCCACTAAATACACCAATTACAAGTGAGGTTTTGCCTAATGTTCACCTCAAACCTACTTGGGATTTTTACTACGGCTAATCCCAAACCTACTTGAGTTTTTACCGGGCTCAACTCAAACCCGGGGCTTTAGAACTACTGCCGGGATGCCCTTGCCCCAAAACGAAAAATATAAGGATTGGCAAAAAGAACTTAGAAGAAATCGGAGAAAAAGAAGAGACACACACAATCGACAAATAAGAGGGATAGAAATTGAGAAATAATTGAAAAATCTCTAATTCCAATAGCCTTCTTGCCGCTTTGCTTTTTGAGCTTGGATGCACCGTTTTTGCTTGAGTTTGCTTGAATTTGAGATCTAAAATCTTTGAAAAATTTTAACAAAGGTTAAACTGAAAAATACATCAATTTTCCCTATTTATAAAGCTCAAATTTGAGCTCTAAAAACACCCCCAACGGCTCCAAAAATTAATTAGCCGTTTGGGCAACAGACGGAAAGTAACCACCGTCTGATCCAGGCCCAAAAACGAACGGCACAGATTGATTTAAGCATTTTACCGTTCGGGCATAATCCAGACCGTTGGATCCGGGCGCGTAATCGAACGGCATGGATTAAATCTTACGGGATGAATCCTGTGCGTTGGATCCGGGCGCGTAATCGAACGACACGGATTAAATCTTACGGGATGAATCCTGTGCGTTGGATCCGGGCGGGCTTGATCTGAGCCATTGGATCCTGCGAAGGCTGAAACAGGGATTTTTAGTTCCACATTGCGTATGCGGAACTATTGGAGCGCTATATAAGAAATCCACCCTGTTTACATTCCGAGCCGATTTGGGGTTGGCTCTCCCCTTCCTTGACCAGGACTTGATCACCTGGTTCGGGTTGACTTAGCAATGCACTGTTTATTGACCGTTGACAGTCGCTGCAATTTGACCTCGCCGTGCTCCTCTCGGCGGGCTTGGCTTAGCCAGGCACTGTTGATTTGACCGTTGACCAACGCTAGCCGAGCTCCTCTCGGCGGGCGTTGGGCGGGCTTGTCTTAGCCTTTTCAGGTCAACCAAATTTTTATTTTTAAATTAAATTTTTAATTTCTAAAAGACCTGGACGGGCTGTATTCACGCCGGGTCGACCCGCCCATTGCTACAGTGAATTTTCCCGAGACTTCGGCTGTTTTAGGGTATTTTTTAAGAATTTTTGTGCCAAAAATTTAAATATAAATGTATAAAAATAATTTTATATTCTTATAGTATTATGAGTTATTTAAATAACTATGAAAAGAAATTCATGAAAAACAATTCCAAAATAATATTAAAAAAATCAAATATCAATGTCTATATATTTTGTCAAATATGCTTGGCCCAAAAATCAAAATTCAGTATTAAATAATTTTATAATATTTTTAAATGTTAATACTACTAGTGTGTCTCATAATCTCAAAGTTTAGACATATCAATTTCAAGAGAAATAAAAAGAAATTCAATTATAAAAAATCTTGTGCATGTCTCAAAATTTCTTGAAGTATGCCATGACCTCAAGGCCCTTAGAGATCATTATTTTAGACATCTAAAATACATGGCTTGATTTTAATTAATTATTAACAATTTTACTTAAAATCAAGCCCAAATAAAATATACACATTTATGCTTGACTCATCAAACACAAGGGCGTAACAAAGTGCTATTGTACTACATTACTGTAAACATTCTAGGTATAGCTCAGCTCATATTCTGTTGCTGGTTTTATTTTTTATAGTAATCTTAGCTATTGAATACACATGATCACATGAATTCATCAGCTTTGCTTCTTACAGCAATAATGATCTAAACAAAGTGAGGTTAATGAGCTAGGAACTTTTGGTCAAAACTCGATATTAAATATAAAGCACAAATTTGAAGATGAAATTGTCAAGAATTTTTTGAAAGATAGAGTAATGCTATAATAATTATAAACATTAAATTATAGTTCAATTTTTTTAAATTTTTGAAAAACTTGAAATATTTCATTATTTGGAGTTCGAATATAATTCTCTAAACAAAACTATGTCAGAACACGGTTTATTGAGTTCAGGTTTGAATGATTCATTTTCTCTGAGTCGATATTGCTTACATAAAATGTAACAACCAATGGTTAAATATCTGACTGCTTGATTGTTGCAGGTTGGCATAGAACATCAGGCTGAAGGATCCTTGGGGAACTAACAAGAATGCCAAAGGAAATGAACAGGTATAATCTTATTAGTCATCTGACTAGGTTTTACTTTGGATATATTAAGTCTAGTACATTTAAATACAATTTGAACAAAAAAAGATAAAACAAAAGTTGAATATGTTGTAAGGATAATTGTGGAGGAATGTTTTCTTCTGAAATGGTAGACGATGTTGCTTTCCAAGTATAAAAGCTTCACATATATAGTTTGGATCATTCAATAAAGGAAAACTTTTCACCATTCCTTCTTTTGCCAATAATTTCAAACCTCCAAAGTTAAGGTGACCATACCTTAGATGTCATTTCAAAGAATCATTTGAAAGATGCCCAAGATAACAAACTTCACTTGTTGATTTTAATTGAAGAGGAAACATGCGATTTGTCGACATCTTCACTTTAGTAATATTCCTTCCTTTTGAATCTTGCAAAAGAAGATAATAATTCTCCATATGTATAATATATCCTTTCTCGATTAATTGCCTAAGGCTAAGAATATTACTTTTCATATCAAGAATAAAATATGCATCTGAAATAATAATTGGAAACTCATTCTCTTTGTAAAGTTTTATATTACCTTTGCCTTCAACTTTCAACTTTGATGAGTCTCCAAACTCACACTTTCTTGCACATTTTCAATTCACTCAAATAGATGTCTTTTTCCACACATATGGTTGCTTGCTCCTGAATCAAGAAACCATACATCTTTTTTTTCGTTGCCCTCTTTTTCAGCCAATAAAGATATTGAGTTTTCTTTTGATGTTTCAGCATAGTTTGATTGATTATTTTTATGCCAACAATCAGAAGCATAATGACCAAACTTATGACAATTGTAACATTCAATATTTCTACCTTATCCTCGACCTCGAGAAGAATTATTTCTTCCATGCCCGTGTTGAGTGTAAGATTGATTAAATTTCTGTTGAGATCTGTTTTGGAAACGATCTCTTCCACATCCTCGATATGAACCTCTTTCTCTTCCTCTTGAATTTAAATTCTCTTTCTTCAATGTATTGTCTTCTTTCAAATTCAATTTTGATTCTAATGCTTGATCAATAGGTGCAACTTCAGCCTTTTTCTTTAGTCTTTGCTCATGCACTTATAAAGAACCCAGTAGCTCTTCAATAGATAAAGTACATATATCTTTAGATTCTTCAATTATTGTTACCACATGTTCAAACATAGGAGTTAAAGAACGAAGTACCTTATCAATGACACGTACATCATCGATTTGTTCTCCATTTCTCTTCATCAAATTCACAATAGCAATCAAGCATGAGACATAATCTGAGATAGTCTCATTTTCATTCATCTTTGCTTGCTCAAAATCACCCCTAAGGATTTGAAGCCGTACACGCTTCACCCGTTCAACACCTTTGAAGATTGTGTTGAGTTTACTCAAAACCTCTTTGCTTGTAGTCGCTTCTACAACTTTCTCAAAAGTGGCTTCATCAAGTCCTTGATATATTAAGAACAATGCCTTTTTGTCTTTTCTCTGATTTTCTTTCAACAATTTCTTCTCCGCTTCAGTAGCATCTGATTCATCAAAGCTATTGATAACAATCTCCCAAAGATCTTGCGAACCAAGAAGGGCTTTAAATTGAATGCACCAATTATCATAATTTTCTTTCGTTAATTTAGGAACGATCTGTTGCATAATTCCAGACATTGTAAATGAAAACACCCCTTTAAAAAAAACTTTGCTCTTCTCCCTTCGACGCTGCAGCATTCGATCTACTTCCTTCGCTCTGAGCTAATTGTTGGGGATGGCTCTGATACCACTTTGATGAAAATAAAAGAGTAGGGAGAAATTTGAAAATGACAACGAAAGACTGAAGGAAGAGGAAGAGAATAGCTAAGAATTTTTCATTCATAAAATTGCATAATCACAATGAACCAATTACATCTATTTATAGCCAAGAAAAATATCTAATCTCCCAAATCTTTTCTCATAATTCAAAAGTTTGTTTCTAATCCCTAAAAATCCTCAAAATACTTAAAATATGCTAATCATGCTTAAAAGTGCTAACAACTCCTTAAAAAATGCTAGCAAGCACTTGAAAAGTGCTAACCATCCTTAAAGTTTGCTAACAGGAATCCTACAAACAAAGACTCCATTTTAGTGCAAAGGTAAACAAAGAGATCAGCAAAGTAAAAGTCAGTTAATAAATTAGCTCAAATTCTCTCTTCTTTCCCTTAGAACAGTAATGCATTATAAAAGCTCAAAATAAGATCTTTCCCATCCATCAAAATGCAGGGAAATATGAGTTAAAAGGTTATGGAATAGAATTTTGGTCTACTAGTGGGCTTTTATTTCATAACAATACATGCATGCTTTTCTTGGGAAAGGTAAGCTAAAGATGTATTAGAAACGTGAAGCAGTCTATTGGAATTGCTTTAATAGATATATCTGCAATCTGAGTTGTAAAACATATTGAATGCAAATTACTACACGGGCTACCAACTTATGAATGAAATTATAGACAATTTTAATGTGGTGAGTGTGAGCTCGCATGACTGGGTTGAAAGCCATATGTGCTTCTAAGCTGCTATCACATAATAATGTGTGAAAAGTAATATGAATTTCTCATGGTAGAAAGCAAAGGCAACGAATCTCAACTATAATAGAATACACGCCATTGTATTCTGCCTCTGATTTTTCTAGAAAGACCTATCTATTTCTTTGCAGACAAGGACACCAAGTTGTTGCCAATGTACACACAAGTGCCATGGGTTATTCGTTGATTGAATCCCACAGCATAGAAATATTAGTTGAAGGTGTAAAGACTACCATTAGAGGTAGTTCCTTTGAGATATTTAAATATCCCCTTGACTAGTTGTAATGTAAGGTTCTAGGACTATGGAGATACTTGCATAATTATTTATTGCATAACATATGTCAGGCGTGTAATTGTTAAGTATTTTAGTGCACTCACCATCCTATAACAATTTTGTTCCTTCTAAAAAAATTTTAATACATCATTTGTAGTTCTCCAAACGATATCTAAATAATAGGTGTAAGGTATAGCTTCATTGAGTTATGAGCCACAATGCCAAAAAAAAAATAGACCACCCAAATCTCTGTAGTTAAATTGACTGCATAAAGTTGCAATGAAAGTTATTAACTGTGTATTATTTGATTTAGTTGCAACTAAATCATCAATGTATATTAATGCAAAGATTGACATATTAGAAGTATGTTTTGCAAAGGTGAATTTGAAAGGTTATTTTGAAATCCTGCTTTAACAAGTTAATAATATAGTGATTTATATGTATGTTTGGTAAAGGTGAATTTGAGAGGCTATTTTGAAATCCTACTTTAATAAGTAAATAATGTAGTTATTTATATCAAGCTCTTGGAAATTGATTTAGTCCATAGAATACAATTTGTAGTAATCATTATATGTGTGGGATACTATTTTTCTATAAGCCTAGGTGATTGTTGCATATAAATTATATTGTCAAGATATCCATTTAGAAACATTTTGTGGACATCAAGTTGCTTTGTTATCCAACCTTTAGCCATAGCTACAACAATTATTGTTCACATGGTTGTAGGTTTAGCAAAAAAGACTACATGCTTGTCAAAAATCAAAGGACTTCTTATTGATGGGAACTCGTAACAACTAAATGTGCCTTATACCATTCAATTGAGCCATCATATTATTGTTTGACTTTGAAGACCCATTTATAATCAACTATATTCATACGATGTGTGTATTAGACAAGCACCCTTGTATTATTTGACATGAGTGAGTCATACTTTTAACACACGGTCATCATGTTTATAGGCTTGAGTATATGAATCTGGCTCAGACAAAGTGGGGTAAATGATAGAGGAAAGTAGTGCTTGTGGAAGTGAATTTGGGACTCAACATTGTAGTTTGCAATGCATAGTCTTGAAGTTACAAGGAAAATTACTTAGATGACATGATTTGTGGAGAGTAAGATGTGTGGAGTTAGAGGTAAAAGCTGTTAAGGGTGAAGGTATAGAAGGAAAGTGAGGTTGCATAAAAGCTGTTAAAGGTGAAGGTATAGAAGAAAAGTGAGGTTGCGTTGAAGGGGTAGAAGAAATTGTGGTTGATGTAATTCTAGGTGTTGTAGAGGAATACATTGGAGTTGGAATATGTTAAATAAGAGATAGATCAAAGAATTTGAATGAAGGAATGTTTCGGGTAGTATGGAGAAAGATGGCTGTGGAAAAAAAGGGAATGCTTGCTCATGAAATGTAGCTTTACTTGAAATATAAATTTGTTTGAAATCTAAATTATCTATAGCTGTTGTGGCTAGTATCACAGTATCAATTTATTAGTATGATGCTAAGGTAACATTGGAAAACATAGACATCCATAGATTGCTATAGTTAGGCCTTCAAACAAAGAATGTTGGAAAGAAGATGATTATTTAAGAAAGCTGTTGTAGCAAATACAATAGTTAGGCCTTCAAACAAAGAATGCTGGAAAGAAGATGATTATTTAAGAAAGCTGTTGTAGCAAATACAACGAGCTAGAAGCTCATTTGGAAACCCAACTAATGAAAGACACTCTCCTAATTCAACAAAGTTTCTATGTTTATGTTTGTCTATATCATTTTGTGCAGTAGAGTATAGATAGAATAGTCTTTGTTGAACGTTACGTTGAGTAAAAAAATGATTAAATTATTTATTATAAATTTATTATTATTATCCTACTGAATAAATAAATTTTTTAAGAAAAAGTATTTTCCAACATGGGTTTATATTGAATAAATATTGTATAGAAGATACTGCATGACTGCCAATTAATGTGCTTCACCCAAAGGGCACAGATAAAAGCAACTAATGACAAGTTACTTGTGTTAAGGGTATAATTGTGAAAAGGGTTTATGAAATATAATAGAAAAATGAGTAAATGGTTTGGAATTTTTCAATTGATATTATACATATGATGATTGACATGTACAATCTTTCTAATAAGATTATCCTTCACAATAAGGCCATCAATATTCAAAAGAAAAAACACGTTTATCTCTATGAGAAACTTGTCTTACATATAGCTAAAAGATTCATTTTGAACTATGGAACACAAAATGCTATGCATAATTAAAGGGCTACGCATACCATGGATAATAGCATTTTCAATATGAGTAATACATAATGAAGAACCATTGCCCCTCATAGGGCTATATTGACTATTTGGTAGTTTTCATACGTTTGGTCCTAATTTGAACTTTGGACATTATTGAGGTCAATAAATGATAGCTGATATTGTATGGTGCTTGTTGCATAAGCAAAGTTATTGTGTTGTGTCACACTCGAGTTGTTTAATCAACCCTATTACATGTATATTAAGTAGTTTGGTGTGAGATAGGAGTAGGTAATAGATATAGATTTTAATGAAGAGTAATAGCTTAGCAACTTGTATAAGGATGTGTAGCATAGAAATTAACATTGAGACCTTAACCATAGCTATGGCCATGAACATGATGCCTTTTTTAATAGAAGGCACTAAGAGGTCTATCATCATCTGCAATGAGAGGTCTATCATCATTCAAAGGCTGGTAAGACATTTTATTTTAATGGGATGATTCTTTTCCAAGGATCTCGACTGGTCATGTAAAGAGTGGATATGGACCTATGAGATGGGAGAAAGTCACTTTTAAAGTAGGTACCAAGCTTCAGAGGCAATGGTGCTGGATAACAAAAGGGAATGAATAGATGAAGCTGCAGTGGAGCTGAGGACAAGGCTATGTCTTTCCATAAGGTACAAGTAAGAGTAAGGTTTCTAATAAGAACGGTTGGAGAGTGTAAGGGGTTGTTTGGACAAATAACATGTAATAAGTCATGCATGAGTAGCACTTCCTCAAACTATGATTTCTATTAATAGATAGGTAATGCAGTCCATTAGCATGGGGAAATGATGGGAGATGTTAAAAGAAGTGGAAGGAGAGAAGAAGAGTAAGTTAAAGAGTACAATAAAGAGTGAAGTGGTATCTTGTAACATTTGATACATGTAATGCTTCCCTGCAACCTCCAGGTTAATCTCCTACCTGTAAGAGTTAGGAAGAAAGCCTACAAACAAAGATTCTAATGTAGTGCAAAAGGCAAACAAAGAGGTCAGCAAAGAGTCCAGTATGAGAGAAGCCCTAAATCTGTCTTTTGTCACTTCGAGTAGCAAATGATACAATGCTTTACAAAGTCTTAAAGCAACATCCCAACCATCCATCAAAATTAAGAGAGAAGTAAAGTACAGCAAATAAAATATGGGATGGGCTTTTATTTCATAGCACGATACATAAGAGAATACCCACCATTGCACATATCTCGCATAACAATCTCTAGGTGAGTGACTCCTACCCTCATTAGTCTTATGATATTACAAATTTAGTAGTTTTTGCTAGTTTTGTCCCAAACCACAACTTATTAGAGGATTGATTACTTTTGTTTAGTCTATCTTGATACTGCTCTTGGAATTGAGGTACTGTCTGTTTATTCCAAATCAATCGCAACTTTTTTTCTCTCAAATGTTATGAAAAGCACTTTAGACTGGTTCCAACATTTTTAGATTGAGAATATTGCCTTCATATCACACATGAAACTATTCATCTTCATGTTCCTTCCACTTTAAAGCTTCTTGATAACTTTTTGCTTGATAAAATCTGTTTAAGGCAAGTACCCTAGGATTCTATCTGCTCTCATCATTTATGAAAATTCATAAAAGTATACAATGCAAAATCTTATTTTATGAGACATTCAACTCCATGCAAAACAGGAATTTAAACCAATGATGCTTGATTTTGTTGATTTAGGAATTACATCTACGACAACTTAGCACAATTCCAAGTTCTTTATATTTATATTCTTCAAATGGATTGTTTCATGCTTACCCGTGAATTAATTTAACAATATTTGTTTGGTGTTATTCATCTTTCATTTTCAGCTAAATATTAAGGTTAAACCTCAAAATTTCATCAGGATAGGGTAACCCAGAAACTATCTTCAAGAGGGAAGTATGTTTCAGTCAAATTGGGCTGATTCATGTGGTCTCTTTTGACCAGGTCTTTTCATCCACATTGATCTTCAAGAGGGAAGTATGTTTTGCCCTTATGTTGGTATAAGCAGTGTACAACGCCATGAGAAGAGATGAACGAATGAAATACATCTTATGATTATGAAGAAAATTCATGTATAGTAAAGTTCTGTTGTACTACATTGCTGTAAACATTCTAGAAATAGCTCAGCTCATATTCTACTTTTAGTTATATTTTGAATTATTTATAGTAATCTTAGCTATTGAATACACATGATCACATGAATTCATCAGCTTTGTTTCTTACAGCAATAATGATCTGAACGAAGTGAGGTTAATGAGCTGGGAACTTATGGTCAAAACTTGATGTTAAATATAAAGCACATTTTTGAAGATAAAATTGTCTTCGAAATTTTTTTGAAAGACAGAATAAATGTTATAATAATTATAAACAAAAAATTATAGTTCAAATTTTTTAAATTTTTGTAAAATTTGAAATATTTCATTATTAGGAGTAAAAACATAATTCTATTATGTTAGAACACGATTTATTGAATTCAGGTTTCAACAATTCATTTTCTCTGAGTCGATCTCCCTTACAAAAACTGCAACAACTAGTGGCTAAATATTTGACTGCTTGATTGTTGCAGGTTGGAATAGAACATTAGACTGAAGGATCCTTGGGGAATTAAAAGGCATGTCCAAGGAAATGAATAGGTACAATCTTATTAGTCATCTGACTAGGTTTTACTTTGGATATATTAAGTCTAATACATTCGAATACAATTTGAACAAAAAAAATAAAACAAAAGTTGAATATGTATTAAGGATAACTTGGGAGGAATGTTTTATTACTAATATCTTTATTCCATTCCATTATGCTTCTAGCATTAGAATCTTTTTAATGTTATGATTGCAATTAAGTTGTGAGTTTAGAAAGTTTAATGTGAATAAAAATATGGTTTTAATAAAATCTTTGGTATTTCATTATTCATTAAGTTTTATATGAGATGGTATCTTTCTTTTTTCTTATTGTAGATTATTTATTTGGATTTAAAACAAGCAAACTTTATTACAGTTCTATGAATATTTGATTTATTAGCAAAATAATTATAATTTTACTACATAAAAATAAGCCATTCTCTCATAATATATGTCATTAATCATATTAAATATCAACTTATGCAGAAATATTCTACTTTATTACCTCACCTATTAAATATTAATTTTAGCATGAAAACAAAAATTGAACTCTTAAATATATCTACTTGATTAATTTAGTAGACTTGCTTTGATTTATTATAATTTATTATTTGATTTTCCTCTAAATATTACAAAAATCAAAGAAAAAGTCTCTTAAAAAAGTTTTAAGAACTTAAAAACTTTATTATTTTTAAAAATTATCTAGTTAACTATTTTTTATGTTTATATTTTGTTACACCTTTAAATTTGTCTTGTTTTATTATATTTTATTTACTTCTAACATTACATAATGTCTCCCCAAAAAACTGTGTTTTGACTTTCATCATGCTTCTAATTATTAATCTTTGTAGCCAGAACTATCATGTTTCTTGGATAATATTTGTTAAGAGAAACAATGTGAGCTTCATGATGATATTGGATGATAGTTCTATTAAATACTTATTCAATATTACTTTTCTTTTATATTAGTTTTGATTAAGATTGTATGTCTCTAGTAATTTATTGTATACCCCTACACCTATTACTCCTATTATTTTTATAGTTTGTGCCACTACATTCATTGGCTGTGTCACAACACATAAGGTAGAACTCTTCCATTAAGAACTTATAGAAATGACAAAAATCACATCCTTACTTTTCATTAGAGTGCAGAAGACTATTTCAACAATGTGATGTGTGAGCTTTATCCTAGTAAAAGCTACTTTGTTTATATTACTGTATCTTTAAATTAAGAAGTATATCTCTAATTGGTCTAGGAATGTATTTAATTTCTTGTCATCCATGTTATCATTCTAGTAGGTTATCAAAATATGCCTTCAACTTGAGCATTTCATGAAACCCTTTTCATCTTAAGCCATTATTTTCTAATAGCCAAAATGATCATTGCTTGAGGTCCTCCCTTTCTTATATCTTGACATTAAACCACCTTTTTGAGATTGACCAATCCTTATTAGGTTGGTAATCAAACGAGGTAGCTCCATCTACTCTCTTTATTATGTCGTCTTCATAAGAAGCTACACTTATGTCAAAAATCACGTACACTTCTAATGATCTAAATAACTCTCCTTATGTAATCTCTCCCTTCTTATGTCATCTCTCTATTATTATTACACTTAGTAATTCCTCCACTTCTTAACATGAAATTACATGCACAAACTCTACTAATAAAAAACATTCCTTAAGTAAAGATATATAACCTAATACCAAAATATAATAATTTTTAGAGTGCATTTAAATAAAAACCTAATCACTAATCATTAGGGAAGTACAAAACCACTCTCTATTATAGATAAATTAGATGTCGTATCAGATGAATGAATAATAGATGATTTTCTTAGTTGAGTAATCTTGAAATCAAGGTAATGATAAATATAAAAAAGGAGTGTTTTTTTGGTCATCATGCTTAAATGTCAAGGTATCAAACTATGACTATTCTAAGAGAATATGATGAATGCATCTTTGGTAAGAATAAATTGGAATAGAATAAACTCTAAATTGAATAGGCAGAAGACACCCGTGAGCAACTTATATAAGATTAAAATCAACCACATGGATATGGTATCATTTTGGATGTGGCTCAGGTGTCAGTTGTATGTTGGTCGCTCATATATCTCATATAATATTTATAAAACTTCTTAGTTTACAAGCTTTGTCATCGTGTGATAACACATTTTTTAATTCGGTATAATATGATAAAAACATTTATTGGAATACATGATATTGATATTTTAATATACTTAAAGATGCTTTGAAAATTTTTAGAGACGTATTTGAAGTAATTAATTTTTATTTTATCTCATTGTACATGATTATATATATATATATATATATATATATATATATATATATATATATATATATATATATATATATATATATATATATATATATATATATATATATATCCTAGATTTTTGAGATGAACATATTATGGAAAAGAGTTTTTCATGAGAAATTTTTCACTATATGCTTCATAATTTTTTTAGAATTGAATAAAAGTATTATGAAGTTTCTAAGCAAATATAGTAATTTAAATTTTCTTATTTAAAAGATAAGACATAAGGCTTAATGGTCTTTTTGTCTTTAAGCTTGAAATAAGTATTGGGAGAAATAAAAGCACAAGAATGAGAAGTAGAATCTAAGGTAAGAAAGTTGTTGTGACCAAGCAAACTAGCAAAGTTGCAATAGAAAAGCATGGGAAAATCATGAAAGATAGGTATATGAAGAAGGTGAACTAGCTATTATTGAACCATAAAGAGATTAAGTTATTAGATAAGAGAATAAATACTATAGAAATCATGAATCATATTTGTAAAAAGCTTTGGAACAACTATAATATTATGAAGCCTAACAAATTATGATGTGAATCAACCTTTGCATAATATTTTCCTCTTTCTTTTTTCTCCAACTAAGACAGAATGAATTTTATCAAAATATTTTATTTAAGATCATAAATTGGGAGCTTGATCTTTTAGTTTAATTTGGAGTTTATTTTAGAATGGTTTTGGAGGTGCTAGTATTATTCTTCATTCTTGAATTTTTTTTTTTCGATTTGTGTGTTAGCTTGAAGTGATTTTGCAATTTGAATCAAAATAAATGAAAGAAAATAACTTTAGTATTTACTATCTTATAACTTAAATGTCTAAATTTGACATATAAATACATTAGGTGGATGACATATAATATGTTGGACTCATCATACAATATGTCAAACATGTATATCATATGTTAGTAGGGAAATACAAAAGACAAAGATTTTCTCATGATATCAAGATCTAAGGGTACAAATCTTCTATTGATAAGTGATGCATCTCATTCACATAGTCAATTTACAAAACTTATGACTATTTTTGTCAAAAAAACCTTTAGAATACCAATGGAATTTATATAAATAGTTATTCATAATTGGAGCATAGGGGAAAAAAGATAGAAATTGATAGCCAATTTACATCTAATGACTTCCTTTTATAATTTAACTAACTTTGACCATTTTTTTTTACCCAAGATCCCTTTCAAATTACTTTTGTACCTAATAAGAAAATAAATTTATAATTTGTAAAAGAATAATGAGAGTTTTGTACTATTTTTCATGTAATAAAAAATCATAACTCTTGTATTATTGTTTGCTTGACTAATAGATAACAAATACATTTCAACACTTCTCTCTATCATGTATATTTCCTTCCTTTCCATCTCTTCAACATTATGCTAATGATTCTCCTCACCTCATCACTCATATAAAAAATTTTCTTCCACACATGGGTTGAAATGACCCAAGTCATCAAGGACTAAAAATCAAAAGTATATACATAAAAACTAAAATTATAAAATAATCCATTGGTTTTATAATGGATAAACCTCACATGGAAACTTGACCAAAAATGATAAACAAATACAAAGTGTTATTGATAACTATTTAAATGCTGTCATTTATTAAAATATACTTCATAGTTGAGCATATTTTAGCAGCTATGCTCCAAACTCGTTAAGCTATTTCAATATAAAAAACAAAAAAGATGTTTTGAAAAAGATCAATGAAGTAACAAAAAACACAAATTATAAAAATTAATTACAATTTTTATTTTAAATTTTTTTTATCAAATTAGAACGAACAGATTCAAATTTTCAATTTGAATGAGGAGAAAAAAATGTTCATTGACGTACTATTCTATTGAATCGGACAGAAAGGAATTTAAGGTCCTGGTAAACAAATTTAAATAAAATTATTTAGTAAAATTGTCAAATCAAATTAAATTAAAGAATATTGTTTTTAGATTCTGTTTTTACCTTTTTTGAAAGAAAAGAAAAATATTTAAAATCAAATAATATTTTTAATTATTTGATTAGTCCTAAACAAAGTTATAATTAGAATACTGTAAGTTCAATTATTTGCGATCACCATCCTATTATACTTAAATAAAGAACATGATAAGTAACTTTGTAGATTTTTCTTGTTTTTAGTACTGTACTTCGAAATAAAAAATAAAATTACCAAATCGACTCTATCAAAGTCCAAAATTTTAGATCAACCCTTTTTATGTGTGTGTGTGTGTGTGTATGTGTGAACGTGTATAAATAAAATATAATTTTTATCATATCATTTTTGGTTAATATCTAAAAAGAGAATAATTCTTCTTAAAAGTTAACTCTAATTATAAGCTCTCCTCTTTAATATCCTTAATCTTATCATGATTTTTCACCACTAATGGCACGATCAAGTTAGATAAATTTAAAGCATATGAAATTATATTATTGTTATTAATACCATTAACATGGTATTTGCTTTCTAATCATTCTTTTTGCACTTTTGCCTCTTCTTTGGGATATAATTTCATAAAAATATCTCTTTGTATGTCAACTTGCAATAATAGCATATAAAAGCTTTATAAGTATTAAAAGGTAACTTTAAATTTTTTTTTGTTTATTACAATAATGACATCTCGTCTCAACTATGATTCTTCTCAATAGAAATTACAAAAAGTGATTGTGTAAGAAAAATATCTAAAGCAATTGAAGATGAATTTATGATGCACATAAAATAAGATTAGTTATAGTACAAAAAAATAAAAATTAAGTTTAAGTTATCTTTACTAGATTAATAAATCATACATCAATAAACAATATTTTTTTGAACTTTTAAGCCTTTCTAACGTCAATTTAGGTGACCAGGAAATCCACTTTTATAGGTGCTAAAAGATGAAAGTGCTACTTTTAAGAAAGATATATCTCATTTCAAATTCAAGATATGAAATTTTTTAAATTTAGGAAACTAGAATCATTAATGTATCTTTGAACTTTTTTTATTTCTTTATTTTTGAAATTAAGCTTGAATGAAATTTATTAGAATTTGTATGTTAAAATTTGAATTAGTTTAAAATTAAGTTTGATTATCTTTTGTTTTATTTGTTTTATTTTTTGTATATCTTTATATTTTATGGAGATAAATCTCAATTTATAAAAATTAGTAAAATTTTGCATAAATTATATGAATGATAATAGTTTTTGATTAAAAAAAATAAGAAATAATTTTTTTGATGAAAGTAGTGGTGTTTAAAGGAAGGCACAAACGACCAACCTATCTTCTCTCTTTAAAAGGACGTAAGAGATCCAAATTTCTTTACTCTTATGGTTAAACCCTTCCAATTATGTCCTTGTTACTCTCTTTTATTTCTCCTTCATCTTTTACTAACCTTTAGCCCCCATTCTTTTTATTATCAAATCCTTATACTCTTTAATCCAATCAATAACTTAAACTCATCAAAGACCTTTTTCCCTTAATTGAATTCCCTTTCTTTTATCTCTTCTCATGATTTTGGCATTATCAACTATAATATAAGCTTAACAATCTCAACAATATATTTAAACATCAACAACTTATTATCTTTAGTCTATAATCTTCATTGATTAACTTTTCATCTTCAATCATTGTTATTGATTTTTTTAGAATTCAAAACCTAAACATCTTTTTAAACTATTATGATAATTACATACTTCAAAATTCTCTTAACTTAATCCAAATTTCAAACCTAGAATTTTTGTTCCTTTTATAATCACATGCCCAAAAGCCTTTTAGAATATTTTTTCTAACAATCTTCAAATTTATTTCTCATCAATATACTTATTTGAAAAAGTCATTAAACTCTTCTAAAAGCTTACAAAATATCTCCTAATCTTTCAAGGCACAATCCTCTCATATTAAGAATCTATTTGATAGCATAAGATATTAAATTAGAGTTAATTTAACATAATAATCCTTATATTAATAAGGTTAGAAGTGAAATTATGTTTGGCTAATATCCTAAATTAAGTTGTGTTAAAATGATTTTATGATTAGTATTATCTTAGATTATATTAAGTTCAAATGAAATTGTATTTGTTATATATCATATGTTTAGAATAAATTATTGTTTACAACTAAATTTTGTTTCAATAATTTTATTTATTTATGTTAGAAAAATTTTTAACATTTTTTTAAATATAGGATTGGTTGTCCCAAGTTATATTTGATACAACTATTATTAAATATGAAATTAATCTATTAAAAATAAATTTAAAATATGTTAAAATATATATATTTATTAAATATGTTATAAATAAATGTTTAATAAAATTAATGATAATATAAAACAATAAAAAAATTACTTTTTAAATAACAAGATGAAATAAATTTTATCTTTATAACTTTTAAAGGAGGTAAAGCTCAACTTATGAATTTTATTATCGTTCTTTATGTTTTTCGCCAACACAAATATTACTCCTAATTTGAATAAAGTCGTTTTTTTTGTTTCAAATGGATGACCCTCTTACAAGCTCCTATAGAAGACCTAGTACCTTAAGATAAGCCATGTGATGTTCGTCAAGATTTCCAAGCTCCACCTGCATGTAGGAGGCAAAGTGAGTGCACGACGTCATTCCTCTTATTCACTCTCAATACAAAGGACATTGTCGATTGCTTGCCATGTAAGCACTTCTTAAGATTGTAGATGAAGAGCCATAATTCGAGTTCATCTTCATTTAATCCTAGTAGCAAGAATAAGCATTTGGGCAAGTCTTTCTAATAGGTACTACCCTCAACATATTGCACTCGATGAGTGTATATTGACCTCGATGTAAGAGTTGTCTTTTTTTGAGTTTTTTTATTACAATAACCTTTGTTGTAGGTTATAAAATAAGAAATCATATAAGAAAGAGATCTAAAAATTCACATAATAGAAGGTAATAAAGAGAAGAATAAAATTAAAAATAGTAATACTTATACTAAGTTATGGGTTAAAAAAATAATAATTTTTTGGATTAAATAATGTTTAACAGCAAAATTATAATTAAATAACTTAACCTTTTTTTGAAAGACAATTTGAACTTTTAATCTCAAAAATTTCACTAGCTTCAGTCGGCCATCATGAGGAGTATGATGAGTCACTCCTTGCTCGCAATCATGACAACTTGTGCGTGTTCCCGATCATTTTCCACAGATCTGGGAGATGTACAAGAAAGCCGAAAGCCGAGGCCTCCTTCTGGACCACGAAGGAGGTCGACCTCTCGCAAGACCTCCGCCACTGGGAGCATACCCTTACCTCAGAGGAGCGCCACTTTGTCACCCCGTCCTCGCCTTATTCGCTGCCTCGGATGACATCGTTCTCGACAATCTCGCATAGCGCTTCATGTGCGAAGCACAGCTTCCTGAGGCCCAGGCTTTCTACGGATTCCAAATCGCCATCTAGGACATTCACTCGGAGATGTACAGCCTCCTCCTTGAGACATACATCAAGGAAATCCTGTTTTTTTTGCGCAACCGAGATGGTCCCATGTGTCGCGCGTAAGGCTGAGTGGGCGCTTTAATGGATCGACGCATCTAAAACGTTCGCGAAGGGCCTTCTTGCCTTTGCCTGCATCGAGGGAATCTTCTTCTCCTGTAGCATCTACGTAATATTCTGGCTCAAGAAGCGTGGGCTTATTCCCGGACCCACGTTTTCCAACGAGCTGATCTCTCAGGACGAAGGCCTTCACTATGATTTCTCCTGTCTCTTGTACAGCCTTCTTAAAGCCAAGCTCTCCGAGGAAAGAGTTTGAGAGATTGTCTCTGATGCTATTGGCATTGAAAACAAATTCATTTGTGATGCCCTTCCCTACGCCCTTGATTGAATGAACTTGTTCTGATGAGTCATTACAACGAGTTTGTTGCTGATCGACTTCTTGGGGCATTGAATTACAGTGAGATATACGATGCTTCGAATCCCTTCGATTGGATGGAGCTCATCTCGCTCTAGGGAAAGACCAACTTCTTTGAGAAGAGGGTCGGTGAGTATCAGAAATGTCCCAGTTATGTCAAGCTTGAACAGCAATGGCTCCATACATGAGTTTTTCAAGGATTATTTTTGAAGAAAATTAGTCTTTCTATTGCGTTGATTCTGATATAAGGTATGAGTTTGTTCTGTTTGTGGTGACTTATGTATTGCTTCTTATGTTGTGAAATTCTACAATTTAAAGTGTTTGATGAAATACTTAATTTATTATAATCGTTAAGTGAGCTTCCGAGAATTTGAATCAAATGATTGAGGTCCACTTGTTTCATGCAATTAATAACTAACACACATGAAAGCTTCATTGTTTTTCATAATTACATAATTTGTATAATCATTGCTTTGATTTTATTACATGTTTTTTATGCTCATATGTTTTTGCATGATTATAAAATAAATGTGATATTCTTGTTATTACTCTTTGTTATTATAGATTACCCCTATATTTCATTATGCTAAGCTTGAATGGCAATGGTGTTATCCATGAGTTTCGCAAGGATGACGATTTTTTAAGAATATTAATCTTTCTATTGCGTTAATTCTAATATAAGACAGGAGTTGGTTCTGTTTGGATGACTTATGTATTGGTTCTTATGTTGTGAAATTGTACACCTCTAGGAGTTTGATAAAATTCTTAACTCATTATAACCAGTAGATGGGTTTTTAAGAATTTGAATCAAATGATTAAGGTCCACTTGTTTCGTACAATTAACAAGTAAAACATATGAAAGCTTCATCATTTACCTATGCTCTGTACTAGCAAAGTTGCTTCTTATATCTTATCATCTTTTTGACATATTTCAATGCTATTGCAAAGTATTAAGGCATCAATATCAACAAAAACTTCAAAAAAATGTTGTAGCAAAACTTATTTGTTATGATTTTTTTAGATAATGTTTGATTGGAATGTCATATATGTGGTGTTGATAGATGATAATATAAATTAGATGTACTATTCATTAAAAAAATTTATGTTGAAAAAATTTTAAAGCAACTTTTAGTCATAACATGTGTGATGGAAGTTTTAATCTATTTTTGAATATTTTAATTGATGGGTTTGACTTATCATTTGATTTTGTATTTTTGTTCATTAATTATTATTAAGACACCTTCAATCAGATTTATAAGCATAGCTAAAAATCTCTACTAGTGGTGTGTTCTATTACGAGTCTTATTTCAAAAAAATTCTTATTGATAGATCTTGAAGGATTGTTATTATTTTGTGTATTTTTTTGTTTCATTCTAATGTTTCTTTGGAATGAAGAACATTACCCTTTTTTAAGTTGATGTGTAGATCTCTTATGAGCTTAGTTTGCAAAAAATTTATTCCTTTACTTTTGGGAACAATAAAATAAAATCTTAGTAATTTTATTGATGTAAATATAAATGGAAGAAGTAAGATGAAGTTATTAAAAAATTCTTATGTATGTCTTTATTTTTTTGTTTTTATTTTTGTGATTGTGTTTTAGTTCTTATTTATTATATATTTAATTTTATAATGTTTTAAAAGATGTGATTTACTCTCTTATATGTATCATACAAACTCTATACTTATAGAATTATGTAGATATATAGGCTAAAAAAAATTTTTATTTTTTTGTGTAGGACTATTGGTGTCACACAATATGTCATGTAAGTTAATTAAATAATATCAGTCAAACTTATTAGAAATGATATTCATTCTCATCAAGATTAAAAATCAAATATGTAAAGACAAAAAGAAACCTAAACTATTTAAAACATGAAAGAGTCAAACAATTAGCTGGTTAAGAAACTTATCAAAATTAGGAATTACACATGCTTAAAGAAATGATCAAATCCAACACAAATAACGACTCAACCCATTACACAAATAAAACAAATCCCTAAAACTAAGGTCTACAATTGTGAAATTGAGTGTATATCAAATCCAGCGTACTTTTATGTGAAAATTAACAAACTTAAGTTAGCACATAAAAGAGAAAAACACTTTTTCACATAGAAGAAACACAAAAAGAAGGAAAGAATCGATTATATTTTTTGCAGGTGATGCGAGAGTATTTGTAATAATGGAAGCAAGTTATTAGTTGGTGAAAGTTAAAATTAAGAAGACTACAAAAAAAAATAAAAGAAAAGAATAAATTTGGAAAAACTTAAGCTACTCAAGGCTAATATATATTATATACTCAAAAGCAACTATTGCAATGGGTTCTAATATATATTATATGCTCAAACCTATTACAACCATTTGTCTCAAAGTAAAGATAATGAAAAGCTATTAATCCTTATAATAATATCAAATTCATTTATATCAATTATAATAAATTTTGAGTCGCATATTTTTCCCATGTTTTTCCTTGATGTGATTGTTTATTGTTATTTCTTTTCTTTAGGCAATACAACAAGAGTGATTCTAAGTTATACAAATGAACTATCATTTTCATAAATACTATGACTAATACATATGAATGTGATGTTTCATAATCAATGAAACTTTTGTAAGTTAATTCAAAACTTTTAAAATATTTGTGATAATATTCAAGAATGATGGATCTTGTTTCTAATTAATGACATATATTTTAGGTCTAATAGAGGTTGATATGTAAGATCTTGACCTTATCTTTGATTGTAGTATTGAACTTTGGTCCATCTATAATAAATCCTTCATGCATAAATACTCAACCTTTTTTTTTGCTTCCAATAGTTAAATTTCCCAACACTTGTAGGAACTTTTTAGCATAATATCCAAATCCTTCACGAGAAAAACACTCGATAACTTTCTTCCTACATCCTTCTTTATGATAATAACCACATATCTAGCATTAAAAAAATGTCATAGTTCTAGCCCTTACAATTTAAGATCCTACTCAAGAGGATTAAAGTCTTAAGTTTTTATCATCATTGTGAAGAAAGTACTACTTTCCTTTTAATCCAAAAAAAACTTGATGGAATTCCCTTAGTGATATTTTAGAATGTGTTTCTCCATGGAGAGGTAATCATATTGTTAATAATTGCTCCATTAAATGATTTGCTTAATTAACTCTTATTTCTTTCATTTTTAATTAACATAACATCTCTTTCAAATTATATTTCTAAAGTTTTTATAACAATCTTGCCTTCCTAATGAAGTATTGTCATAAAGGAATTAGGTTCTATCTTTCATATAAAGGCTCTTCTATGGTCATCCATCGCAAAACTTCTCCACCCCTAGCATGCTTAATCATAAAATTCTCATATAATCTTATATAGGTTTGCCTCTAAAAGACACATCAACATTTAAAAATTTATGACTTACATAGCTCAAGATTTGTCACCTTGTAATTGATGTAGAACTTATTTATTTATATACTCCACTTAGAAGCATATCAAGAGTTATTCCTTATTCAATGATTTCTCTCTTTTGTACATCATCTAATGATCACTACTTATTTTCTTTAATTTTAAGTGTTATAGGCTCATCAGCTTTCACAAACCACATTAAATAAAAGAACTACAACTTTAATATCATATTATAATCTTTTAATATTTGTATTGATGTATTATCTAGAATTAATTATATTTTATCCTTCATACAAGAGCACTTCTAGTATGTTTATCCATCCAAAAATTACTTTACGTTTAAAATACTTAACCATGAATTTCACAGAATATTTTATCCAAATTAATCCCAAAAGATATCCCACTATTTAAAGAATTATAACTTCACTTTTATAATTTAGGATTTACCTTTTTGTAATTGATGTGAAATTTACTTATCTTTATATTGATTGACCTAAAAGAATTAACTCAATATTTAACAATACTTAAATTAAACATAATCTTAAACTCCATCATATAATATTTAGAATTTTATAATAGTTTAACTTCTAAAATCATTTAAATACAACTAGAAATTATTTTGTGAAATTAATAACATTGTCTTTTAAACTTATATAATTTTGTTGTGAAATATGTTATAAATCATCATATTCTTTTAAAAATATTAAAATAAAATTTAAAATCTAGAGTCCACAAGCTTTAAAACAAATTATTAAAAATATGAAAAAAAAAATTTTAAAAAACAATATCAATATATATACATTCTCTTTAATTAATTAATTTAGACGTAATAATATTAATGTGATGAAAACATGTAATAAGCTTTGATGGTGGTCATGACGTGATGAATAAATAAAGTTAGTTATATAAAAATTATTTTTTATTTTTAAAAAATCAGGATAAAATAAAGGCATAGTAAGTATGTTATTTTTTTGATGAAAATAACATACTTACTATGTCTTTATTTTATCCTGATTTTTGAAAAATAATAGTAAGTATGTTATAAATGTTAAAAAGTACAACTTTTGAATAAAAGTTTATACTGAGGTGGAAAAGCACGTCGTCTGGGTCGAGCCATTGAATCAGCGCACTGACGTTCCAAAAGCCACATTCAAATTTAAGTAATAGTTAAGCCAGAAGCTCTTCACAACCCGAAGAAACCAATACAGGGGAATTGCAGCCACAAAAATATCGTCAATGGCGTGCATAACTGTCTGGTGCTCCGTCGAGCTAACTGAACCTTGGCGACCGGCCTGCTTCCCTTTCTCGCGGGCACAACATCTCCGGCCAAGATTTAGGGGTCCCACCGAATCTCCTTCCGTGAGGTGCTCCTCAGGGGCGTTCCATTTTCGGCGTTTCCTCAAGATGACCAGGCTCGCCGCAGGAGACCGGCTCAAGGCTATTTCCTGTATATTTTACTCTTAACTTCTTGTATTCTTCAAATTTGAGAGAAGCAGAGAGTTATGGAGGTGTTGGCCGGTTTATTAGGGCAGCACTAGGTGCTATTTATGACAATGATTACATTGAATCATCACCATCCAATAGATCAACAACTCATCTGTCAATGGACTTGGACATAATCTCTATTTGGTACATCGACTGCAAACTAAAACTGTATTTAGGACACAATTCGGTGTTTGTTTGATAATGTTAAGAAATGTATATTTTTTTTAATCCAAAAGAAAAAAAAAATATGATAAGAGCAAAATATGCTTCTGTCTCTTCAAAATAACATTAAAATTTTGTTTTATCATTTTGTGCAATATTTTAAGACTAAGTTAGTCATTTCATAATATCAAACATTTATTGATGGTATAAATATACAATTTTAATTGTGCTTATGAAAAATATCTTTCAAATTTATTTTTTTTGTTAATTAACTTAATTTTTAGTAATACTTGTATCAATTGCAGTTTATAATAAATAAATAGTTCTGTTGAACAAGGAATACTCCATTGCATACAAAACATTAAACATTGTTGTCCTGAGCTTGACATAATTATGCTGATATAAAAATAATTACAAATAAGGAATTTTGTTAAGAGATTTGCAATCTATATAGAAAATAGAATATGATAAACATGGGTAACTCATGCATAAAGTTCATATTTAATGATCGAATTTCTCAACCATATGAGTAGCATATTTATTCACATAATAGTAATAGAGAATCAGGAATAGAAATGTCCATTTCATGTGATACAAAAACAAAACCATTTAAAATCAACAATGAGTCTCTAAGTCAAGATATTGTGCTTGAACATTTGAGTGAGAGATTGTCATTTGTTTCTATGAAAGCCATGAATCAATATTTGAATCAATTAATGTACAAGTTCCAATAATATATTGTTAGTAGTTTGAATTGTCAACTTGAACTTAAGCACCATATATTGTAAGGGAATTATCAACGTAAAGTTAAGTCCACACCAAAAAGGTATTATTGCAAGAGAGGACTACAACTATCCAATTGTATCAAAGGTCACTTATTAGAGAAAGACAAAGAAAGAAAAATATGAATAGTGATCATTTTAGTTACAAGGCTTATGTACAATTATAATCCAACCCATGCTATTAATGATACCCATTAACTATTAGTCTAGCTTTATATTATTTAGTTGAACCATTGGTCTTCATTTAACCTTGAAATATTTAATGAGAACCATCAACAATCATGGAATTTCTTCAAGGAAGTAGTATTGATGTGTGTTTGGCCTTGAATGAATTGTATTCTTCACACATTGTTTGTAAACAATATAGATATTAATTGGCTTGAGTTTGGATTTGGTTCAAATGGGACAAGATCTTTAGTTCAGGAAATCAGACTTTATGGTGGAGGATGACAATGACATTTACTTAAAATGTTATAAACATTTGAGTTTATGTTTAAGTCTAACAAGTTGATATTCTAATAGGAGCTTTTGAGCATAAATATATTAGTTATTGAGTAGGTAGAGGATGAATATGTTAGTTTTGAAAGGAAAACTATTGATATGAAAGACAATTGATGAGAAAACTTCAAGCTAGAAGTCAGTAAGGCATTAGATTAAATTAATAAAAAAAGACTTATTTCGATTATATATATATGTTTTCTCTTTATAGTTTTATTTTGTTGAGTGTAATAACAAAAGAATGATGTGAATTATGTTGCTATATTAAATACAATCTTAGTTGATTGTTAATGAACTCTACATTATTGTTCGATTAAAAGGTCATGATTATGGATAAGAAGGCTTTCTTAGCCATGGTTTTGAAATTAATAAATGTGTTGAAAAAAATCGCATTTATCCATCAATGGAAACAATCAGATATAAAATTTGTCAATAATTGGAGCAAAATATTTATAAATATTTATAAAAGAAACAAAGAAAGGACTTCATATATTTATACAAAATACTTGAAGAGGAGTTGAAGATGAATGTGTATGTTAATTGAGTGGTAATTGATGAGCTTTCCTTGAGGACATACATAATAATATGCGTAGGAAATAACTCAAAGTATTGCAATAAAAAGATTCCCTAATTATGAGTGCTAGACTTTTCAATGATATGATAACTATTTGAGATATTATTGAGAACATATCATTTGTTTGTGTCATAGAAGTGCTTGAAGTTTACCCAGATAATAGAATTTTATCTTTGCACTATATCATAACAAAACTATTAGCATCTAATAAGAATACTCAATTATGCTAAATTGGAAATTTTTGTTTTGATAGATACAATAAGTTCTTAATATCTGTAGGATCCAAAACATCTTTTATATACAAAAAGCCAATTAGAGAAGAAATAATAGTAAAGTTAATATAAGTAATGAGTAATTTAGTTTCATTACCACCCATAATAGAGCTAATACCTTGATGCAATTGAGAGGTTATGAATGAACCCTAAATGGAGCCATCTTATTGGTTGCTCCAGAGTCTTGATGCTAGTCAGCATCAAGAACATCAAGGAGGTCTGTTGAAGACAACTTATTTGCAAAGAAGTAGTAACATATGAAGATTTTTCTTGGTTAGGACAAATGTAAGTTGTGTTCTTGTTTGTTGTATTTATGATAGCTAATTTAATGACAAGTCAAGGGAGGGTGTTAGCTATAGTGGAGGTTTATGTTTTTGGCAAAGAGTATAGGTTGTAGAGTAATTATGTGAGAATTAATGAAAAATGAATGTTTGTGACCATGACCCAAATCTTTATCATACTCTTTTTTATTAAATTTACAAAATAAACCACCACAACAATCAGATATTTTTTCAAGTTTATTGGTTTTAGGTTGAACAATAGAAACTCGAATAGTACTATGTAGAAGGGAGATGTGAAGAGGCATTTAAGAATTTTTTTTTTCTTGTAATAACAGATCACTCATTTCATCAAAAGTCAATGAAGGTCATTAGAAGTAAAAGGTAAGAAATTTCTTGAACTTGGGATCAACGTTATCAATGTCATATTGAATGAGATTAAAACTAGTGATTTGACTTACAACAATTAACTAAAGAATCAATTTAAGGATTTTTTTTTTAGATGTTCTTGAATTTCAAAAGTTTGTTTTGAGAGATCTCCACTAATCTGTTGTGGAATGTAAATGAATCCTTGGAATCTAGTAATTAGTTTCACTCAAAAAGTTTGTTATTAAATACATGGAAGTTCAAAATGTAATCTTTTAGAAGTAGTGGCATTAATCTAGCTTATGATTAAGAAATTAGTTTTGTTCAATAGAGAGACTCAAGCTTTAGTTATAAAAAAGAAAGAGAGGTTGGTGAGGGTGAAATGTCTAAAAAGATATTGTATTGAAGATTATTAACAAAAATGAAGCCTTCAAATTGCGATTGATAATTGAAATAGTTGTTTTAGTGAATGGGATGATGCTAGCAATGGGAAGAATCAGAAGGCAAAGATGAAAGATAAGAAGGTAGAGAGAGACAAGTGGAAGAGCTGGGAAGAAGTAATGAAGTATTCTTTGTAGGCATCCAATAGCATTTGAGAAAAAGTTTAACATTCAAGATGGTTTTATTGTAGCACTTGGTGTTGTTTATAAACTAGAATACAACAAGTCACCACCATCCAATGCTTCAAGAGATTAATAGATAGTGATCCTAGTTATAACAAATAAATGCTCTTAAAGAAGCAATCTATAACTAGTTTTTTTAAGCTTTTATCTAATATGCATGACACGAATCTACTATGATTTTTTTACTTGCTTTCTTTTTTGAAGTGTTTCGTGCTAAGGAAATCCCACAAGAGGGGTGGGTGAATTGTGTATTTAAAATTTTTATAATTTTCGAAATTAAAACTTAAAAGTTTTAAGCACGAATAAAGAAATTTGAACACAAAAGTTTTTAGGTGGTTCGACTCAAAACCGAGTCTACGTCCACCCCCAACCGGTGTTGGAAAAAATCCACTAAATGCACCAATTACAAGTGGGGTTTTTCGTACGGTTCACCTCAAACCTAGTTGGGATTTTTACTACGACTAATCCCAAAACTACTTGAGTTTTTTTTGGGCTCAACTCAAACCCGGGGCTTTAGCACTACTGTCGGGATGCCCTTGCCCCAAAACGAAAAATACAACGATTAGCAAAAAGAACTTAGGAGAAATAGGAGGAAAAAGGGAGGCACACACAATTGAAAAATTAGAGGGATAGAAATGAGAAAAAAATTGAATCAAGAACCTCTAATTCCAAGCGTCTTGTTGCAGTTCTCCTTTTGAGCTTGAAGGCACCGTTTTTGCTTGTGATTGCTCGAATTTGAGATCTGAAATCTTTAAAAAATTTAGCAAAGGTAAACTAAATAAATCTTAATTCTTCCCTATTTAGTCCCACACTGCAGAACTGAAGTCGGCGCACTACTTTATAAGGAATTTGTGCTGTTTAACTCTCGAGCCTCTGTGGGGCTGGCTCCCCCCTTCCTTGACCAGGATTTCATCACCTGGTCGGGTTGACTTGACCATGCACTGTTCATTAACCGTTGACTGTCGCTGCAGTTTGACCTAGCCGAGCTCCTCTCTGCGGGCTTTGGGCGGGCTTGGCTTAGCCAAGCACTGTTCATTTGACTGTTGACCACTACTGTAGTTTGACCTCGCCGTGCTCCTCTCGACGGGCTTTGGGCAGGCATGGCTCGCCCTTTTTCGGGTCAACCAATTTTTAATTTCTAAAAAACCTGGACGGGCTAATTGCGTGACGGGTCGGCCCGCCCAGTGCTACAGTGAATTTTCCCGAGACTTAAGCTGTTTTAGGGTTGATTGGAAGATTTTTTGTGCCAAATATTTTACTATAAGTGTACAACAATAATTTTATATTTTTATAGTAATATAAGTTATTTAAGTATCTATGAAAAGAAATTCATAAAAAACAATTCTTACATAATATTAACAAATCAAATACCAATGTCTATATATTTTGTCAATTACGCTTGGCCCAAAAATCAAATATCAGTATTTTTTAATTTTACAATATTTTTAAATTTTAATACTACTAGTGTACCTCATAATCTCAAAAATTGAACATCTCAATTTCAAGAAAATTAATAGAAACTCAAATATGAAAATTCTAGTACATGTCTCAAATTTCCTTGAAGTATGCCATGGTTTCAAGGTTTTTAGATACCACTATTTTAGACATGTCAAATACATGGCTTGATTTAATTAAATATTAATAATTTTACTTAAAATCAAGCCTAAATAAAATATAAACATTTATGCTTGACTCATCAAACACGAGGGGTAACACTTTTAATTGTTCATAATTCTTGCTTGTTTGGGTGGAGCTTGTTTTTTACAATTTTGCTGATTGTTACATGTAGAATGACCTCCAATTAGCTTTTGATTGTGTTTTTTTGTGCAATAGAGTTGTCTTCAAAATCTTTTTGGAATTCTTTAAAGTGAAAAATAATTTTTTAATACAACAAAAGGTTATGCATGAAAATTTTAATAACAAAGAGCTTACAAGTCTTGGTGTTGTTTGAGGTGAGAGAATTTTTGGATTATAGAATCACATAGTGTATATCTTTTATAAAAATAATAGTCTATTCTCTTATTCAATTATTTTGGAATCATTTTATTTCAGGTATAGATACACATAAAATTGGATGATATGTCACCCAAAACAATTGGATACCTATTTTTGGTTGTGTTAATGATCTAAAAACATCTATGTATTATATATCCTTGTGACATGGGTGAAAAATGTGAACTTCTTGTTTTCACTTAAGTTAATTGTTATCTAACAAATAGATTTTGAGATGAAAACATGAGATAATGCATAATCAAATATCTCTTTCTATATATATATATATAAACACACTTTGAGAACTTATTATCTTATTGGGTTAAAGTGATGATACTAATCATATGTGTTTATAAAGTAATGTGATGAGAAACATTTTGCACTAATCTATTTGTTGTAAGCATTATTTATCCATTTCAATTTTTTAAGTCTGTAATCAACAAAGTGACAATTCCTTTGCACATTAGAAACATAAATTGGCACATGATTATTTTTACATTAAAATGTCGATTGACTTTGATATGACTATATAACTTCGCTTATAAGTTAAATAAAAGTGTTCTCTTTTTGTAAAATATATATTAATTAGCAAAGAGAAAAATGTTTAAATTTTGTTGATTTAAAAGGGGGAATTTGATACCCTTTTTTAGGGTTCAAAATTCAAATACTCAAGCAAAAAAATAACAAAATTAAAAATTTAATAAAAAATAATATTAATCTTATTATTTATATTTATATTAATATAATATAAATTAAGAACTAATATATTTTAACACTCGCTTTCTCTATAGCTTAGATATTTATCATCAATTTGTCACAATTTTTTTTAAAGGGAGTTTGACGCTTTGAACATATGGACCAATTGGTTATCGAAAAAAGTAAATTGGGTTCATAAAAAATGGCTGTGGTATATTAGCGAATTGGCCTACTACAAAAAAGAGAATTCAAAAGTTTAGGAATTTAAGATCAGAACAAAGATGGGGAAACTTAAACGTCTCCCTAAAAGGGATAAGACAAAGTTGAAGAGAAAGTTATCTATCTTTCAAAAATATATGAGTGGGGTCAAATATATGACAGGATATTTTGACTGATGACATTCTCACTAATGAAGCGATAATGAATTTCAATGTCCTTGGTTTTCTAATTATAGATAAATTACTTGCAATGTGAATAGCAACTTGATTATCATAATACATAGGCTTTGGTTTTGAATTATGAAAACTAAGTTCTTTAATTAAATACTTAATCCAAAACACTTGACAGGTTGTCTGAGCTATGGCTTGATATTCAATTTTAAAACTAGATTAAGCTATTGTGGTTTATTTCTAGTTTGTCTAAGTGATCAGATTACCTTCTAATAAGGTACAATAACTTGAAGTTGATTTATCGCCTTTTTAAAGCCAGTGTAATCGTTCTTAGAATACACCTCAATTTATAAATCATAATATTTTACAAATTGCATTAGTCATCTTGGCAAACAGCACTACGAGCATTTTAAAGATCAAATGGTATGATTAAGAACTCCTGTATCTCTTCTTAGAATTTAAAAGTTGTCTTCTACTTGTACTCTTCTTTGATTCTAATTTAATACTAGTTACCCTACAAATCTATCTTAGGGAATATCATAGTCCTGCACTTCATGTCCAATCTAAAATCCAACCAAAGAATAGGGAGACAATATTTTATAGTTATGTATTGTCTTATTATTTTTATGCTTTCTCTAAGTTTCATTTTTTGCATACACTAATAAAGCTTGAAGAGCACATAGACTTAATCTATCACTAAGAAAATCTTTTCCAAATGATTTTTTATGTCTCTAAAACTTTGGGTCTTTTTTAGTTCATTCCATAATCTATTCAATTAAGTAATGATAAACCAAGAAGCAACTTTAGTATGTTAAATACTTTGATAGGTAGTAATTGAGTTTAAGAGTCTTCAAGAAGTATGTCCTTATCTTCTTCTAACAAATTCTTAAAACTTTGATGCAAAAAACCTAGTTCTTCAACACTCTAAGTCCTGTAACAATATCAAAGAATTTAGAAATGCAACTATTAGAACTTTTATTCTCAAATTCTTTCTAATCCAAGATTTTATAATTTTTTGTTTTCTACAAATAGATAGGAATTGGTTGATGTGATATTGGAACTAGTTTTAGGTTAAACAAGATGTGGTGGCCATTTTTTTATTCTTTCTTAAGACAAAAGGTGTCAACTTCATTATTATGGGTAACATCCTAGTCATTCAACCAAGGAAAACCTTGATAATATATAACAAACATCTTGATGAAGCACCAACCAAAACACTCTAAATATGAACCCATGGTCAATAGAACTTGACATCTTTAGTTTACTGACATTTTTTTTATCTACTTACCCTACTTAATATGATTAGGGACATGATATAGGAGTCGTGTTCATTCTAGAAAACATGGCTTTAGACAATATATTCATGTTGTTATCTCCATCTATGGCCAACTTATAAGATGAGTGAAAATGTTGGTATTACTATAATTCTCTGTATGTTGGGATACAATCAAGATACACCTTATAACAAGTATATTAGGAGTTTGTTTTACACCTGATAACAAGTATATTAGGAGCTTGCTTATAATCATTATAGTCATTCTCTCTAGAAATTGATTAGCATCTTAATTTTTCAATGTAACCTTAAACTCAAAATTGTCTTCACGATGTGTTTCTTTTAATTTTTTTCTTCATAAGATATTCTTGGAAAATATGTATTAACTGACCACTAGTCTAACATCTAAATTGAGACAAAACACTTTTAATTCTTGTAGCCATTTCTCATATCTAAATTGGTTTTTTAACTTTCTTGTCACTTATTTTACTCACTCTATATGGGGCATTGATTTCAAATGAGTGAGAATATTTTTAGTTATAATAAAAGTTTTGTTTGGATCGATATATCTATAACAATATATTATCTTCAAAATCTCTAGTTTAATCCTTTTTGAAACCTAAATAATGTGATATGATCTTCATAAACCTTATAATGAATAGTTTGTCAAGAGCTTACCTATGTATTCAAAGAAAGACTTTTCTCTTTACTTTAATGTGGTTAACTCATTTAACATTCAATGCATAAGATAGATAGGGATGCATTAGGTTTTTAAAATAGTGATAATCTCATCTTAGCAAGTCACAAGCTAAAGTCTTAATCTCACTTTGTGATGCACTTTTTCTAATTAGAATACTTTAGCCTTTCTCATTAACTCCATCTTGGCTCACCTTATTCAACACTCATATGAAATTTCTATCAAATTAATGTTTCATGTCTCCATTAATCAATCTCTAAATTGTTAGCATTTAACATTATAAAACGAATGTTTTTTACTTTTCTACTTATGTATACACTTAATTAAATGTGCTTACCTACATGCCTTCTAGGTGCATCATTCAAATAATCTCTCAATGACAGTAGACAAAGAAGAATTTGTTCAGTTGGATGAGCCTGTATGACTTGGGAGGTACTTAAGATGCCATGTTCTCCTTAGATCAAACAATAATTGAAATCTAACCATTGAAAAGGCTATAAGAAACACTACATAGATTTTGAGTGGTAGTCACTATTTTAAAATCAAATTAAAATGCAAATAATATTTTGGTGGATAAATTTTGTAGGGAATAGAGTGATATGAAAATTATTCAACCCACGATAATGAATAATATTTGCTAAGATCATTCACATTATTTGGCCTACAATAAGAACATAAAGATCATTCATGAATAAATATATATATAATTTTATTTTTTTTAAAAGTATTATAAGAGATATATTATTTTTAAATGTTCAACTAATGTGATTGGAATATTGTAAATTATATTTAAGTTTAGTTTATGTTGAGAGAATATTGTTTTAGTCAATAAAAATGGATAAAAAAAAGTATCATAAAACTGTTAAAATATTATAAGAAGTTCAAATTGTCTTTCAAAAAATGTTAAATTATTTAATCGCTAATACATTGTTAAATATTATTTAATCTAAAAAATAATTAATTTTTTTAACCCATAACATAATATTAATTTTACTAATGTTAATTTTATTCTCCTATTTATTATCTTCTATTATGTGAACTTTAATATCTCTTTCTCATATGATTGGTTATTTTATAACCTCAAACAAAGGTTAATGTAATAAAAAAAACTCACAAAAAGATAACTCTTTCATCGAGATCAAATACACCCATCAATTGTAGTATATTGGGGATAGTACCTCTTAGAAAGATATGCTTAAATGCCCATTCATGGTACTGGGATTAGATGAAGAGGAACTCGAATTGTGGCTCTCCATCTGTAATTTTCAAGAAGTGCCCACATGACAAGCAATCCACAATGTCCTCTATAGTGAGACTCAATGCGAGGGATGACTTTTGCACTTACTTTGCCTCCCACAACCACGAGGTGCTTCAAAATCTCAACGAGCATCACATGCCTTATCTTAAGGTACTAGTTCTTCTTTAGAAGCTTGTTAGTGGGTCACCCATTCAAGACCAAGAAAAACAACTTTATTCAAATTAAGAGTAATAATAGCGTTGACAAGAAGCATAGAAAGATAATAGAGCTCATAGGTTAAGCTTTATCTCTTCTAAAAGTTATAAAAAAAAATTTTATTTCATCTTTTTACTTAAAATTAAAATTTCTTTTGTCATTTCATATCATCACTGATTTTATTAAACATTTATTTATAATACATTTAATAAGCATATATATTTTAAAATATTTTAAATTTATTTTTTATGAATCAAATTCATATTTAATAATAATAATATCAAATATAACTTAGGGCAACCAATCCTATATTATAAAAAATTGTTAAAATGTTTTTAACAAAGACAAATGAAGTTATTGAAAGAAAATTTAATTATAAAAAATAATTTATTCTAAATATATGATATATATCAAATACATTTTCATTTGAACATAATTTAATCTAAGATAATAATTAATCATAAAATCATTTTAACACAACTTAACTTAGGATATTTGCCAAATAGAATTTCACTTATAACCCTATTAATATAAAGACTATTCTGTTAAACTAACTTTAATTTCACATGTTATGCTATCAAATAGATTCTTAATATCAGATGATTGTGTCTTGAAAGATTAAAAGATATTTTTTAAAACTTTTAAAAGATTTTAATGTCTTTTACAAATAAGTATATTTTTTTTTGAAATAAATCTAAAGTTTGGTAAAAAAAACTTTTTCTAAAAGGCTTCTGGGCAAGTGATTATAAAGGAAAAAAAGTTCTTAATTTGAAGTTTGGATTAAGTTAAGAGAATTTTAAAATATGTAATTGTAAGAATAGTTTAAAAAGATGTTTAGGTTTTGAATTCTAAGAAAAAACATTAAAAATGATTGAAGATAAAAAGTTAATCAATGGAAGTTACAAACTAAAGATAATACTTTAATGAGATCTAAATATATTATTCATGCTATTAACCTCATATTACAATTAATAGATTATAAAGCGAGAGAAGAGAGGAGAGAAGGAATTCAATCAAGGGGCAAAGAAAGTCTTCAATGAGTTTAAGTTTTTTTATTGGATTAAACAACATATGAATGTTATAAAAGGAGAATGGGGGCAAAAATAGCACTTTTATTCCTTAGCACCTATAAAAATGGATTCCCTAGTCATCAAAATTAACGTTAGAAAAGATTAAAATGTTTAAAAAATATCATTTATAGATCTATGATTTATTAATCCAATAAAGATAACTTAAACTCATTTTCTATTCTTTTTTGTACTATGATTAATCTTATTTTATGTGCATCATAAACTTATCTTCAATTTCTTTAGATACTTTCCTTGCACACAAGCACTTTTTGTAATTTCTATTAAGAAGAACCATAGTTGGACGACATGCTATTATTGCAATAAACAAAAGAAATAATTCTAAAGTTAGCTTTTAATACTGATAAAGCTTTCAGATGCCATTATTATAAATTGATATGCAAAAAGATATTTTTATGAAATTATATCCCAAATAAGAGATAAATGAGCAAACAGAATGTTGAGAAAAAAAAATACCATGTTAACGGTATTACTAAGAATAATATAACTTCATACGTTTTGAATTTATCGAGCTTGATCATGTCATTAATGTTAAAAAAGCATGATAAGATTAAGGATGTTGAAGACTAGAAGCTTTTAATTGGAGCTAACTTTAAAGAAGAGTTATTCTCTTTTTAGATATTCACACACACACACGCACATCCAACACCCACACACCCAACACGCACACGCACACGCTCACGCACACGCACACGCACACGCACACGCACACGCACACGCACACGCACACGCACACGCACACGCACACGCACACGCACACGCACACGCACACGCACACGCACACGCACACGCACACGCACACACACACACACACATATTTATATATTGATATATCTCAATATAAATAAGAATATTATTTTTGATATCATTATTAACTTTAATTTTTTTCATCATTTTTTAAGCATACAATGAATTGTCTCTCAAATAATCATTATCTTTCTAAGACTAAAAGTCCATTAATTATGTTAATAAATTAAGCAAACATTAACTTTTTGATTAATCTAATGACAATTCTAAACAATTCACAATTATGAGTGAACATATTAATTTTATTTTCTTAGAGAGATTCTCACATAAGTTACCTCATGTTTAATCCATATTTCATAAGCATTGTTTGAGTTCATAATTGTATTATGCTTGTGGTATTTAAGTTACAATACAAGATGTTAACATCATACTTATACATTTTATGTAGATCAGAGTATGGCACAATGGATTGTACTAATTCACACACACACACACACATGTATATTTGTATATATATGTACAAATAAAATAAAATTTTTATCATATCGTTTTTGGTGAATATCTATAAAGAGAATAACTCTTCTTAAAAGTTAGCTCCAATCATAAGCTTCTCGTCTTCAACATCCTCAATCTTATCATGTTTTTCACCATTAATGACATAATCAAGGTAAATAAATTCAAAGCATATGAAATTACATTATTTTTAGTAATACCATTGACATCGTATTTGCTTTCTCAACATTCCTTTTGCTAACTTGTCTCTTCTTTAGGAAATAGTTTCATAAAAATATCTCCTTGCATGTCAACTTGCAATAATGACATATGAAAGCTTCATAAGTATTAAAAGGTTACTTTAGAATTATTTCTTTTGTTTATTGCAATAATGACATCTAGTCTCAACTATGATTCTTCTTAATAAAAATTACAAAAAGTGCTTGTGTGTAAGAAAAGTATCTAAAACAATTAAAAATGAGTTTGTGGTGCATATAAAATAAGATTAGTCATAGTATAAAAAAGAATTGAAAACCTTCTTTGCCCTTTGATTGAATTCCTTCTCTTATCTCTTCTCTCTATTTTAGCACTATCAACTATAATATGAGACAACAACCTCAACAATATATTTAAACCTCATCAAAATATTACCTTTAGTCTATAAACTCCATTGACTTGCTTTTTATCTTCAATTCTTTTTAATGATTTTTTTAGAATTCAAAACCTAAACATCTTTTTAAGCTATTCTTATAATTGCATACTTCAAAATTCTCTTAACTTAATCCAAACTTCAAACCAAGAATTTTTTTTTCTTTATAATCACATGCCCAAAAGCATTTTAGGAACATTTTATTTCTCATAAATATAATTATTTGTAAAAGTCATTAAACTCTTCCAAAAACTTACAAAATATCTTTTAATCTTTCAAGACACAACCCGATGATATTAAGAATATATTTGATAGCATAAGATGTTAAATTAGAGTTCGTTTAACATAATAATCCTTATATTAATGGGGTTAGAAGTGAAATTTTATTTAACAAATATCCTAAGTTATGTTAAAATTATTTTATGATTAATTATTATCTTAGATTAAATTATGTTCAAATAAAATTGTATTTGATGTCTATCATATATTTAGAATAAATTATTTTTTACAACTAAATTTTATTTCAATAACTTCATTTGTCTGTGTCAATAACATTTTTAACAATTTTTTATAATATAGGATCGATTGTCTTAAGTTATTTTTGATACCATTATTATTAAATATGAAATTGATTCATTAAAATTAAATTTAAAATATGCTAAAATATATATAATTATTAAATATATTATAAATAAATGTTTAATAAAATCAATGATAATATGAAATACCAAAAAAATTTAATTTTTAAATAAAAAGATGAAATAAAATTTATCTTTATAACTTTTAAAAAAGGTAAAGCTCAACTTATGAGCTATATTATCTTTCTTCTATGCTTCTTGTGAACACTATTGTTACTCTTAATTTGAATAAAGACTTTTTGAATGGATAACCCCACTAACAAGCTCCGAAAGAAGACCTAGGATCTTAAGATAAGGCATGTGATGCTCGTCGAGATTTGAAGCTCCTCCTAGTTGTGGGAAGCAAAGTGAATTTACAACATTGTCCCTCTCATTCAGTCTCACGGTAGAGGACGTTGTCGATTGCTTGTCATCGACACTTCTTAAGGTTGTAGATGGAGAGACACAATTCGAATTCCTCTTCATCTAATCTTAGTAGCATGAATGGGCGTTTGGGCATGTCTTTTTTATAGGTACTTTGCCAATATACTACAACCAATGAGTGTATTTGATCTCGATGAAAGAGTTATCTTTTTGTGAGTTTTTTTTTATTACAATAACCTTTGTTTTAGGTTATAAAATAACCAATCACATCAGAAAAAGATATCAAAGTTCACATAATAAAAGATAATGAAGAGAAAAATAAAGTTAAAATTTGTAAAGTTAATACTAAAACAATATTCTTTCAATATAACTAATCCCAAATATAATTTAATATATTCTAATCACATTGTTTGAATATTTGAAACAAATATATATTATGTTACTTTGAAAAAAAACCAAATAAAATTTTTTATACATATATTAATGAATGATCTTTACATTTTTACCAAATAATCCTCTTCTCAATCAATATTATTCATTGTCATGGGTCGAAATATGATTTGTATTTTATTTTGATTTTCAAATAGTGACTACCACTCAAAATCCCTGTATCATTTCGTATAGCCCCACTCCAATAGTCAATTCTCAATTATCATTTGATCTAAAGAGAACGTGATATCTTAAGTACTACTCAATCAAGCTACAAAATTCTCTAAGCATAAGTTGCACTGTAAAGAAGATGTGGTAAGACTTATTGCAATGAGCAAAAGTAGGTGGTATCCACTCCAAGACTCTCCTAACGCCCATAACAAACTTGAAAATTCAAAATTTCCCTTCGCTCCATCTCCCCTAATTCTCTTTATAAACTTACCCTTTGTCTCCTCATCAACAAATTAATTCCTCTCCCACTCCTAGATCAAATTTTGCTTAATTTATTAACATAATTAATGAACTTTTAGTCTTAGAAAGTAATGGTTATTTAAGAAATTTAGATTATTCATTGTATGTTTTAAAAATAATGAAAAAATTAAAGTTAATAATAATATCAAAAAAATATATTCTTATTTACACATGATATTCATTTACACATTTAAGATTTACTTATTTATGAGCTTTTCATAAGTGTCATGATTTTATAAATTTTATTATCAATTTATATTGAGATATTATTTATATATTAAAATCCACTTAAATTTTCTAAAACTAAATTTCTTACATATATTAAAGATCATACTACAAATTATAGAGAGTGGAAGACAAAAATGTCATGTGAGGTGTTAGTTATATTATGGAGAGACATATAATGAGAAATTTTATATCATGTAAATTTTGATATAATATTTGATATGTTTATATTAAAGATTTTAATGAAATGCATGTTGTATATATATGATAATTAATGTTTTATTTTTATAAGACGATTGTGTTAAAAAAATAATTTAAGAAATTTAGTTTAATCATTATCCTCACCAAATGACATTTAAAAATTATCAAATAAATTTCTTGAACTTCTCTTGACAAATTCTATCAAAATACATAATTATTAAAATTTTCAAAACACTTTCCAAGTAAAAATGCTTTGCAATGCTCACATTAAACGTTATTACACTCACCCAAATACATAATTTAATAACCCAATGCCATACTAATATTTATATTATATTAAATATATAAGTCAATAATATTTTTTCTTTGCTAATTATGCTTAAAATTCTTTTAACAACTGAAGTCTTATATATAAACAACTTACAACTTGCAACTTGAAGAAAATTTATTAAAAAAATTAAAATTTCTAAATAATCATATTTTTACCTTTAAAAACTTTTAAATCATGTGATTGATTTAAAATATAAACTATTTATGTAATAATTATAAATTAATTAATTTAAATGTATGATATTACATACATTATTCGTTGTTTATAAAGTAATAAAAATATTAGATCAAAAACATGATCCAAAAATTAAATGAGATAAAATTCGAAATATCATCTCCCCACATTCTTTCTTTATAAATATGAAATTGTCTTTATCTCTCTACGCCATGCTCCAAGATCAACTTCAACCTTCTTAGTCAGTGATGTCAGAGAGTCCACCCGCTTCAGCCGACTACTTCGAGGAGTATGATGAGCAACTCCTCTCTCCCAATCCCGACCTCTTCTACATGTTCCCAATCCGTTTCCCGTAGAGCTAGGAGATGTACAAGAAAGTCGACACCTCCTTATGGACTGTGGAGGTGGTCGACCTCTCGCAAAACCTCCGCCACTGGGAGCATACCTTTACCTTGGAGGAGCACCACTTTGTCACCCACGTCCTCGCCTTCTTCGCTATGTCCGACGGTATCATTCTCTAGAATCTCGTCAGTTGCTTCATGTGTGAAGTCAGCTTCCCGAGGCCCACGCCTTCTACGGATTCTGGATCACCATCGAGAACATTCACTCCAAGATGTACAACCTCCTCCGCGAGACCTAAATCAAGGACTCTGTCGCAAAATTGTGCCTTCTTCGTGCAATCAAGACGATCGCTTGCGCTGTGCGTAAGGCCGAGTGGGCTCTTTGATGGATCGATGCACCCGAAACATTCGTGGAGCACCTTCTTGCCTTTTCCTGTGTCGACAGAATCTTCTTCTCCGGTAGAATCTACGCAATATTTTGGCTCAAGAAGCGTGGGCTTATACCCGAACTCACATTTTCCAATAAGCTGATCTCTCGAGTTGAAGGCCTTCACTGTGATTTCCCTTACCTCCTGTACAGCCTTCTTAACGCCAAGCTCTCCAAGGAAAAAGTTAAAGAAATTATGCTGATGCTGTCGACATTGAAAAATAATTCATTTGTTATGCCATTCCCTACTCCCTTGTCGAAATGAACGCCAATCTAATGAGTCAGTACATCGAGTTTGTCGTCGATCAGCTTCTTAAGCATTGAACTACAACAAGATGTATGATGCTTCAAATCCCTTTGATTGGATGGAGCTCTTCTCGCTCCAAGGAAAGACTTCTTTGAGTAGAGCGATGGTGGGTATTAAAAGGCATCGATTATGTCAAGCTTGAATGACAATAGCTCCACCCATGAGTTCTACGTGGACGACAATTTCTGAAGAATACTAGTCTTTTTATCGTGTTAATTCTGATATAAGGTAAGTGTTTGTTCTATTTGTGTTTAATTAGGTATTGCTTCTTATTTTGTGAAATTATACACTTCAAGGTGTATGACGAAATGTTTAACTCATTATAATCGTTAAATGGGTTTCTGAGAATTTTAATCAATGATTGAGGTTCACTTGTTTCATGCAATTAATAACCAAACCATATGAAAGCTGCATCGTTTAGATGTGCTTTGCACTAACAATGATGCTTCTTATATCTTATCATCTTATTGACATATTTCAACACCTTTGCAAAATAAATAGGCATTAGTATGAACAAAAATTTCTAGGAATATTATAAGAAAAAGTATTTGATTTGATTTTCTTTTTAAGTAGTGTTTGATTGGAGTGTCATATAAGTGGTATTGATAGATGATAATATAATTTAGGTGTTATCATTTATAAAAAAAATTATGTTAAAAAAATTTCAAAACAATTTTTATTATTAACATGCGTAATGGTTGTTTTAATCATTTTTTTAATATTTTAATTGGTGGGTTTGATTTATCATCTGATTTTGTACTTTTGCTCATAGATTATTATTGTGACACTTTCAATAAGATTTATGATCTTAGTTTGAAATCTCTTAAAGTGTTATTTTTCATTACTAGTCTTATTTTAAAATTTTCTCATTGTTAAGTCTTGAAGGATTGCTATTATTTTGTGTATTCTTTTTATTGTAATGTTTCTTTGGATTTAAGCGTGTAACTCTTTTTTAAGTTGATGTGTAGATCTCTTATGAGCTTAGTTTACAAAAATTTTATTCCTTTACTTTTGTGAACAACAAAAGAGAATCTTAGTTTTTTAACTGATGTAAATGTAAATGGAAGAAGTAAAATGGAGTTATTAAAAAATTTTATGTACTTTTTTATCTTTATTTTTTTATATTTATTTTTGTGATTGTAGTTAAATTTTCAGTTATTATATTTTTAATTTTGTAATGTTTTAAAAAAAATGTGATTTACTCTCTTATATGTCTCATACAAACTGTGCACTTATAAAATTATGTAAATATAAAGGATATCGTTTGACATCATCATGATACTTTCTAAAATAATTAACACTTATGAGATTTAGGTTTTATTATTGTTTTCAAATTACAAATAATAAAAAATATTATGTGACACAAAAGAGTACAATACTAAGAATATATCATAACTTGTCTTTGCATCAATATAAGTGATTCTTTATTGAATGTGATCAAACAAGTTTTAAATTAATGATTATCAAACAATAATAAATTAATATCCATCTTTTATAACTTTTTTGTTTCTTATTATATCCACTTTTCAAAAGATATAATAAATGATATATTAAGTCAAGATATGTTAAACATGCATGTATGCAAGGGTATTCATTTGCACCAAATGAGAAAAAATCATTTGAGATTAGTTTTTGATGTTATAAAACAACTTTCATACTCTTATTCATTAAAATGAAAGTATTGTTATGAAGAGATTTAATGATTGCAAAGTTAAGCAATTCTTCAATTTGAAGTGAACATATCAACAATATATATAAAAAATTTCTCAACAAAACAACTCCTTCATGATTTAGCAACTCCATTGCCTTTAAACTAATAATTATTTAGTCATAATCATTTGCATCATAAGGCTAGTATAGAAGAAGTTTGAGCACTTGTCCAAAGGAATGAAAGATATGTAAGGGTCATTAAGAGTGAAACTTTTGTTTTCATTTCCTACATTTTAGTACATATGTCATTTAAGCACATTTCCTTTCAAAGATCAGCTTCCTATAAGTCTTCACCTTAATGATATCCTATTATGCATCATGTATGTTCTCAAAACTTCATCGCAAAGACTATCATCATCATCTAAAAACTCGATTGTCAAATTGGTAGCTAAGTAGTTTTGTAATATTCGATGATCATTGCCCCTTAGTGTTTCTGCTTACATACTTATGCCTAAAAAAACATAGTACATGATTCATTGCCTCAAAAGATCACTCCATATGAATAATCTCATCATGTTAATGGCCTCCACCAAGTCTGGAAGTGAAAATGCGAGAAAAAAATGCATAAATAACCATAAAGGTCAATGCATTTTTAAGAAGTGTCATTTTGATAATTAAAAAAAAATGACTATTCAAGGATGGAATCCTGCTCCTCATAAAAGAGATAATGAGTTGCCATTAACCAATATATGTTGACATGCATATATGAGAAAACTTAACTATCTCTAATTTCAATACATAGATATCCTCATGATTTTAATAATCAATTTTGCTGCTCCATTAAAGTTAAAATATTTTACACAAACTAAGAATTTTGGAAATTCAATTACAAAAAAAGGGAATGCATTAGCTAACTTACATTCTCTAATAAACAAATGGATCAAATCCAACAAGAATGGCAACTAAACCCATTCATAAAATGTTGCACACATACAAAATGATTCTCGAGAATTAAGGTCTACAAATGTGGGATTTAGTGAATATCAAATCCAAAGTACTTTTATTTGAAAATTAATAACCTTAATCTTGCACGTAAAGGAGAAATGCAACAAGAGTGATTCTAAGTTATATTAATGAACTATCATGTTCATAACTATTGTGATTGAGACAAATGAATGTTATGTTTCATAATCAATCAAACTTTCATATGTTAATTCAACATTTTTAAAGTATTAGTAATAATATTCATGAATAATGAATCTAGCTTCTAATTAATAACATATATTTGAGATCTAATGGGGGGTTGATATGTAAGAACCTGACCCTTACCTTTGATTGTAGCATTAAACTTTGGCCCATTTATAATAAATCCTTTACGTGTAAATACTCAGCGTTGTTTTGTTGTTTCCAACAGTTGATTTTCCAAACACTTGTAGAAACTGTTTAGCATAATTTCCAAATCTTTTACGAGAAAAACAATCAACAACTTTCTTCTTATAGTCTTCTTTATGATAATAACTACATATCTAGCATTAAAAAATGTTATAATCCTAGTTCTTACAATTTAAGATATAACTAAAGAGGGTAAAGTCTTAAGTTTCTATCCTCATTATGAAGAAAATACTACTTTTCTTTCGTTAACCATTTTTCTTAATTTTGTAATTTTTTTGCATTTTTATATTCTTAATGCTACTTCAACTAAACTTTTATAAAATAATTTAATATAAGTAATCAAATTTTTTATTGAGTTCTTTAGACTCTTTTAGAACATATAACATCTTTGTTTCTCTATTTTTCCCAATATCAATGTGTACCTTGCAAAACATGAAATGTTTTGTTCATGTGAGGATCATGCTGGTTTCTAGTGAGGTAAACATTGATATTAGGAAAAATAGAGAAATAAAGATATTATGTATTCTAGAAGAGTCTAAAGAACTTAACAAGAAATGTGATTGCTTATATGAAATTTATTTTTTATAAAAGTCTAATTGAAGTAGCATTAAAAATGTAAAAATGACAAATGATTACAAACGTAAGAAAAGTTGTCAATAAAAGGAAAGTAGTATTTTGTTCATAATGAGGATAGAAACTTGAGACTTTAACTTCTTGAGTAGAATCTTAAAATACATGGACTAGAACTAGGATTTTTTAATGCTAGATATGTAGTTATTATCATAAAGAAGAACGTAAGAAGAAAGTTGTCGAGTGTTTTTCTCATGAAGGATTTGGACAATGTGAATCCCCCAAGTAGCAACAAATTGAGCAAAAGCATTATGAGCAGTCACTGCCACACCGAATGACCCTCACTAGAAACCAACCTTTCAAAATAAAACTTCATCCAACCTGAGGGTCGAGGACATGATTGCGAGAGGGAAGGGAGAATGGTGCATAGAGGGTGAGAGAGGTCCTAGTTTTCCAAGCTAGTGGTTATAAAAGAGATAGTTAAGTAGACTTCATATTAATAAAAGGAAAGTAATATTTTCTTCATAATGTGGACAAAAACTTAAGACTTTAACCTCTTGAGTAAGATCTTACATAACAAGGACTAAAACTATGACATTTTTAATATTAGATATGTAGTTATTATCATCAAGGAGAATGTAGGAAGAAATTTGTAAAGTGTTTTTCTCATGAATAATTTTGACATTATGCTAAAGAGCTTTTGTAAGTGTCAGAGAAATCAATTATTGGAAGCAAAACAAAGGACAAAGTATTTACACATGAAGGATTTACTAAAAATGGACCAAAGCTTAATGATACAATCAAAGGTAAGGGTCAGATTTTTACATATCAACTCCCATTTGACATCAAATATATGCTATTAATTAGAAGCAAGATCCATTATTTATGAATATTATCACTAATATTTTAAAAGTTTTGAATTAACTTATGAAAGTTTCATTTATTATGAAAAATCATATTCACCTGTCTCAATCATAATAGTTATGAACATAATAATTCAATAGTATAATTTAGAATAATTTTTGTTGAATTGCTCATAAGAAAAGAAATAACAATAAAATATCACATCAAGAAAAAAAAAGTAGAGAAAAACATGCAGCTCAAAATTTATTATAATTGATATAAATGAATTGGATATTATTATAAGGATTAATAGTTTTTCATTATCTTTACTTTGAGACAAATTGTTGTAATAAGTTTGAGTATATAATATATATTAGAAGCAATTACAATAGTTGCTTTTGATAGTTTAACATTTGACAAACATTATATCTTTATTTTTTTTCTTTGAGACTTTAATGTATAAATTCCTTTTATTTTAAAAAGGAATTTAAAGTTTCTAGTTATGTGATTATTCATTTGGTCTTAAGAAATAATTAGAGTGTTTAAAAGAAAACTTTTATAAAATAAAGGTTTTTTTAATGCTCAAAAGAAAGTTTTAGATTTGAAGAAAAATTGTTTTGAAATAAGTAGCTCCAAAAAGACAATAGCCACATAATCCCTTCTATTCCTCAAGCCTTATCAAGTGAGATGAATAAAGAGACAACATGAATTATTAATAATCATAATACGATAACCCAAAACTAGATGTACTAAAGGAACTAGCACAATGGAGAGATAAGCTTGACACTAAAGGTCTGTGGATCACGATACAGGAATTTTAACGTATTGATTCAGATCTCTTGGATTAATACCATAACCATGATCTATTCTCTTAGATGAAGAGTTACACCCAATTAAGAGAATGAGTATAGTAAAACTTAGAGATGCCAAAGGTCATTATGCTAGACATATCCAAATTTAAGTTTAAAGTTGGTCACAAAAATAATTAAGAGATATAATGTAAATCTATTTGATTAGTCAATAATTCATTTTTATAAGGATTCAAGAAAGGCTATTTTGACTAGTGCAAGAGGTGAGTAATTTACATGTAATCCAACAGTGTCCAACACACCAGTTCTTAGCTTTTCTCATGAAAAAGTGTTTAAGATAGCATGGTGCAAGCATTACAATCGCATGACAAACCATAATGTAAGATGTATAACAACACGCTAGGATTCTTAGCATGTGCGACAAATAGAACGATTGGTGAAAAGCAATGTGTAGGAAGGACGAAATGAGTAGAGTGTGCGAGATAGTGCTAGGTGGGAGAGCCACTAACTCATGTGCATTATGCATGCCTATTGGGTAATCCTACTATGGAACCTGGATTAGCGATAAGCACATAGTTCACTCATTTATAATGCAAGTAATGCACATAGATGTGCACCCTTGCACGACCACAAACTCTGCAATGTCCATGTTGAAGTCCTAGTACACTCTGCACATAGGGAATAAAGAAATGAATTTTGTCATTATAAAAAAATATTAATAATGTATTATAACAAAGCCTCTATAAAAGCAGAGAATATGAGGTAAAGTAAGAAATTTTCAACTTTTGGTAAAAAAAAATAGTCTTTATTCTTTTAGTTTTATTTATCACTATCAACTTAATATAACAAAGTATTAAAATAGCCAAGGTTGAATAAATTATTGTCTGGACACTATCATAAGGTCCCTTTAGTTGTGATCACCAATTTATGGGCCAACATTTCCTTAAGTCTAACACTCAATAAATGAAAGATTTGGACTACAACATATAAGTGGGTTGACTATTTGGATTGGGTTTTCACATTAACTATTTTTTTCACAAATTTTTCTAAAATTCTCTTTATGTTAGATGTACTAGCTATTTTTATATTTTGATATTTTAATCTTATCTCATATAGAGTTTTTCACTTATGAGAAACAACTCTATATATTAGGACTAAAAATATCATTATAGTTATGTTATATTCAATATTTTACCCTTCAAGTTTCTCCATATTGTATTGAGTTTTTTACACATGCTACTGCAATGCATTTAATAAAATTTTGAAACTTATTCTCTTTTCATTCTATTTTTTCTCTTTTTTTCTATTAAATTCTATCCTTCAGTAGCTTAAGTTTTTACAAATTTCTTTTTTTATTTTATTTTATTTTCTTTTTTATTTGTCTTAATTTTAAGTTTCACTACCTTATAACAATTTTCCATTATTACAAATACTCTCACATCACTACAAAAAATTCCAATTAATTCTCGTCTCCTTTTTGTGTTTCTCTTATGTGAAAAAGTATTTTTCTCTTTTACTTGCTAGCTTAAGGTTATTAATTTTCTCATAAAAGGATTATGGATTTCATATTCACTCAATTCTATATTTGTAGACCTCAGATCTAAGGATTCATTTTATGTGTACAACATTTTTGTGAATGGGTTGAGTTACTATTCGTGTTGGATATGATCCATTCATTAAGTATGTGTGATTCCTAATTCTGATATGTTTCTTGACTAGGTAACTATTTGACTCTTTTGTATTTTAAACAATTTAGTTTTCTTTATGCTTTTACATGTTTGATTTTTAAACTTGATGTAAATGAATATCATTTTTTTTTTAGTTTGACTCATTTAATTAACTTACATGACATATTATCTGAAACCAATAGTCCTAAATAAAAAAATAAAAAGATGTATTTAGCTTATATATTTATGATCATAAAGGTAGCATTTTAAGTTATAGTTATGATAAATTTATGTAGTTGATTTAGGAGTGCCAAGGCCAAATCTCATGATCTTCACATCAATGATCTCATTTTAAAAAATGTAACAAAAAAGATGGATTAAAGAGATTATGAAAAAGATTAGATAACATTTTTCTAAACCCATAATACATAATTCTCTTTCTTTGTTCAAAAATTCATGATTTATCTAATGTTGCTTTACCCATTACTAATTAATTGTTCTTATAAATCAAAATATAAGTTCTATATAATTGGCTTAAAGTTTAAGAAGGTTTAATTGATATTTATAACCTTTATAATATACTAGAGAATGTAAGTTAGCTAATGCATTCCCTTTTTGTACAATTGAACTTCAAAAATTCTTATTTCATGTACAATATTTTAACTTTAGTGGAGAAGCAAAATTGATTATTAAAATCATGAGAATATTTATGTATTAAAATTTGAGATAGTTAAGCTTTCTCATATACACATATCAACATAAGTTGGTTAATATCAACTCATTATCTCTCCTATGAGGAACAAAATTCCATCCTTGGATAGTCATTTTATTTCAATTGTCAAAATGACACCTTAAAAATGCATTGATTTTTATGCCTATTTATGAAATTTTTCTCACATGTACACTTCTCAATTTGGTGGAGGCCATTAGCATGATGAGATTATTCATATGGAGTGATCTTTTGAGGCAATGAGTCATGCACTATGTTTTCTTAGGCGTAGGTATGTAAGCATAAACACCAAGGGACAATGATCATCAAATATTACAAAACTACTTAGCTACCATTTTGGCAACCAAGTTTTTAAATAACCATGATAGTCTTTGCGATGAAGTTTTGAGAACCTACATGATGTATAAGAGGATATCTTTAAGGTGAAGACTTATGGGAAGTTGATTTATGAAAGGAAATGTGATTAAGTAACATATGTACTAACGAGTAAGAAATGACAACAAACTTTCACTCTTAATGACCATTATTTATCTTTCATTCCTTTGGACAAGTGCTCGAAATTCTTCTATACTAGCACCATGATGCAAATGATTAAGACTAAATAATTATTAGCTTAGAAGCAATGGAGTAGTTAAATCATGAAGTGGTTGTTTGGTTGAGAAATTTCTTTGTATTTTTTGTTGATATATCCACTTCAAATTTAAGAATTATTTAACTTTGGATCCATTAATTATCTTCATGACAATAATTTAATTCTAATAAATAAGAGTATGAAAGGTGGTTTTATAACATCAAAAGCTAGTCTCAAATGATCTTTTTTCTTTTGGTGTAAATGAAACCACACATACATGCATATTTGACATATCATGACTTAATATATGACTCATTATATCTTTTGGATAGTGGATATAATAAGAAATAAAAAATTTATACGACATAAATATTAATTTATTTTGGATTGATAATCATTACCTAAAAACAACTAATTTGATCATGATCAATAAAAAATCACTTATATTGATACAAAGACAAGTTATGACATATTCTTAAGATGTTACTCTTTTGTGTTACATAACATTTTTTTTCATTATTTGTAATTTGACAATAATAACAATATCCAAATCTCATAAGTATAAATTATTTTAAAAAAAATCATCATGATGTCAAATGATATCCCTTATATCTACATAATTTCATAAATGCAGAGTTTGTATAACATGTATAAAAGAGTAAATCACATTTTTTTTAAAAAACTACAAAATCAAATATATAATAAATAAGAACTAAAATACAACCACAAAAATAAATACAAAAAAAATAAAGGCATACATAAGATTTTTTAATAACTCTACTTTATTTTGTTGTTCACAAAAGTAAAGGAATAAAATTTTTACACAATCAGCTCATAAGAGATCTACCCATCAACTTAAAAAAAATTACATACTTCAATCCAAAGAAATATTAGAATAAAAAAAATACACAAAATAATAACAATCTCTTAAGACTTATCTAAAAGAAATTGCTTAAAATAAGATAAAGTACTGGAACACACCACTTGAAGAGATTTTTAACTAAGTTCATAAATCTAATTGAGGGTGTCATAATAATAATCAATGAACAAAAGTATAAAATAAAATTATAAATCAAACCCACTAATTAAAATATTCAAAACAAGATATAAGAAGCATCTAAATTATATTATTATCTATGATTTCACCTATATAACGCTCCAATCAAGCACTACCTAAAAACAATCACAACAAATGCTTTTTGCTACAAAATTCTTTAAATCTTTTGTTCATATAAATGCCTCAGTACTTTGCAAAAGCGTTGAAAATAGTCAAAAAGTGACAAGATATAAGAAGCACCCTTGCCAGTACAAAACGCAGCTAAACAATGAAGCTTTCATATGCATTAGTTGTTAATTACATGAAACAAGTAGATCTCAATCATTTGATTCAAATTCTCACAAACCCACTTAACGATTATAATGAGTTAAGAATTTCATCGAACTCCTTCAGGTGTATAATTTCACAATATAAGAAGCAATCCATAAATCACCACAAACAGAACAAACTCCTGACTTATATAAAAATTAACGCGATAGAAAGACTATTCTTCAGAAATCATTGTTCATGCAGAGCTCATGGATGGTGCCAATTTCGTTCACGCTTGACATAATTGACGCGTTCAGCGGCAATCTCCAAAACTCTTTCCTAGGAGAGCTTGGTGTTATGAAGGCCGTACAGGAGGAAGGCGAAATCAAAGTGAACCATCTCGAGAGATCAGCTGGTTGCAAAATGTGATTCGAGGAATAAGCCAACGCTTCTTAAGCCAGAATATCGCACAGAAGCTACCGGAGAAGAAGATTCCATCGACACAGGCAAAGCAAAAAAGGCACCCTGCAAACGTTTCAAATGTGTCGATCCATCGAAACGCCCACTCGACGCTACTCGCGACGTAGGGAGTCTCCTCCACTGTCCAGAAGGAGGCCTCAGCTTTCTTGTACATCTCCCAAATCTGTGGGAAACGAATCGGGAACATGCAGAAGCTTTCAGAATTGAGAGCAAGGAGTATCTCGTCATACTCCTCGTGATCGCCAGCTGAAGAGGGTAGAATTTCCGACATGATGAGGTCAAAGTATGTCAGATTCGATCTACGAGCGAGAGAGGAATGAATTCGTTGGCGCAGAGAGACAAAGAGTAACTCTATAGTAATTTCTCAAGTTTATAAAGAAAGAATTAGAGGGAGATTGAGCGTAAGAAGATATCAAATTTTTAAGTTTGTTATAAACATTTGGGAAGTCTTGGATTGGAAGCCGCCTACTTCCACTAGCCATAGTAAGTCTTACTGTCTCTTTTTTTCGGTGCAGCCTATGCTTAGAGAATCTGTGATTAAGAGGTACTTAAGATGCCTCGTTCTCTTTAAGATCAAATGAAAGTCGAGATCTGACCATTGAAGTATAGCTAAAAAAAGGTTATATGGATTTTGAGTGACAATCACTATTTGAAAATCTAATTAAAATACAAATCATATTTTGGCAAGTAAATTTAGCATGTAAAAGAGTGGAAATGAAAATTATTCGACCCAAGACAAAAAAGAATATTGGCTGAGAATAAGAATATAATAAAGATCATTCATGAATAAATGTTTAAAAAAATTTATTTGATTTTTTTCAAATTAAGAAAAAAGATATATTTTTTCAAATGTTCAATTAATGTGATTAAAATATATTAAATTCTGTTTGAACTTAATTATATTGAGAGAATATTATTCTAATTATTAAAAATAAATATAATAAAAATTATGTCATAAAACTATTAAAATATAATTAGAAATTCAAACTACATTTCAAAAAAAAAATGAAATTATTTAACCACAAAATCATTATATCAAATAAATTCTTAATTTAAAATATTTTCTAATCTTTTAAGAAATAACCCTTTGATATTAAGAATTTTTTTGATAACATAAGATGTTAAAATAGAGTTAGTTTAACATAATAATCCTAATATTAATAGGGTTAGAAATGAAATTCTATTTGGGTAATATCTTAGGTTGTGTATAGTTAAAATGATTTTACAGTGAAATAAATAACACTTTTTTGAAAAACAATTTGAACTTCTGATTATATTTTAATAGCTTTATTACATATTTTTTATTTGCTTTATTTTTAATAATTAGAACAATATTCTTTAAATATAACGAAATCTAATTATAATTTAATATATTCCAATCACATTAGTTAAACATTAAAAACAAATATATCTTTTTATGTTACTTTGAAAATAACCAAATAAAAACTTTTTTAAACATCTATTCAATAATGATCTTTATATTATTACCAAATATTCTTATTCTCAACAAAAATTATTGACTGTCATAGGCTGAAAAAATTTTAAAATCCCCTCTTCCCCGTTATATTTATCTGTCAAAATATAATTTGTATTTTAATTCGATTTTCAAATAATTATTGTCACTCAAAATTCATCTAACATTTTTTATAGCCAAACTATAATGGTCAGATCTCAACTATCGTTTCATCTAAAGAGAAAATGATATCTTAAATACCTCCCAATAAAACTACACAGATTCTTTAAGCATAAGCTACACCAAAACGAAGAGACAGTAAGACTTATTACGATGAGCGGAAGTACGCGACTTCCACTCCAAGACTCCCCAAATGTTCATAAAAACTTTAAATTTTGAAATTTTTTTATGCTCTATCTCCCCCTAATTCTTTCTTTATAAACTTAAAAAACTACCCTAGAGTTATCATTTGTCTCTTCGTGCCAACGAACTCGTTCCTCCCGCTCCCAGATAAAATTCGACCTACTTTGTCCTCAGTCATGCCGATGATTCCACCCTCTTCAACAGGCCGCCACGATGAGTATCACGAGCCACTTCTTTCTCCCAATACCGACCGCTTCTGCATGTTCCCCATTCGTTTCCCACATAATTAGAAGAGTTTAAGGACGAATTTAACCAAATTTTTTATATTGTTAACCCAAGTCATATAGGCTCATCTAACTGAGCAAATTCATCTGTCTACTGCCACTGAGAGTTATTTGAATGGACCTAGAAGGCATGGAGGTAAGCACATTTAATTAATTGTAGACATAACTAATAAAGTAAAAAACCAACGATTTAAAAAGTTAAATACTAACAATTTAGAGATTGATTAATGAAGACATGAAACAATAATTTGCTATGAAATTTCACATGAGTGCCGAATAAGGTTAGTCAAGATGAAGTTAGCAAGTAAGACTTGAGTATTCTAGCTAAGAAAAGTGCATCATAAGGTGAGATTAAGACTTTAGTTTGTGACTTCCCAAGATGAGATTACCACTATTTTGAAAGTCTAATACATTCCTATCTATCTTATGGATTGAATGTTAGATGAGTTAACCACATTAAATTAAGAGTTAAAGTCTTTCTTTGAATACACAGGTAAGTTCTTGACATACTATTTTATTATGAGGTTTATGAAGAGCATATCACTTTATCTAAGTTTCAAAAAGGTTTAAACTAAAGATTTATAAGATAATATATAGGTATACATACATTGATCAAAATGAAAATTTTACTATAACTGAAAATATTATCACTCATTTGAAATCAATGCCTTATATAGAGCGAGTAAAACAAGTGGCAAGTAAGTAAAAAACCAATAATAGGCATGAGAAATGACTACAGAAATTATAAGATTTTTTATCACAATTTAGATGTTCGATTAATAGCCAGTTAATACACATTTACCAAGAATATCTTATGAAAAATAGAAATTAAAAGAAACACATCATGAGGATAATTTTGAGTTTAAGGCTATATTAAAAAATGAAGACGCTAATCAATTTCTCAAGAGAATGAACATAATGATTATAAGGATGCTCCTAATATGCTCGTTATGAGGTGTATCTTGATCATACCCCAACCTACGGAGAATTGCGGTAATACCAACGTTTTCACTCATCTTATAAGTTGGTCGTAGATGGAGATAACAACATTAATATAATGTCTAAAACCATGTTTTCTAGAACGAACACGAAGCCTATATCATACTCGTAATCATATTAAGTAGTCTGAGTAGATGAAAAAAATCAATAAACCAAAGATGTCAAGTTCCATTCACCTTGGGTTCATACATAAAGAGTTTTGGTTGGTGCTCCATCAAGATGTTTGTCATATATTGTCAAGGTTTTTCTTAGTTGTATGACAAGGATGTTATCATAATAATGAAGCCAACACCTATATTATAACAAGGAACAGAAATATGGTGACCACAGCTTGTTAAACCTAAAAATAATTCTAGTATCACATCAACAAAATCCCATTTATTTGTAAAAAAAGAAAAAAAAAATTGTAATATCCTGGATTAGAAAGAATTTGAGAATAAAAGTTCGACAACACCATTTCTAAATTCTTGGGTATTGTTACAAGCCTCAAAGTGTTGAAGAATTAGGTTGTGTATCAGAGATTTAACAATTTGCTAGAAGAAGATAAGGACATACTTCTTAATGACTTTCGAACTCAACTACTACCTATCAAACTATTTAACAAACTAGACTTGCTTCATAGTTCATTATTATTGAGTTGAATAGATTTAAGAAAAAAAAAAAAGAATAAATTTTAGAATGAATCTTAAAGAAAACCCAAAATTTTAGAGGCAAATCCAAAATCATTGGGAAAATATTTTATTAGTGATAGATTACGACTGCGCTATTCCAACATTATTGGTGTATGTGAACGATGAAACTTAGAGAAAGCATAAAAATAATAAAATAATAAATAATTATAAAATATTATCCCCTTATTCTTAGATTGGATTATAGATTGAACATGAAGTGTGGAACTATAATATTCCATAAGATTGATTTGTAGAGTAACTACTATTAAATTAGAATAAGAGAAGAGAACAAGTAGAAAATGACTTTAAATTCTAAGAAGAGAAACATGAGTTCTTAATCATACCATTTGATATGCTAGTAGTGATTTTGTCAAGATGACTAATGCTTTTAGACCTTAATTGAAAGATCTGAAGCAAGAAACCCATCTCATCAAATTCTATGGTTTCCAAAGAATCAAAGTGCGCTAAGAAAAAAGCACCAAAATGGGCATTGAAATCATAGGCTTCAAAGAAGGCCAAAAGTCCTACATCCATAACTCAAGGTGTAGCATTTGGGTGACAACTTTCCAAGATTTATCATGCCACACCACATATTGAACTTCTTTGTTGCATAAGTATCAAAAGATATTATCAAAGCCCAAATCCATGACTCTAAAGCTTGCCATAGGACCCAATGCCAATGAAGCGTGTTAACCATCCACAAAAAAGGAAACTACCACCCATACAAGCTTTCGACTAATTCATTTTAAAATTTAACAATATGCTCCACTCTTGCACTTGTCAGCACAAAATAGAGAAAAGGCTAATCAAATAATATTTCAATTGCATTGGTCTAATCTCTAAAAAATAGCAGTTCATTAAGGCTTTCTTCTGAAAAAGAAGGAGACTTAAAAATTATTAACTTGTATGGATGAAACATTAAAAATAGAGAAAGCTTGTTCTTCAAGAAAGGGAATATGACAAAAGAATAATAACAAAATCTGAATAAATCATTGGAATTGCTACAAAAGTTCTGATGAATATTTTTACAATAGACTACAGGAGAAAAGAAAGAAAAGCACCCATGAACAAGAGCCAGGAATCAAGCACTGCAAGTTTAGAAAAAGCTAGCACTCATAGAAACCCAAACCCAATAAAGTTAATACCCATATGAAAGACAACTAAGGGAGAAAAAGAGGAAAAGCTCACTTACATGAACAGCAAGTAGATTTTATTCCACAAAGAAGATAAACACAACGAAGGTAAAAGCAAGAAAATTTGTACCGAGGAGATTTTGACATACAGAGAAGTATTCAAAAACCCTTGTCGGAAGAGAACAAGCAAGCAACAAGAAAAGAAAGGCTAAAAGAAGAATGTGAAAGCACGACAAACTTAAAAAATGGCAAAATGTTTAGGCCCACCAAGGCAATGACACAGCTAGCGACAATAATTATATGATAAGTCTGAGCACAATAATACCTGTCACTTTGTATACTTGTCACAAGTATTTCTCAGTCAAAACCATTCAAACGCTGTCTAATCTCACATGCTTAGCTCATGAACTTACTACCAAAATACCCACCTTTCGTTTGGTTCATCCTCGAATCGTTTCATATCGATGATGGTGAAGAGATCTAACATGGTTGATAAAACTACTAGAGGTTCCAATTTCCAACAACATATAAAAGCATGACCTTAGTTAACATCTAGGGGATCTTCAGCGGGTGAAAGCAGGTTGTGATTCCTCCAATTTCCAAAAGACCCAACCAATGATGGTAATAGAAAACTTGAAATTGACAGTAAACTTGGTGGAAGGGCGAACATAAGGTTAGTTTCTAAGTAGTGACTAAAAAGAAAGGAACTAAACTGGTATTAAAATGAGAGGAACCCCTGTTTCATTACCTGCTATATTGTTGGCAGAATCTCTGCTCCTGACCTCCAACCATCAATAAAGGAGTCTTGGAATGGAGTTCGCAGACTTTCTGCCTCCTGTGGTACACCCTACAGCCGCTGAGATCGGACTTGAAGTCGACACTCTGGTTGCTGCGGCTCGGCGCCCGGGTCCTCTTCGACGAGCTCACCGCCAAGGAAGCCCTCCTCTCCTCCTTCCATTTTTCCACCGCCTCGGAATCTCCCAAACCTCCAAGCTTGAGATCAACGGAACATTCGCCGCTGCTCGAGCCAACCACCGAGAAAGACGAGGGATATTTTTTCCCGAGAGGACAGCTTAAGGACTAATAGATAAGGAGGAAAGGATCGGACGGAAGCGTACAGGAAAAGAAGAAAACCCTCTCCAAAGAGAACATTTTATGCCGGGCCGACAACCAAACTGAGCAAACGCTTTCGAGGATCAAAAAGCGGTCATTACTTACAGAAAAAGGTAAAAGGAAACAGCATCTTTTGAGGAAAAACCAACTCTGGAGAAGCCAGCTAGTAGAGGGGACTTGTGAAGAAGAAGGAAAGAAGGGGATGCCAGCTAACGGCTGCGAACGACAGAAGAGCAGGCGGTGATTTTACGCAGGAAACTGAAGCCGCTGCGAGGAGAGAATTGATACGGGGCCTTTATTTGTGATAGTGATGGGGCCTTTCTCTTTAGTGAAATGATGTATTTTTTCTTTTTCTTTGTTTTTTATCATTATTTTTTTTAGTTTTGTATGCTAAAAATGTTTTTGATATTTTTTTTAATACATATTTCATGATTTGAAAAAATAAATTTATTAAAAATATTTTAAAGAATATATAATAACTATTAATTGATAATAAATATGAAATTGAACTTTAAAATTTATTTTTATACAATTTTTGAAAATTAATGTGATATCATAATTTGTAATATATTCTATTTATTGTGATATTGATTTGAAAATATATTAATTTTTTTTAAAAAATGAGATTAATTTGTGTTTTGGTCCCTATGATCAATCCATTCAATCAACAGTGCTCCATTTAACCTACTGAATTAGCAAAAGTGAATTAATCGAATTGTCTGATCTTCGTCGTCTATTGAGAAATAAAGAGCTCTTTTCTTCAAATATTTTTGTTTAATCTCGTCCTAATGCTTGAAAGAACATGCTAGAGGGTATGTATATTATATGTGTCTCTTTAATGTTTGTATGCATGGTCACCCATCTTTCGTTTCTTCTACTTTTTCTCATTCTCTTTTATTAATACAAGAGAAATTATTCTACTATTTTTCTTATAGTTCCCTTTTCTCTTACATTTCAATATTTAAACTAAATTAGTTTTTTTCTTTTTATTTTTATTCTTTTCCTCTCAAATATTTTAAAGATTTTTTTAATTCTTTTATCTAGTTTTCTTGAAAAGATTCATAATTTTCTACACAAATAAAATATAATAATAATAATAATAATAATAAAATATATGTAGGCAAAAACTCATACATCCAATAACATTAGATATCAATAAAAACAATTGTGTTGAAGAATACTCTAATTTGAATTTAGAAATCTAAATGTGTTTGTTTTTGCTTAAAATTTAGCGTATCATTAATTTTATCATATGATTCTATTATTTAATATAAAAAAATATATGTGAAATGGTGTTTTTTTTTTCTATTATTAAAATTTTTTAGTTTTACTTGCTAAAAATGTTTTTGATATTTTCTTTGGAAAATATTTCATGATTTGAAAAAATAAATTTATTAAAAATATTTTAAAGAATAAACGATAACTATTAATTGGTAATTAATATTAAAATGAACTTTAAAATTTATATTGATAGCGATATTTAAAAATTAATGTGATATCATAATTCGTAATCTATTCTAGTTATTGTAGTATTGATTTTTAAAAATTTTGATGTTAATTAGTGTTTTGATCCCTATGATCAATCTATTTAATCAACAATGCTCCATTTTATCTTTTGAATTAGCAAAAGTGAATTAATCGAATTGTCTAATCTTCGTCGCCTGCTAACAAATAAAGAACTCTTTTCTCCGAAAATTTTTGTTTAATCTCCTCCTAATGCTCGAAAGAGCATGCTACAGGGCATGCATATTATATGTGCCTCTTTAAAATTTTGTATGTATGATCACCCATCTTTTGATCACTTTTCTCATTCTTTCGATGCTTCAACTTTTTATCGTTCTCTTTTTTTAATACAAGAGAGATCATTCTATTCTTTTTCTTATAGTTCTCTTTACTCTTACATTTCAATTTTTAAATTAAATTAATTTCTTTTCCTTTTTCTCTTTATTCTTTTCCTCTCAAGTATTTTAAAGATTTTTTTTAATTCTTTTACCAAGCTTTCTTGAAAAGATTCATAATTTTCTACACATATAAATAATAATAATAATAATAATAATAATAATAATAATAATAATAAAATATATGTATGCAAAAACTCATACATCAAATAACATTAGGCATAAATGAAAACAATTGTGTTGAAGAATACTCTAATTTGAATTTTAAAATCTTAGTGTCCTTTTTTTTTTGTTTAAAATTTAGCATATTATAAATTTTATCATATGATTCTATTATTTAATATAGGAAATATATGTACAACAAAAGGTTTATTCATTAATTACATAATTTTTACTAAATATACATTTAAGCATTTAGAAAAAGGCTTTTTTACATCAAAATTTTAAAAAATAATTATTTATATTTTAAATTAAATAAATCCTCAAATTTTTAAATGCAAAGTTAAGACATTTCTTATGAAAAGTTATTTATTAACTACACTTTGCAATATTTAAATTATAATGATTATTATCAAATCTATAAATGTATAGATAATTATCTTCTTTTCCTCTTTGATTTCAAGGTCTCGATACCTTATTCAAGGTTTCAAAACCTACTTTTTAAACACGTACTTGATCGATAAACTTTGTTGCATATGAAAGCCACTAGAAACTCATGTGACATTCCAAATAACAGGTGTTGACTGCATTTGTGTAATATAGTTATATTTTATGATATTAGTTCATCATTATGTTTTTCATGATACTTTATTATATATCTTATTATATTTTAAGTTAGTTTTTGTCATGTATACTTAACATGACATTTGTTTTCATCAATGATTCTGTTAAAAAAACTATTCTGACAATTAGTTTCTTCATAAGAAAATTAGTGAAACTACTCGATGTTATTACCACAAGTTGTCTAGAATTATTAATAAATTATATGGAGTGATTTATGTATAATTATTTTTGTTTGTATTTTCTTTTAATTTTTAGTATCTTCCACAATATTAAAACATATAAACTACTATTATAAACTTGTTATGATAAAAATTATCATTTAATGTTCTTTTCACTTAAAAAATAAGAACATTTTTATGAATTCCACTTATATTGCATTTTGTAAGAAACTCTTGATAATGCAAAGAGGCAACTCTATCATTTAATTCTTCATGATAGAAGCAAACGATGAGTGAATACTTCATGTTAATTTGCTAAGGCTTGAACAACGTGATTCCATTTTAGTTTTTATCAACTTATTTATTTATTTATTTTCTTGAATTTGTGCATTTTCTACCAATTAAGGTTGCAGATTGTAATCTTGGGTGTCATGTTCTTAAGCATTTTAGATTACCTTTTGCATGGGATTATGGCACAAAATTTAGAAAAATTGAAGTACTAATAACAATTACACAAAGGTATTTGTAAAAATTAAAGAGATTTTTTACGTGAAGTATTGAAGCTTAATGTTAATAGAAAATTTTAACTTTATGGAAAAACTATTCCAATACATCTCTTATCTTGTTTATGATATTATATATTAGATTGAAAGAAATTTGTTAAGTTCTCATCAATAATTCTAAAAGAATTGCTTTAAACTCATATTCTTAAAATGTTTAAGTAATTTCAATCTATAACTTATATTATTTCTAACTAAATCATTAAATCACTTAAAAATATATATTAGGCCATCGTATAATAAAAGTCATGGCTACTCATATATTTTCCAACTCCACTTCTGTTTAACTTCGATTCCATCTCTCTAAAAGCTTTCCTATTAAATAACATCTTAATGCGAATTGGCTAAAGTAAATTAGTTAACTTCAACCTTATCTCTTATTACTTACATGCAATTACTATGTCCAATTTACATTTTCATTTGGCTATTGGAGTAAATCTATATTAAGTTAAAATCAAAACTAAGACTTATATTATTTTTTAATAATACATAGTTTTTACTTTCTTCTTATTTTTCAACACATCGCTTATCAATTTGCTTTAAAGTTACATAAACTATTGAGTATTAGAATAAGAAATATGAAAGATTATGAAACATATGGATAACTTTACGAGAGCATTTCAAATTACTCAAACACAACTTGAAGATAACACCTCGAAAGCCCTTGTAATAAAGGGATTTCAATATACCACTTATTAGTTTGATGAATTTGTAGATGAAAAAAATCCTTACTCTTAAGACACAAGAAGAACATACCAAAAAATTGATACAAACTGAATGCCCTTAAGGTCACGTGATTACAAAGATTCCTTTGATTGATACTTTGATATAATAGCATCTAAGATGCCTCTAAAAGACACCCAAATAAAGGTGTTACAATGACTGAGTGCAAAGCAAGGTTTAAGAACTAAGATTTTGGTTAGCTTTAATGCTTACATGGTTATGTTATTATTACCATCATCATTTAATTATAAGTAAGAATTTTAAATGTGCACATTATTAATGTAAATTACATCATTATTATGTTCTGTATTAAGTTATGTTATTGATTAATTTTATGACACTTGAAATCATTTGCTTGGTCTATAATAAACTAATGACACAACCATAAAAAGATCACTTGAATTATGAGATGATAAAGGTATATTAATTTATGATTATATATAAATAGTTTTGTGATAATAATATAGATATGATTTCATTTATAATTTTGAAAATATCATATGCTTACTTACACAAATACACATATAATTTTTTTATTATAGTGTGATAAATTATTTTAATTATTAATAAATAATTTTTGAAAATTAATAAGGGAATGAAAAATAAAAAAACATTTTTTATCTTATTATTTATAAATAAATACTATTTAAGAAAAAAAATTACAAAAATCTTGTAATATTTAAATAATTTTTTAGCATTATCCTCCTTAAATCATTTAGAGTGCGAGAATAAATATTTCTAAATACAATCAATTAAGAAAGCATAACCTTAGTTTCTCACCTAGTTTTACAATAATGCCATGGCTCACTTGTTCTACAACAATATGATATATAAAACATCATATATATTGGGATACAATTAAAATTAACGCAAGATTGAGAACACAAATAATCTAACAAGAAGGTGACAATAAAACACTATATCAAACATTCTTAAACAACGTCAATTAGATCATGCCATCATCCAAAAACTACTTTTGCACATGCACACCAAAAAGCTAACTAAAAATATGTACGTCCATACACAACTCTAAGGTATATAATAACTAAAGCATCCTTTAAAAAACTCATCAAAAACATTCCTTCAAAACTATACTTAATCATTTGTAGTTTTCCATCTCTTCATGTGCTTATAATATGATCTATAATATAAACATGTAATGAGTTTTATATAGCTCAATAGCCAAATTACTATACATATAATAATATAAAATATAATGAAATATAGGGATAATCTATAATAACAAAGAGTAATAGCAAACATATCACACTTATTTTGTAATCATGTAAAAACATATGAGTATAAAAAACATGCAATCAAATCAAACCAATGGTTATATATATTGTGCAACCATGAAGAACGATGAAGCTTTCATCAGCGTTGGTTGTTAATTACATGAAACAAGTAGATCTCGATCATTTTATTCAAATTCTCGGAAACCCACTTAATGGTTATAATGGGTTAAGTATTTCATCAAACACCTTGAGGTATACAATTTCACAACATACGAAGCAATACACAAGTCACCACAGACAGAACAAACTCCTGTCTTATATCAGAAATAACACGATACAATGACTAGTATTCTCCAGAAATCGTCGTCCACGCGGAACTCATGTATGGCGCCATCATCGTTTTAGCTTGACATAACCGACGCCTTTTGATACTCACCGGCCCTCTTCTCAAAGTAGTTGGCCTTTCTCTGGAGCGAGATGAGCAACATCCAATCGAGGGGATTCAAAACGTTGTACATCTTGCTGTAGTTCAATGCCCCAAGAAGTCGATCGGCGACAAACTCGATGTACTGACTCGTCAGATCGCCGTTCATTTCGAAAAGGGCACAAGGCACCACAAACAAATTCTTTTTCAATGTCAACAACATCAGCGGCAATCTCCAAAACTCTTTCCTAGGAGAGCTTGGTGTTATGAAGGCCGTACAGGAGGAAGGCGAAATCAAAGTGAACGCCTTCATCTCGAGAGATCAGCTGGTTGCAAAATGTGATTCGAGGAATAAGCCAACGCTTCTTAAGCCAGAATATCGCACAGAAGCTACCGGAGAAGAAGATTCCATCGACACAGGCAAAGCAAAAAAGGCACCCTGCAAACGTTTCAAATGTGTCGATCCATCGAAACGCCCACTCGACGCTACTCGCGACGTAGGGAGTCTCCTCCACTGTCCAGAAGGAGGCCTCAGCTTTCTTGTACATCTCCCAAATCTGTGGGAAACGAATCGGGAACATGCAGAAGCTTTCAGAATTGAGAGCAAGGAGTATCTCGTCATACTCCTCGTGATCGCCAGCTGAAGAGGGTAGAATTTCCGACATGATGAGGTCAAAGTATGTCAGATTCGATCTACGAGCGAGAGAGGAATGAATTCGTTGGCGCAGAGAGACAAAGAGTAACTCTATAGTAATTTCTCAAGTTTATAAAGAAAGAATTAGAGGGAGATTGAGCGTAAGAAGATATCAAATTTTTAAGTTTGTTATAAACATTTGGGAAGTCTTGGATTGGAAGCCGCCTGCTTCCACTAGCCATAGTAAGTCTTACTGTCTCTTTTTTTCGGTGCAGCCTATGCTTAGAGAATCTGTGATTAAGAGGTACTTAAGATGCCTCGTTCTCTTTAAGATCAAATGAAAGTCGAGATCTGACCATTGAAGTATAGCTAAAAAAAGGTTATATGGATTTTGAGTGACAATCACTATTTGAAAATCTAATTAAAATACAAATCATATTTTGGCAAGTAAATTTAGCATGTAAAAGAGTGGAAATGAAAATTATTCGACCCAAGACAAAAAAGAATATTGGCTGAGAATAAGAATATAATAAAGATCATTCATGAATAAATGTTTAAAAAAATTTATTTGATTTTTTTCAAATTAAGAAAAAAGATATATTTTTTCAAATGTTCAATTAATGTGATTAAAATATATTAAATTCTGTTTGAACTTAATTATATTGAGAGAATATTATTCTAATTATTAAAAATAAATATAATAAAAATTATGTCATAAAACTATTAAAATATAATTAGAAATTCAAACTGCATTTCAAAAAAAAAATGAAATTATTTAACCACAAAATCATTATATCAAATAAATTCTTAATTTAAAATATTTTCTAATCTTTTAAGAAATAACCCTTTGATATTAAGAATTTTTTTGATAACATAAGATGTTAAAATAGAGTTAGTTTAACATAATAATCCTAATATTAATAGGGTTAGAAATGAAATTCTATTTGGGTAATATCTTAGGTTGTGTATAGTTAAAATGATTTTACAGTGAAATAAATAACACTTTTTTGAAAAACAATTTGAACTTCTGATTATATTTTAATAGCTTTATTACATATTTTTTATTTGCTTTATTTTTAATAATTAGAACAATATTCTTTAAATATAACGAAATCTAATTATAATTTAATATATTCCAATCACATTAGTTAAACATTAAAAACAAATATATCTTTTTATGTTACTTTGAAAATAACCAAATAAAAACTTTTTTAAACATCTATTCAATAATGATCTTTATATTATTACCAAATATTCTTATTCTCAACAAAAATTATTGACTGTCATGGGCTGAAAAAATTTTAAAATCCCCTCTTCCCCGTTATATTTATCTGTCAAAATATAATTTGTATTTTAATTCGATTTTCAAATAATTATTGTCACTCAAAATTCATCTAACATTTTTTATAGCCAAACTATAATGGTCAGATCTCAACTATCGTTTCATCTAAAGAGAAAATGATATCTTAAATACCTCCCAATAAAACTACACAGATTCTTTAAGCATAAGCTACACCAAAACGAAGAGACAGTAAGACTTATTACGATGAGCGGAAGTACGCGACTTCCACTCCAAGACTCCCCAAATGTTCATAAAAACTTTAAATTTTGAAATTTTTTTATGCTCTATCTCCCCCTAATTCTTTCTTTATAAACTTAAAAAACTACCCTAGAGTTATCATTTGTCTCTTCGTGCCAACGAACTCGTTCCTCCCGCTCCCAGATAAAATTCGACCTACTTTGTCCTCAGTCATGCCGATGATTCCACCCTCTTCAACAGGCCGCCACGATGAGTATCACGAGCCACTTCTTTCTCCCAATACCGACCGCTTCTGCATGTTCCCCATTCGTTTCCCACATAATTAGAAGAGTTTAAGGACGAATTTAACCAAATTTTTTATATTGTTAACCCAAGTCATATAGGCTCATCTAACTGAGCAAATTCATCTGTCTACTGCCACTGAGAGTTATTTGAATGGACCTAGAAGGCATGGAGGTAAGCACATTTAATTAATTGTAGACATAACTAATAAAGTAAAAAACCAACGATTTAAAAAGTTAAATACTAACAATTTAGAGATTGATTAATGAAGACATGAAACAATAATTTGCTATGAAATTTCACATGAGTGCCGAATAAGGTTAGTCAAGATGAAGTTAGCAAGTAAGACTTGAGTATTCTAGCTAAGAAAAGTGCATCATAAGGTGAGATTAAGACTTTAGTTTGTGACTTCCCAAGATGAGATTACCACTATTTTGAAAGTCTAATACATTCCTATCTATCTTATGGATTGAATGTTAGATGAGTTAACCACATTAAATTAAGAGTTAAAGTCTTTCTTTGAATACACAGGTAAGTTCTTGACATACTATTTTATTATGAGGTTTATGAAGAGCATATCACTTTATCTAAGTTTCAAAAAGGTTTAAACTAAAGATTTATAAGATAATATATAGGTATACATACATTGATCAAAATGAAAATTTTACTATAACTGAAAATATTATCACTCATTTGAAATCAATGCCTTATATAGAGCGAGTAAAACAAGTGGCAAGTAAGTAAAAAACCAATAATAGGCATGAGAAATGACTACAGAAATTATAAGATTTTTTATCACAATTTAGATGTTCGATTAATAGCCAGTTAATACACATTTACCAAGAATATCTTATGAAAAATAGAAATTAAAAGAAACACATCATGAGGATAATTTTGAGTTTAAGGCTATATTAAAAAATGAAGACGCTAATCAATTTCTCAAGAGAATGAACATAATGATTATAAGGATGCTCCTAATATGCTCGTTATGAGGTGTATCTTGATCATACCCCAACCTACGGAGAATTGCGGTAATACCAACGTTTTCACTCATCTTATAAGTTGGTCGTAGATGGAGATAACAACATTAATATAATGTCTAAAACCATGTTTTCTAGAACGAACACGAAGCCTATATCATACTCGTAATCATATTAAGTAGTCTGAGTAGATGAAAAAAATCAATAAACCAAAGATGTCAAGTTCCATTCACCTTGGGTTCATACATAAAGAGTTTTGGTTGGTGCTCCATCAAGATGTTTGTCATATATTGTCAAGGTTTTTCTTAGTTGTATGACAAGGATGTTATCATAATAATGAAGCCAACACCTATATTATAACAAGGAACAGAAATATGGTGACCACAGCTTGTTAAACCTAAAAATAATTCTAGTATCACATCAACAAAATCCCATTTATTTGTAAAAAAAGAAAAAAAAAATTGTAATATCCTGGATTAGAAAGAATTTGAGAATAAAAGTTCGACAACACCATTTCTAAATTCTTGGGTATTGTTACAAGCCTCAAAGTGTTGAAGAATTAGGTTGTGTATCAGAGATTTAACAATTTGCTAGAAGAAGATAAGGACATACTTCTTAATGACTTTCGAACTCAACTACTACCTATCAAACTATTTAACAAACTAGACTTGCTTCATAGTTCATTATTATTGAGTTGAATAGATTTAAGAAAAAAAAAAAAGAATAAATTTTAGAATGAATCTTAAAGAAAACCCAAAATTTTAGAGGCAAATCCAAAATCATTGGGAAAATATTTTATTAGTGATAGATTACGACTGCGCTATTCCAACATTATTGGTGTATGTGAACGATGAAACTTAGAGAAAGCATAAAAATAATAAAATAATAAATAATTATAAAATATTATCCCCTTATTCTTAGATTGGATTATAGATTGAACATGAAGTGTGGAACTATAATATTCCATAAGATTGATTTGTAGAGTAACTACTATTAAATTAGAATAAGAGAAGAGAACAAGTAGAAAATGACTTTAAATTCTAAGAAGAGAAACATGAGTTCTTAATCATACCATTTGATATGCTAGTAGTGATTTTGTCAAGATGACTAATGCTTTTAGACCTTAATTGAAAGATCTGAAGCAAGAAACCCATCTCATCAAATTCTATGGTTTCCAAAGAATCAAAGTGCGCTAAGAAAAAAGCACCAAAATGGGCATTGAAATCATAGGCTTCAAAGAAGGCCAAAAGTCCTACATCCATAACTCAAGGTGTAGCATTTGGGTGACAACTTTCCAAGATTTATCATGCCACACCACATATTGAACTTCTTTGTTGCATAAGTATCAAAAGATATTATCAAAGCCCAAATCCATGACTCTAAAGCTTGCCATAGGACCCAATGCCAATGAAGCGTGTTAACCATCCACAAAAAAGGAAACTACCACCCATACAAGCTTTCGACTAATTCATTTTAAAATTTAACAATATGCTCCACTCTTGCACTTGTCAGCACAAAATAGAGAAAAGGCTAATCAAATAATATTTCAATTGCATTGGTCTAATCTCTAAAAAATAGCAGTTCATTAAGGCTTTCTTCTGAAAAAGAAGGAGACTTAAAAATTATTAACTTGTATGGATGAAACATTAAAAATAGAGAAAGCTTGTTCTTCAAGAAAGGGAATATGACAAAAGAATAATAACAAAATCTGAATAAATCATTGGAATTGCTACAAAAGTTCTGATGAATATTTTTACAATAGACTACAGGAGAAAAGAAAGAAAAGCACCCATGAACAAGAGCCAGGAATCAAGCACTGCAAGTTTAGAAAAAGCTAGCACTCATAGAAACCCAAACCCAATAAAGTTAATACCCATATGAAAGACAACTAAGGGAGAAAAAGAGAAAAAGCTCACTTACATGAACAGCAAGTAGATTTTATTCCACAAAGAAGATAAACACAATACATAAGATAGATAGGTAACTTTAAATACATAAGATAGATAGGGATGTATTTGGCTTTCAAAATAGTGGTAATCTCATCTTAGGAAGTCACAAGCTAAAGTATTAATCTCAACTTGTGATGCACTTTTCCTAGCATGAATACTCAAGCCTTACTCGCTAACTTCATCTTGGATAACCTTATCCGGCACTCATATGAAATTTCATATCAAATTAATGTTTTCATGTCTCCATTAATCAATCTCTAAATTGTTAGCATTTAACTTTCTAAAACATCGATTTTTTACTTTTCTAGTTATATCTACACTTAATTAAATGTGCTTAACTCCATGCCTTATAGTCCATCATTCAAATAACCTCTCAATGGTAGTAAACAAAGATGAATTTGTTCAATAGGATGAGCCTGTATGGCTTGGGTTAACAATCTAAAAAATTTTGTTAAATTCTTTCCTAAACTCTTCTAACTAAGATTTGACATCCCCCTTAAACATCATCAATTTCTTTGTCACAAATCTGCCCTCACTAGAATTAGATGCAACCATGTGAGGTTATGTTTGTTACCTGGAATAATACTTTGTGCCTTTTTAGCATTTACATAAAATGTACAATGCAAATAAATTTTTCCTAAATCAATGTTGTGCATGAATTTTAGAAAATTGTAACTCTAACACTAAATATTTGATACAAGATGAAACAATAAAGTCTTCTAATCACCACACCCTTTGTACCTAGATTTATTTTATTAACTTCAAAAGTTTGAGTTCAAATGCAAACAAATTAGAAATTTTAGCTAAACACAATTCTTGTTTTGTAAGAACTATAGAACTTTTTCTAAAAACAAGATCACGACAATGATTCATAAGAAATCAACAAGGTTTGGCCAATTCATTAATGAAAATATTCAAACCCACAAAAAGAATTTGTAGTGAGGTAACATTTTTTTAGAGTCCATTAGATCTAAGTTCGTAGAGTTGAACAAATCAAAATCAACAAAATCATTGTTCCTCACATGCAATTTAAATCAATGTAGGAGTCTTCAAGAAAATCACAAAGAACACAAAAGAGTTATAAAATAAATAAAGAGATATGTAAGAGATTACTTAACTTGTCTCATAAAAGGACCTTTCCAAGAGTTTCACATAGGATTTTACTATAAATGATCATCGCAATAAGACAAAAAGAAACTCCATGGAGGAAACTAAACCTTTGCATGAATCAATTTCAAATGTTTACAACCCATAGGTCCTATTTATAAGCTAGCAATGTAAAGCATCATCAACAACTTCTATGCTGATTAAATAGTGATATGTAGAATTTTGGCCTGTGCTGATTGGACAATAAAAATTAAGTAATTGAACATCTATTGGATTATCTTATCAAAGGGCGTATAAGCTGTTGTCGATTGATATCATCTTGTTTTAGATGATTTGACATTTTCCTTATCAAGCAAGAGACATTTAAGATAACATATCAATCTTCCACATGCTATTATTGTGATAGGTCAATTGATAAAGTAAAGAAATCTCTACTTAGGAATAATCATTATTTAATCACAAAAATCTATGCACATTAAAAATTTGAATTCAAATACACCACATCTACTCCCTTTAATCCATCACATAAACATAATATCTAATAAAAAAGAAATAAAAAAACTTGCTACATCATGCAAATGACTAATAAAAAGCTACTAAAAATATATATGGTATTCATTAGGTCATGCCTTCGTAACTCAAATGGGTACTCTTCCTCTTGTTCCTCTTTCTACTTGTAGCTCATCGTGGTCATCTCCAACTACAAAGAAGGAATGAATACAAAGATCTCTTTGGAGAAGGAGGCTTATGTACTAGAGGTGGAAATTAGATTGTCCTCAGAGGAAGGGATGGGCATTTGATATAAGTTTAAGGAAATATTTGATGCTAGGAGGGATAAGACAGATGGAGAATAAATTCATATCTTGTCTCATGTATTAATTGTGTTCATGCAAGTGTATAGTCTTATCCACAATGTGCAATTGTGTTTTCAAAGAGTCTAGTCATGCCCATGAAGTATCCAGTCGTGTTCATGAACTTTTCAACCATGTCTACAAAGTGTCCAACCTTCCAACCATTTATGCAAAGTGTTTAGACGTATCCATGGAGAGTCAAATTGTGCTTGCCAAGTTTATAATTATGTTCATAAACTATCAATCATGTTTGCAAAAGTATTAACATTTCTATTTTTAATTTTGACATGCCATGTGAGGCACTCAACATATTATGTTTGTTAATAAATCATATTATGACCTGATTTGATTTGAAATCTAACCTAAATAATCCACCTATATGGATTTCTTTTTCTAATGACTTAATTCAACTTGATTGATTGCCCCACCCATTTATATTTGGTGGGTTGACTTTCGATTGAGGGCAACTTGACATTAATAATTATATAACTAATATTGAATATCATTTGTTAAATATCAGCCATATTTGTTTATCCCAATTATAACTAATAAGCAAATAATTGAATTTTTGAACTAAAATAAATTTATTATCTATATACTTATAGTTTTTAATTTTCTAGGAATAATTAATTGTTTTTGTAACTTCTATTTTACTAGGAATAATTATCATTTACATGGTGTTAGTTGTGTGGAACTTAGCATCACAAATTAGAGTAATATTGATTAGTTTTATTTATAAAATGAATTGAGATGGTACTATTCAAATGTTGATCTTTGGATCTTGGTCTTTCTTTAGATGTCTTTTATTTTTGCCAATTTTAGGTTATGTTCACTTTGGCATATTCCTCTTTTTCTCCCTTTTTAAATCCTATATTTGTTCTTAGAGTAACATTATTTGAACATTTGCTGAGCTTTTATGCTTGAAATAAAATGATGCAAATCTCATCAAATGTTGAGTTCAAATACATATGGGTGTAATGAATTCTTTGAACTCAAAACCAAGGCTACCAAGGATAAAATCTATGATGTCATCATCTGCAATGAGAGGTCTATCATCATTCAAGGAGCTGGTAAGACATTTTGCTTTAATGGTATGATTCTTTTTCCAAGGATCTCAACTGGTCATGTAAGGAGTGGATATGGACCTATAAGATTGGAGAAAGTCACTTGTAAAGTAAGTACCAAGCTTCAAAGGAAATGGTACAGGATAACAAAAGGGAATGAATAGATGAAGCTACAATGGAGCTGAGGACAAGGCTATGTCTTTCTGTAAACTACAAGTAAGAGTAAGGTTTGTAATAAGAAGGGTTGGAAAGTGTAAGGGGTTGTTTGGACAAATAACATGTAATAGGACATGCATGAGTAGCACTTCCTCAAATTATAGGGAAATGATGGGAAATGTTAAAAGAAGTGGGAAGGGGAGAAGAAGAGGAGTAAGTTAAAGAGTATAATAAAAATTGAAGTGGTATCTTGCAACATCTGATACATGTAATGCTTCCCTGAAACCTCCAGGTTAATCTCCTACCTACAAGAGTTAGGAAGAAAGCCTACAAATAAAAATTCTAATGTAGAGCAAAAGGCAAACAAAGAGGTCAGCAAAGAGTCCAATATGAGAGAAGACATAATTCTATCTTTTGTCATTTCGAGTAGCAAAGGATACAATGCCTTACAAAGTCTTAAAGCAACGTCCCAACCATCCATCAAAAGTAAGAGAAAAGTAAAGTACAGTAAATAAAATAAGGGATGGGCTTTTATTTCATAGCACAATACATAATAGAATACCCACCATTGCACATATCTTGCATAACAGTATCTAGGTGAGTGACTCCTACCCTCATTAGTCTTATGATATTACAAATCTAGTAGTTTCTACTAGTTTTGTCCCAAACCACAACTTATTAGAGGATTGATTACTTCTGCTATGTCTATCTTGATACTGCTCTTGGAATTGAGGTACTGTCTGTTTATTCCAAATCAATCGCAACTTTTTTTCTCTCAAATGTTATGAAAAGCACTTTAGACTGGTTCCAACATTTTTAGATTGAGAATATTGCCTTCATATCACACATGAAACTATTCATCTTCATGTTCCTTCCACTTTAAAGCTTCTTGATAACTTTTTGCTTGATAAAATCTGTTTAAGGCAAGTACCCTAGGATTCTATCTGCTCTCATCATTTATGAAAATTCATAAAAGTATACAATGCAAAATCTTATTTTATGAGACATTCAACTCCATGCAAAACAGGAATTTAAACCAATGATGCTTGATTTTGTTGATTTAGGAATTGCATCTAAGGCAACTTAGCACAATTTCAAGTTCTTTATATTTAAATTCTTCAAATGGATTGTTTTCTTGCATACCCATGGGTTAATTTAACAATATTTGTTTTGTGTTGTTCATCTTTCATTTTCAACTAAATATTAAGCTTAACCCTCAAAATTTCATCAGGATAGGGTAACCCAGAAATTATCTTCAGGAGGGAAGTAAGTTTCAATCAACATTGGGCCGAGTCTTGTGGTCTCTAACGAGCAGGTCTTTTCATCCTTTTCCTATTGATACACTGATCTACACTACTTCCTTTTGGAAAATTTCTCTTTCTCATCATCACATTATTTTGCCCTTATGCAGGTATAAGCAGTGTACAATGCCATGAGAAGAGATGAACGAATGAAATACTTCTTATGATTATGATGAAAATTCATGTAAAGTGTGAAGTGTTTTGTGCTAAAGAAATCCCACAAGAGGGGGGGTGAATTGTGCATTTAAAAATCTTATAACTTTCGAAATTAAAACTTAAAAACCTTTAAGCAAGAGTAAAGAAAGTTGAACACACAAATTTTCAAGTGGTTCGACTCAAAACCGAGTCTACGTCCACCCCCAACCGGTGTTGGGAAAAATCCACTAAATACACCAATTACAAGTGAGGTTTTGCCTAATGTTCACCTCAAACCTACTTGGGATTTTTACTACGGCTAATCCCAAACCTACTTGAGTTTTTACCGGGCTCAACTCAAACCCGGGGCTTTAGAACTACTGTCGGGATGCCCTTGCCCCAAAACGAAAAATATAAGGATTGGCAAAAAGAACTTAGAAGAAATCGGAGAAAAAGAAGAGACACACACAATCGACAAATAAGAGGGATAGAAATTGAGAAATAATTGAAAAATCTCTAATTCCAATAGCCTTCTTGCCGCTTTGCTTTTTGAGCTTGGATGCACCGTTTTTGCTTGAGTTTGCTTGAATTTGAGATCTAAAATCTTTGAAAAATTTTAACAAAGGTTAAACTGAAAAATACATCAATTTTCCCTATTTATAAAGCTCAAATTTGAGCTCTAAAAACACCCCCAACGGCTCCAAAAATTAATTAGCCGTTTGGGCAACAGACGGAAAGTAACCACCGTCTGATCCAGGCCCAAAAACGAACGGCACAGATTGATTTAAGCATTTTACCGTTCGGGCATAATCCAGACCGTTGGATCCGGGCGCGTAATCGAACGGCATGGATTAAATCTTACGGGATGAATCCTGTGCGTTGGATCCGGGCGCGTAATCGAACGACACGGATTAAATCTTACGGGATGAATCCTGTGCGTTGGATCCGGGCGGGCTTGATCTGAGCCATTGGATCCTGCGAAGGCTGAAACAGGGATTTTTAGTTCCACATTGCGTATGCGGAACTATTGGAGCGCTATATAAGAAATCCACCCTGTTTACATTCCGAGCCGATTTGGGGTTGGCTCTCCCCTTCCTTGACCAGGACTTGATCACCTGGTTCGGGTTGACTTAGCAATGCACTGTTTATTGACCGTTGACAGTCGCTGCAATTTGACCTCGCCGTGCTCCTCTCGGCGGGCTTGGCTTAGCCAGGCACTGTTGATTTGACCGTTGACCAACGCTAGCCGAGCTCCTCTCGGCGGGCGTTGGGCGGGCTTGTCTTAGCCTTTTCAGGTCAACCAAATTTTTATTTTTAAATTAAATTTTTAATTTCTAAAAGACCTGGACGGGCTGTATTCACGCCGGGTCGACCCGCCCATTGCTACAGTGAATTTTCCCGAGACTTCGGCTGTTTTAGGGTATTTTTTAAGAATTTTTGTGCCAAAAATTTAAATATAAATGTATAAAAATAATTTTATATTCTTATAGTATTATGAGTTATTTAAATAACTATGAAAAGAAATTCATGAAAAACAATTCCAAAATAATATTAAAAAAATCAAATATCAATGTCTATATATTTTGTCAAATATGCTTGGCCCAAAAATCAAAATTCAGTATTAAATAATTTTATAATATTTTTAAATGTTAATACTACTAGTGTGTCTCATAATCTCAAAGTTTAGACATATCAATTTCAAGAGAAATAAAAAGAAATTCAATTATAAAAAATCTTGTGCATGTCTCAAAATTTCTTGAAGTATGCCATGACCTCAAGGCCCTTAGAGATCATTATTTTAGACATCTAAAATACATGGCTTGATTTTAATTAATTATTAACAATTTTACTTAAAATCAAGCCCAAATAAAATATACACATTTATGCTTGACTCATCAAACACAAGGGCGTAACAAAGTGCTATTGTACTACATTACTGTAAACATTCTAGGTATAGCTCAGCTCATATTCTGTTGCTGGTTTTATTTTTTATAGTAATCTTAGCTATTGAATACACATGATCACATGAATTCATCAGCTTTGCTTCTTACAGCAATAATGATCTAAACAAAGTGAGGTTAATGAGCTAGGAACTTTTGGTCAAAACTCGATATTAAATATAAAGCACAAATTTGAAGATGAAATTGTCATTAGAATTTTTTGAAAGATAGAGTAATGCTATAATAATTATAAACATTAAATTATAGTTCAATTTTTTTAAATTTTTGAAAAACTTGAAATATTTCATTATTTGGAGTTCGAATATAATTCTCTAAACAAAACTATGTCAGAACACGGTTTATTGAGTTCAGGTTTGAATGTTTCATTTTCTCTGAGTCGATATTGCTTACATAAAATGCAACAACCAATGGTTAAATATCTGACTGCTTGATTGTTGCAGGTTGGCATAGAACATCAGGCTGAAGGATCCTTGGGGAACTAACAAGAATGCCAAAGGAAATGAACAGGTATAATCTTATTAGTCATCTGACTAGGTTTTACTTTGGATATATTAAGTCTAGTACATTTAAATACAATTTGAACAAAAAAAGATAAAACAAAAGTTGAATATGTTGTAAGGATAATTGTGGAGGAATGTTTTCTTCTGAAATGGTAGACGATGTTGCTTTCCAAGTATAAAAGCTTCACATATATAGTTTGGATCATTCAATAAAGGAAAACTTTTCACCATTCCTTCTTTTGTCAATAATTTCAAACCTCCAAAGTTAAGGTGACCATACCTTAGATGTCATTTCAAAGAATCATTTGAAAGATGCCCAAGATAACAAACTTCACTTGTTGATTTTAATTGAAGAGGAAACATGCGATTTGTCGACATCTTCACTTTAGTAATATTCCTTCCTTTTGAATCTTGCAAAAGAAGATAATAATTCTCCATATGTATAATATATCCTTTCTCGATTAATTGCCTAAGGCTAAGAATATTACTTTTCATATCAGGAATAAAATATGCATCTGAAATAATAATTGGAAACTCATTCTCTTTGTAAAGTTTTATATTACCTTTGCCTTCAACTTTCAACTTTGATGAGTCTCCAAACTCACACTTTCTTGCACATTTTCAATTCACTCAAATAGATGTCTTTTTCCACACATATGGTTGCTTGCTCCTGAATCAAGAAACCATACATCTTTTTTTTCGTTGCCCTCTTTTTCAGCCAATAAAGATATTGAGTTTTCTTTTGATGTTTCAGCATAGTTTGATTGATTATTTTTATGCCAACAATCAGAAGCATAATGACCAAACTTATGACAATTGTAACATTCAATATTTCTACCTTATCCTCGACCTCGAGAAGAATTATTTCTTCCATGCCCGTGTTGAGTGTAAGATTGATTAAATTTCTGTTGAGATCTGTTTTGGAAACGATCTCTTCCACATCCTCGATATGAACCTCTTTCTCTTCCTCTTGAATTTAAATTCTCTTTCTTCAATGTATTGTCTTCTTTCAAATTCAATTTTGATTCTAATGCTTGATCAATAGGTGCAACTTCAGCCTTTTTCTTTAGTCTTTGCTCATGCACTTATAAAGAACCCAGTAGCTCTTCAATAGATAAAGTACATATATCTTTAGATTCTTCAATTATTGTTACCACATGTTCAAACATAGGAGTTAAAGAACGAAGTACCTTATCAATGACACGTACATCATCGATTTGTTCTCCATTTCTCTTCATCAAATTCACAATAGCAATCAAGCATGAGACATAATCTGAGATAGTCTCATTTTCATTCATCTTTGCTTGCTCAAAATCACCCCTAAGGATTTGAAGCCGTACACGCTTCACCCGTTCAACACCTTTGAAGATTGTGTTGAGTTTACTCAAAACCTCTTTGCTTGTAGTCGCTTCTACAACTTTCTCAAAAGTGGCTTCATCAAGTCCTTGATATATTAAGAACAATGCCTTTTTGTCTTTTCTCTGATTTTCTTTCAACAATTTCTTCTCCGCTTCAGTAGCATCTGATTCATCAAAGCTATTGATAACAATCTCCCAAAGATCTTGCGAACCAAGAAGGGCTTTAAATTGAATGCACCAATTATCATAATTTTCTTTCGTTAATTTAGGAACGATCTGTTGCATAATTCCAGACATTGTAAATGAAAACACCCCTTTAAAAAAAACTTTGCTCTTCTCCCTTCGACGCTGCAGCATTCGATCTACTTCCTTCGCTCTGAGCTAATTGTTGGGGATGGCTCTGATACCACTTTGATGAAAATAAAAGAGTAGGGAGAAATTTGAAAATGACAACGAAAGACTGAAGGAAGAGGAAGAGAATAGCTAAGAATTTTTCATTCATAAAATTGCATAATCACAATGAACCAATTACATCTATTTATAGCCAAGAAAAATATCTAATCTCCCAAATCTTTTCTCATAATTCAAAAGTTTGTTTCTAATCCCTAAAAATCCTCAAAATACTTAAAATATGCTAATCATGCTTAAAAGTGCTAACAACTCCTTAAAAAATGCTAGCAAGCACTTGAAAAGTGCTAACCATCCTTAAAGTTTGCTAACAGGAATCCTACAAACAAAGACTCCATTTTAGTGCAAAGGTAAACAAAGAGATCAGCAAAGTAAAAGTCAGTTAATAAATTAGCTCAAATTCTCTCTTCTTTCCTTTAGAACAGTAATGCATTATAAAAGCTCAAAATAAGATCTTTCCCATCCATCAAAATGCAGGGAAATATGAGTTAAAAGGTTATGGAATAGAATTTTGGTCTACTAGTGGGCTTTTATTTCATAACAATACATGCATGCTTTTCTTGGGAAAGGTAAGCTAAAGATGTATTAGAAACGTGAAGCAGTCTATTGGAATTGCTTTAATAGATATATCTGCAATCTGAGTTGTAAAACATATTGAATGCAAATTACTACACGGGCTACCAACTTATGAATGAAATTATAGACAATTTTAATGTGGTGAGTGTGAGCTCGCATGACTGGGTTGAAAGCCATATGTGCTTCTAAGCTGCTATCACATAATAATGTGTGAAAAGTAATATGAATTTCTCATGGTAGAAAGCAAAGGCAACGAATCTCAACTATAATAGAATACACGCCATTGTATTCTGCCTCTGATTTTTCTAGAAAGACTTATCTATGCAGACAAGGACACCAAGTTGTTGCCAATGTACACACAAGTGCCATGGGTTATTCGTTGATTGAATCCCACAGCATAGAAATATTAGTTGAAGGTGTAAAGACTACCATTAGAGGTAGTTCCTTTGAGATATTTAAATATCCCCTTGACTAGTTGTAATGTAAGGTTCTAGGACTATGGAGATACTTGCATAATTATTTATTGCATAACATATGTCAGGCGTGTAATTGTTAAGTATTTTAGTGCACTCACCATCCTATAACAATTTTGTTCCTTCTAAAAAAATTTTAATACATCATTTGTAGTTCTCCAAACGATATCTAAATAATAGGTGTAAGGTATAGCTTCATTGAGTTATGAGCCACAATGCCAAAAAAAAAATAGACCACCCAAATCTCTGTAGTTAAATTGACTGCATAAAGTTGCAATGAAAGTTATTAACTGTGTATTATTTGATTTAGTTGCAACTAAATCATCAATGTATATTAATGCAAAGATTGACATATTAGAAGTATGTTTTGCAAAGGTGAATTTGAAAGGTTATTTTGAAATCCTGCTTTAACAAGTTAATAATATAGTGATTTATATGTATGTTTGGTAAAGGTGAATTTGAGAGGCTATTTTGAAATCCTACTTTAATAAGTAAATAATGTAGTTATTTATATCAAGCTCTTGGAAATTGATTTAGTCCATAGAATACAATTTGTAGTAATCATTATATGTGTGGGATACTATTTTTCTATAAGCCTAGGTGATTGTTGCATATAAATTATATTGTCAAGATATCCATTTAGAAACATTTTGTGGACATCAAGTTGCTTTGTTATCCAACCTTTAGCCATAGCTACAACAATTATTGTTCACATGGTTGTAGGTTTAGCAAAAAAGACTACATGCTTGTCAAAAATCAAAGGACTTCTTATTGATGGGAACTCGTAACAACTAAATGTGCCTTATACCATTCAATTGAGCCATCATATTATTGTTTGACTTTGAAGACCCATTTATAATCAACTATATTCATACGATGTGTGTATTAGACAAGCACCCTTGTATTATTTGACATGAGTGAGTCATACTTTTAACACACGGTCATCATGTTTATAGGCTTGAGTATATGAATCTGGCTCAGACAAAGTGGGGTAAATGATAGAGGAAAGTAGTGCTTGTGGAAGTGAATTTGGGACTCAACATTGTAGTTTGCAATGCATAGTCTTGAAGTTACAAGGAAAATTACTTAGATGACATGATTTGTGGAGAGTAAGATGTGTGGAGTTAGAGGTAAAAGCTGTTAAGGGTGAAGGTATAGAAGGAAAGTGAGGTTGCATAAAAGCTGTTAAAGGTGAAGGTATAGAAGAAAAGTGAGGTTGCGTTGAAGGGGTAGAAGAAATTGTGGTTGATGTAATTCTAGGTGTTGTAGAGGAATACATTGGAGTTGGAATATGTTAAATAAGAGATAGATCAAAGAATTTGAATGAAGGAATGTTTCGGGTAGTATGGAGAAAGATGGCTGTGGAAAAAAAGGGAATGCTTGCTCATGAAATGTAGCTTTACTTGAAATATAAATTTGTTTGAAATCTAAATTATCTATAGCTGTTGTGGCTAGTATCACAGTATCAATTTATTAGTATGATGCTAAGGTAACATTGGAAAACATAGACATCCATAGATTGCTATAGTTAGGCCTTCAAACAAAGAATGTTGGAAAGAAGATGATTATTTAAGAAAGCTGTTGTAGCAAATACAATAGTTAGGCCTTCAAACAAAGAATGCTGGAAAGAAGATGATTATTTAAGAAAGTTGTTGTAGCAAATACAACGAGCTAGAAGCTCATTTGGAAACCCAACTAATGAAAGACACTCTCCTAATTCAACAAAGTTTCTATGTTTATGTTTGTCTATATCATTTTGTGCAGTAGAGTATAGATAGAATAGTCTTTGTTGAACGTTACGTTGAGTAAAAAAATGATTAAATTATTTATTATAAATTTATTATTATTATCCTACTGAATAAATAAATTTTTTAAGAAAAAGTATTTTCCAACAGGGGTTTATATTGAATAAATATTGTATAGAAGATACTGCATGACTGCCAATTAATGTGCTTCACCCAAAGGGCACAGATAAAAGCAACTAATGACAAGTTACTTGTGTTAAGGGTATAATTGTGAAAAGGGTTTATGAAATATAATAGAAAAATGAGTAAATGGTTTGCAATTTTTCAATTGATATTATACATATGATGATTGACATGTACAATCTTTCTAATAAGATTATCCTTCACAATAAGGCCATCAATATTCAAAAGAAAAAACACGTTTATCTCTATGAGAAACTTGTCTTACATATAGCTAAAAGATTCATTTTGAACTATGGAACACAAAATGCTATGCATAATTAAAGGGCTACGCATACCATGGATAATAGCATTTTCAATATGAGTAATACATAATGAAGAACCATTGCCCCTCATAGGGCTATATTGACTATTTGGTAGTTTTCATACGTTTGGTCCTAATTTGAACTTTGGACATTATTGAGGTCAATAAATGATAGCTGATATTGTATGGTGCTTGTTGCATAAGCAAAGTTATTGTGTTGTGTCACACTCGAGTTGTTTAATCAACCCTATTACATGTATATTAAGTAGTTTGGTGTGAGATAGGAGTAGGTAATAGATATAGATTTTAATGAAGAGTAATAGCTTAGCAACTTGTATAAGGAAGTGTAGCATAGAAATTAACATTGAGACCTTAACCATAGCTATGGCCATGAACATGATGCCTTTTTTAATAGAAGGCACTAAGAGGTCTATCATCATCTGCAATGAGAGGTCTATCATCATTCAAAGGCTGGTAAGACATTTTATTTTAATGGGATGATTCTTTTCCAAGGATCTCGACTGGTCATGTAAAGAGTGGATATGGACCTATGAGATGGGAGAAAGTCACTTTTAAAGTAGGTACCAAGCTTCAGAGGCAATGGTGCTGGATAACAAAAGGGAATGAATAGATGAAGCTGCAGTGGAGCTGAGGACAAGGCTATGTCTTTCCATAAGGTACAAGTAAGAGTAAGGTTTCTAATAAGAACGGTTGGAGAGTGTAAGGGGTTGTTTGGACAAATAACATGTAATAAGTCATGCATGAGTAGCACTTCCTCAAACTATGATTTCTATTAATAGATAGGTAATGCAGTCCATTAGCATGGGGAAATGATGGGAGATGTTAAAAGAAGTGGAAGGAGAGAAGAAGAGTAAGTTAAAGAGTACAATAAAGAGTGAAGTGGTATCTTGTAACATTTGATACATGTAATGCTTCCCTGCAACCTCCAGGTTAATCTCCTACCTGTAAGAGTTAGGAAGAAAGCCTACAAACAAAGATTCTAATGTAGTGCAAAAGGCAAACAAAGAGGTCAGCAAAGAGTCCAGTATGAGAGAAGCCCTAAATCTGTCTTTTGTCACTTCGAGTAGCAAATGATACAATGCTTTACAAAGTCTTAAAGCAACATCCCAACCATCCATCAAAATTAAGAGAGAAGTAAAGTACAGCAAATAAAATATGGGATGGGCTTTTATTTCATAGCACGATACATAAGAGAATACCCACCATTGCACATATCTCGCATAACAATCTCTAGGTGAGTGACTCCTACCCTCATTAGTCTTATGATATTACAAATTTAGTAGTTTTTGCTAGTTTTGTCCCAAACCACAACTTATTAGAGGATTGATTACTTTTGTTTAGTCTATCTTGATACTGCTCTTGGAATTGAGGTACTGTCTGTTTATTCCAAATCAATCGCAACTTTTTTTCTCTCAAATGTTATGAAAAGCACTTTAGACTGGTTCCAACATTTTTAGATTGAGAATATTGCCTTCATATCACACATGAAACTATTCATCTTCATGTTCCTTCCACTTTAAAGCTTCTTGATAACTTTTTGCTTGATAAAATCTGTTTAAGGCAAGTACCCTAGGATTCTATCTGCTCTCATCATTTATGAAAATTCATAAAAGTATACAATGCAAAATCTTATTTTATGAGACATTCAACTCCATGCAAAACAGGAATTTAAACCAATGATGCTTGATTTTGTTGATTTAGGAATTACATCTACGACAACTTAGCACAATTCCAAGTTCTTTATATTTATATTCTTCAAATGGATTGTTTCATGCTTACCCGTGAGTTAATTTAACAATATTTGTTTGGTGTTATTCATCTTTCATTTTCAGCTAAATATTAAGGTTAAACCTCAAAATTTCATCAGGATAGGGTAACCCAGAAACTATCTTCAAGAGGGAAGTATGTTTCAGTCAAATTGGGCTGATTCATGTGGTCTCTTTTGACCAGGTCTTTTCATCCACATTGATCTTCAAGAGGGAAGTATGTTTTGCCCTTATGTTGGTATAAGCAGTGTACAACGCCATGAGAAGAGATGAACGAATGAAATACATCTTATGATTATGAAGAAAATTCATGTATAGTAAAGTTCTGTTGTACTACATTGCTGTAAACATTCTAGAAATAGCTCAGCTCATATTCTACTTTTAGTTATATTTTGAATTATTTATAGTAATCTTAGCTATTGAATACACATGATCACATGAATTCATCAGCTTTGTTTCTTACAGCAATAATGATCTGAACGAAGTGAGGTTAATGAGCTGGGAACTTATGGTCAAAACTTGATGTTAAATATAAAGCACATTTTTGAAGATAAAATTGTCTTCGAAATTTTTTTGAAAGACAGAATAAATGTTATAATAATTATAAACAAAAAATTATAGTTCAAATTTTTTAAATTTTTGTAAAATTTGAAATATTTCATTATTAGGAGTAAAAACATAATTCTATTATGTTAGAACACGATTTATTGAATTCAGGTTTCAACAATTCATTTTCTCTGAGTCGATCTCCCTTACAAAAACTGCAACAACTAGTGGCTAAATATTTGACTGCTTGATTGTTGCAGGTTGGAATAGAACATTAGACTGAAGGATCCTTGGGGAATTAAAAGGCATGTCCAAGGAAATGAATAGGTACAATCTTATTAGTCATCTGACTAGGTTTTACTTTGGATATATTAAGTCTAATACATTCGAATACAATTTGAACAAAAAAAATAAAACAAAAGTTGAATATGTATTAAGGATAACTTGGGAGGAATGTTTTATTACTAATATCTTTATTCCATTCCATTATGCTTCTAGCATTAGAATCTTTTTAATGTTATGATTGCAATTAAGTTGTGAGTTTAGAAAGTTTAATGTGAATAAAAATATGGTTTTAATAAAATCTTTGGTATTTCATTATTCATTAAGTTTTATATGAGATGGTATCTTTCTTTTTTCTTATTGTAGATTATTTATTTGGATTTAAAACAAGCAAACTTTATTACAGTTCTATGAATATTTGATTTATTAGCAAAATAATTATAATTTTACTACATAAAAATAAGCCATTCTCTCATAATATATGTCATTAATCATATTAAATATCAACTTATGCAGAAATATTCTACTTTATTACCTCACCTATTAAATATTAATTTTAGCATGAAAACAAAAATTGAACTCTTAAATATATCTACTTGATTAATTTAGTAGACTTGCTTTGATTTATTATAATTTATTATTTGATTTTCCTCTAAATATTACAAAAATCAAAGAAAAAGTCTCTTAAAAAAGTTTTAAGAACTTAAAAACTTTATTATTTTTAAAAATTATCTAGTTAACTATTTTTTATGTTTATATTTTGTTACACCTTTAAATTTGTCTTGTTTTATTATATTTTATTTACTTCTAACATTACATAATGTCTCCCCAAAAAACTGTGTTTTGACTTTCATCATGCTTCTAATTATTAATCTTTGTAGCCAGAACTATCATGTTTCTTGGATAATATTTGTTAAGAGAAACAATGTGAGCTTCATGATGATATTGGATGATAGTTCTATTAAATACTTATTCAATATTACTTTTCTTTTATATTAGTTTTGATTAAGATTGTATGTCTCTAGTAATTTATTGTATACCCCTACACCTATTACTCCTATTATTTTTATAGTTTGTGCCACTACATTCATTGGCTGTGTCACAACACATAAGGTAGAACTCTTCCATTAAGAACTTATAGAAATGACAAAAATCACATCCTTACTTTTCATTAGAGTGCAGAAGACTATTTCAACAATGTGATGTGTGAGCTTTATCCTAGTAAAAGCTACTTTGTTTATATTACTGTATCTTTAAATTAAGAAGTATATCTCTAATTGGTCTAGGAATGTATTTAATTTCTTGTCATCCATGTTATCATTCTAGTAGGTTATCAAAATATGCCTTCAACTTGAGCATTTCATGAAACCCTTTTCATCTTAAGCCATTATTTTCTAATAGCCAAAATGATCATTGCTTGAGGTCCTCCCTTTCTTATATCTTGACATTAAACCACCTTTTTGAGATTGACCAATCCTTATTAGGTTGGTAATCAAACGAGGTAGCTCCATCTACTCTCTTTATTATGTCGTCTTCATAAGAAGCTACACTTATGTCAAAAATCACGTACACTTCTAATGATCTAAATAACTCTCCTTATGTAATCTCTCCCTTCTTATGTCATCTCTCTATTATTATTACACTTAGTAATTCCTCCACTTCTTAACATGAAATTACATGCACAAACTCTACTAATAAAAAACATTCCTTAAGTAAAGATATATAACCTAATACCAAAATATAATAATTTTTAGAGTGCATTTAAATAAAAACCTAATCACTAATCATTAGGGAAGTACAAAACCACTCTCTATTATAGATAAATTAGATGTCGTATCAGATGAATGAATAATAGATGATTTTCTTAGTTGAGTAATCTTGAAATCAAGGTAATGATAAATATAAAAAAGGAGTGTTTTTTTGGTCATCATGCTTAAATGTCAAGGTATCAAACTATGACTATTCTAAGAGAATATGATGAATGCATCTTTGGTAAGAATAAATTGGAATAGAATAAACTCTAAATTGAATAGGCAGAAGACACCCGTGAGCAACTTATATAAGATTAAAATCAACCACATGGATATGGTATCATTTTGGATGTGGCTCAGGTGTCAGTTGTATGTTGGTCGCTCATATATCTCATATAATATTTATAAAACTTCTTAGTTTACAAGCTTTGTCATCGTGTGATAACACATTTTTTAATTCGGTATAATATGATAAAAACATTTATTGGAATACATGATATTGATATTTTAATATACTTAAAGATGCTTTGAAAATTTTTAGAGACGTATTTGAAGTAATTAATTTTTATTTTATCTCATTGTACATGATTATATATATATATATATATATATATATATATATATATATATATATATATATATATATATATATATATATATATATATATATATATATATATATATATATATATATATATATATATATATATATATATATATATATATATATATATATATATATATATCCTAGATTTTTGAGATGAACATATTATGGAAAAGAGTTTTTCATGAGAAATTTTTCACTATATGCTTCATAATTTTTTTAGAATTGAATAAAAGTATTATGAAGTTTCTAAGCAAATATAGTAATTTAAATTTTCTTATTTAAAAGATAAGACATAAGGCTTAATGGTCTTTTTGTCTTTAAGCTTGAAATAAGTATTGGGAGAAATAAAAGCACAAGAATGAGAAGTAGAATCTAAGGTAAGAAAGTTGTTGTGACCAAGCAAACTAGCAAAGTTGCAATAGAAAAGCATGGGAAAATCATGAAAGATAGGTATATGAAGAAGGTGAACTAGCTATTATTGAACCATAAAGAGATTAAGTTATTAGATAAGAGAATAAATACTATAGAAATCATGAATCATATTTGTAAAAAGCTTTGGAACAACTATAATATTATGAAGCCTAACAAATTATGATGTGAATCAACCTTTGCATAATATTTTCCTCTTTCTTTTTTCTCCAACTAAGACAGAATGAATTTTATCAAAATATTTTATTTAAGATCATAAATTGGGAGCTTGATCTTTTAGTTTAATTTGGAGTTTATTTTAGAATGGTTTTGGAGGTGCTAGTATTATTCTTCATTCTTGAATTTTTTTTTTTCGATTTGTGTGTTAGCTTGAAGTGATTTTGCAATTTGAATCAAAATAAATGAAAGAAAATAACTTTAGTATTTACTATCTTATAACTTAAATGTCTAAATTTGACATATAAATACATTAGGTGGATGACATATAATATGTTGGACTCATCATACAATATGTCAAACATGTATATCATATGTTAGTAGGGAAATACAAAAGACAAAGATTTTCTCATGATATCAAGATCTAAGGGTACAAATCTTCTATTGATAAGTGATGCATCTCATTCACATAGTCAATTTACAAAACTTATGACTATTTTTGTCAAAAAAACCTTTAGAATACCAATGGAATTTATATAAATAGTTATTCATAATTGGAGCATAGGGGAAAAAAGATAGAAATTGATAGCCAATTTACATCTAATGACTTCCTTTTATAATTTAACTAACTTTGACCATTTTTTTTTACCCAAGATCCCTTTCAAATTACTTTTGTACCTAATAAGAAAATAAATTTATAATTTGTAAAAGAATAATGAGAGTTTTGTACTATTTTTCATGTAATAAAAAATCATAACTCTTGTATTATTGTTTGCTTGACTAATAGATAACAAATACATTTCAACACTTCTCTCTATCATGTATATTTCCTTCCTTTCCATCTCTTCAACATTATGCTAATGATTCTCCTCACCTCATCACTCATATAAAAAATTTTCTTCCACACATGGGTTGAAATGACCCAAGTCATCAAGGACTAAAAATCAAAAGTATATACATAAAAACTAAAATTATAAAATAATCCATTGGTTTTATAATGGATAAACCTCACATGGAAACTTGACCAAAAATGATAAACAAATACAAAGTGTTATTGATAACTATTTAAATGCTGTCATTTATTAAAATATACTTCATAGTTGAGCATATTTTAGCAGCTATGCTCCAAACTCGTTAAGCTATTTCAATATAAAAAACAAAAAAGATGTTTTGAAAAAGATCAATGAAGTAACAAAAAACACAAATTATAAAAATTAATTACAATTTTTATTTTAAATTTTTTTTATCAAATTAGAACGAACAGATTCAAATTTTCAATTTGAATGAGGAGAAAAAAATGTTCATTGACGTACTATTCTATTGAATCGGACAGAAAGGAATTTAAGGTCCTGGTAAACAAATTTAAATAAAATTATTTAGTAAAATTGTCAAATCAAATTAAATTAAAGAATATTGTTTTTAGATTCTGTTTTTACCTTTTTTGAAAGAAAAGAAAAATATTTAAAATCAAATAATATTTTTAATTATTTGATTAGTCCTAAACAAAGTTATAATTAGAATACTGTAAGTTCAATTATTTGCGATCACCATCCTATTATACTTAAATAAAGAACATGATAAGTAACTTTGTAGATTTTTCTTGTTTTTAGTACTGTACTTCGAAATAAAAAATAAAATTACCAAATCGACTCTATCAAAGTCCAAAATTTTAGATCAACCCTTTTTATGTGTGTGTGTGTGTGTGTATGTGTGAACGTGTATAAATAAAATATAATTTTTATCATATCATTTTTGGTTAATATCTAAAAAGAGAATAATTCTTCTTAAAAGTTAACTCTAATTATAAGCTCTCCTCTTTAATATCCTTAATCTTATCATGATTTTTCACCACTAATGGCACGATCAAGTTAGATAAATTTAAAGCATATGAAATTATATTATTGTTATTAATACCATTAACATGGTATTTGCTTTCTAATCATTCTTTTTGCACTTTTGCCTCTTCTTTGGGATATAATTTCATAAAAATATCTCTTTGTATGTCAACTTGCAATAATAGCATATAAAAGCTTTATAAGTATTAAAAGGTAACTTTAAATTTTTTTTTGTTTATTACAATAATGACATCTCGTCTCAACTATGATTCTTCTCAATAGAAATTACAAAAAGTGATTGTGTAAGAAAAATATCTAAAGCAATTGAAGATGAATTTATGATGCACATAAAATAAGATTAGTTATAGTACAAAAAAATAAAAATTAAGTTTAAGTTATCTTTACTAGATTAATAAATCATACATCAATAAACAATATTTTTTTGAACTTTTAAGCCTTTCTAACGTCAATTTAGGTGACCAGGAAATCCACTTTTATAGGTGCTAAAAGATGAAAGTGCTACTTTTAAGAAAGATATATCTCATTTCAAATTCAAGATATGAAATTTTTTAAATTTAGGAAACTAGAATCATTAATGTATCTTTGAACTTTTTTTATTTCTTTATTTTTGAAATTAAGCTTGAATGAAATTTATTAGAATTTGTATGTTAAAATTTGAATTAGTTTAAAATTAAGTTTGATTATCTTTTGTTTTATTTGTTTTATTTTTTGTATATCTTTATATTTTATGGAGATAAATCTCAATTTATAAAAATTAGTAAAATTTTGCATAAATTATATGAATGATAATAGTTTTTGATTAAAAAAAATAAGAAATAATTTTTTTGATGAAAGTAGTGGTGTTTAAAGGAAGGCACAAACGACCAACCTATCTTCTCTCTTTAAAAGGACGTAAGAGATCCAAATTTCTTTACTCTTATGGTTAAACCCTTCCAATTATGTCCTTGTTACTCTCTTTTATTTCTCCTTCATCTTTTACTAACCTTTAGCCCCCATTCTTTTTATTATCAAATCCTTATACTCTTTAATCCAATCAATAACTTAAACTCATCAAAGACCTTTTTCCCTTAATTGAATTCCCTTTCTTTTATCTCTTCTCATGATTTTGGCATTATCAACTATAATATAAGCTTAACAATCTCAACAATATATTTAAACATCAACAACTTATTATCTTTAGTCTATAATCTTCATTGATTAACTTTTCATCTTCAATCATTGTTATTGATTTTTTTAGAATTCAAAACCTAAACATCTTTTTAAACTATTATGATAATTACATACTTCAAAATTCTCTTAACTTAATCCAAATTTCAAACCTAGAATTTTTGTTCCTTTTATAATCACATGCCCAAAAGCCTTTTAGAATATTTTTTCTAACAATCTTCAAATTTATTTCTCATCAATATACTTATTTGAAAAAGTCATTAAACTCTTCTAAAAGCTTACAAAATATCTCCTAATCTTTCAAGGCACAATCCTCTCATATTAAGAATCTATTTGATAGCATAAGATATTAAATTAGAGTTAATTTAACATAATAATCCTTATATTAATAAGGTTAGAAGTGAAATTATGTTTGGCTAATATCCTAAATTAAGTTGTGTTAAAATGATTTTATGATTAGTATTATCTTAGATTATATTAAGTTCAAATGAAATTGTATTTGTTATATATCATATGTTTAGAATAAATTATTGTTTACAACTAAATTTTGTTTCAATAATTTTATTTATTTATGTTAGAAAAATTTTTAACATTTTTTTAAATATAGGATTGGTTGTCCCAAGTTATATTTGATACAACTATTATTAAATATGAAATTAATCTATTAAAAATAAATTTAAAATATGTTAAAATATATATATTTATTAAATATGTTATAAATAAATGTTTAATAAAATTAATGATAATATAAAACAATAAAAAAATTACTTTTTAAATAACAAGATGAAATAAATTTTATCTTTATAACTTTTAAAGGAGGTAAAGCTCAACTTATGAATTTTATTATCGTTCTTTATGTTTTTCGCCAACACAAATATTACTCCTAATTTGAATAAAGTCGTTTTTTTTGTTTCAAATGGATGACCCTCTTACAAGCTCCTATAGAAGACCTAGTACCTTAAGATAAGCCATGTGATGTTCGTCAAGATTTCCAAGCTCCACCTGCATGTAGGAGGCAAAGTGAGTGCACGACGTCATTCCTCTTATTCACTCTCAATACAAAGGACATTGTCGATTGCTTGCCATGTAAGCACTTCTTAAGATTGTAGATGAAGAGCCATAATTCGAGTTCATCTTCATTTAATCCTAGTAGCAAGAATAAGCATTTGGGCAAGTCTTTCTAATAGGTACTACCCTCAACATATTGCACTCGATGAGTGTATATTGACCTCGATGTAAGAGTTGTCTTTTTTTGAGTTTTTTTATTACAATAACCTTTGTTGTAGGTTATAAAATAAGAAATCATATAAGAAAGAGATCTAAAAATTCACATAATAGAAGGTAATAAAGAGAAGAATAAAATTAAAAATAGTAATACTTATACTAAGTTATGGGTTAAAAAAATAATAATTTTTTGGATTAAATAATGTTTAACAGCAAAATTATAATTAAATAACTTAACCTTTTTTTGAAAGACAATTTGAACTTTTAATCTCAAAAATTTCACTAGCTTCAGTCGGCCATCATGAGGAGTATGATGAGTCACTCCTTGCTCGCAATCATGACAACTTGTGCGTGTTCCCGATCATTTTCCACAGATCTGGGAGATGTACAAGAAAGCCGAAAGCCGAGGCCTCCTTCTGGACCACGAAGGAGGTCGACCTCTCGCAAGACCTCCGCCACTGGGAGCATACCCTTACCTCAGAGGAGCGCCACTTTGTCACCCCGTCCTCGCCTTATTCGCTGCCTCGGATGACATCGTTCTCGACAATCTCGCATAGCGCTTCATGTGCGAAGCACAGCTTCCTGAGGCCCAGGCTTTCTACGGATTCCAAATCGCCATCTAGGACATTCACTCGGAGATGTACAGCCTCCTCCTTGAGACATACATCAAGGAAATCCTGTTTTTTTTGCGCAACCGAGATGGTCCCATGTGTCGCGCGTAAGGCTGAGTGGGCGCTTTAATGGATCGACGCATCTAAAACGTTCGCGAAGGGCCTTCTTGCCTTTGCCTGCATCGAGGGAATCTTCTTCTCCTGTAGCATCTACGTAATATTCTGGCTCAAGAAGCGTGGGCTTATTCCCGGACCCACGTTTTCCAACGAGCTGATCTCTCAGGACGAAGGCCTTCACTATGATTTCTCCTGTCTCTTGTACAGCCTTCTTAAAGCCAAGCTCTCCGAGGAAAGAGTTTGAGAGATTGTCTCTGATGCTATTGGCATTGAAAACAAATTCATTTGTGATGCCCTTCCCTACGCCCTTGATTGAATGAACTTGTTCTGATGAGTCATTACAACGAGTTTGTTGCTGATCGACTTCTTGGGGCATTGAATTACAGTGAGATATACGATGCTTCGAATCCCTTCGATTGGATGGAGCTCATCTCGCTCTAGGGAAAGACCAACTTCTTTGAGAAGAGGGTCGGTGAGTATCAGAAATGTCCCAGTTATGTCAAGCTTGAACAGCAATGGCTCCATACATGAGTTTTTCAAGGATTATTTTTGAAGAAAATTAGTCTTTCTATTGCGTTGATTCTGATATAAGGTATGAGTTTGTTCTGTTTGTGGTGACTTATGTATTGCTTCTTATGTTGTGAAATTCTACAATTTAAAGTGTTTGATGAAATACTTAATTTATTATAATCGTTAAGTGAGCTTCCGAGAATTTGAATCAAATGATTGAGGTCCACTTGTTTCATGCAATTAATAACTAACACACATGAAAGCTTCATTGTTTTTCATAATTACATAATTTGTATAATCATTGCTTTGATTTTATTACATGTTTTTTATGCTCATATGTTTTTGCATGATTATAAAATAAATGTGATATTCTTGTTATTACTCTTTGTTATTATAGATTACCCCTATATTTCATTATGCTAAGCTTGAATGGCAATGGTGTTATCCATGAGTTTCGCAAGGATGACGATTTTTTAAGAATATTAATCTTTCTATTGCGTTAATTCTAATATAAGACAGGAGTTGGTTCTGTTTGGATGACTTATGTATTGGTTCTTATGTTGTGAAATTGTACACCTCTAGGAGTTTGATAAAATTCTTAACTCATTATAACCAGTAGATGGGTTTTTAAGAATTTGAATCAAATGATTAAGGTCCACTTGTTTCGTACAATTAACAAGTAAAACATATGAAAGCTTCATCATTTAGCTATGCTCTGTACTAGCAAAGTTGCTTCTTATATCTTATCATCTTTTTGACATATTTCAATGCTATTGCAAAGTATTAAGGCATCAATATCAACAAAAACTTCAAAAAAATGTTGTAGCAAAACTTATTTGTTATGATTTTTTTAGATAATGTTTGATTGGAATGTCATATATGTGGTGTTGATAGATGATAATATAAATTAGATGTACTATTCATTAAAAAAATTTATGTTGAAAAAATTTTAAAGCAACTTTTAGTCATAACATGTGTGATGGAAGTTTTAATCTATTTTTGAATATTTTAATTGATGGGTTTGACTTATCATTTGATTTTGTATTTTTGTTCATTAATTATTATTAAGACACCTTCAATCAGATTTATAAGCATAGCTAAAAATCTCTACTAGTGGTGTGTTCTATTACGAGTCTTATTTCAAAAAAATTCTTATTGATAGATCTTGAAGGATTGTTATTATTTTGTGTATTTTTTTGTTTCATTCTAATGTTTCTTTGGAATGAAGAACATTACCCTTTTTTAAGTTGATGTGTAGATCTCTTATTAGCTTAGTTTGCAAAAAATTTATTCCTTTACTTTTGGGAACAATAAAATAAAATCTTAGTAATTTTATTGATGTAAATATAAATGGAAGAAGTAAGATGAAGTTATTAAAAAATTCTTATGTATGTCTTTATTTTTTTGTTTTTATTTTTGTGATTGTGTTTTAGTTCTTATTTATTATATATTTAATTTTATAATGTTTTAAAAGATGTGATTTACTCTCTTATATGTATCATACAAACTCTATACTTATAGAATTATGTAGATATATAGGCTAAAAAAAATTTTTATTTTTTTGTGTAGGACTATTGGTGTCACACAATATGTCATGTAAGTTAATTAAATAATATCAGTCAAACTTATTAGAAATGATATTCATTCTCATCAAGATTAAAAATCAAATATGTAAAGACAAAAAGAAACCTAAACTATTTAAAACATGAAAGAGTCAAACAATTAGCTGGTTAAGAAACTTATCAAAATTAGGAATTACACATGCTTAAAGAAATGATCAAATCCAACACAAATAACGACTCAACCCATTACACAAATAAAACAAATCCCTAAAACTAAGGTCTACAATTGTGAAATTGAGTGTATATCAAATCCAGCGTACTTTTATGTGAAAATTAACAAACTTAAGTTAGCACATAAAAGAGAAAAACACTTTTTCACATAGAAGAAACACAAAAAGAAGGAAAGAATCGATTATATTTTTTGCAGGTGATGCGAGAGTATTTGTAATAATGGAAGCAAGTTATTAGTTGGTGAAAGTTAAAATTAAGAAGACTACAAAAAAAAATAAAAGAAAAGAATAAATTTGGAAAAACTTAAGCTACTCAAGGCTAATATATATTATATACTCAAAAGCAACTATTGCAATGGGTTCTAATATATATTATATGCTCAAACCTATTACAACCATTTGTCTCAAAGTAAAGATAATGAAAAGCTATTAATCCTTATAATAATATCAAATTCATTTATATCAATTATAATAAATTTTGAGTCGCATATTTTTCCCATGTTTTTCCTTGATGTGATTGTTTATTGTTATTTCTTTTCTTTAGGCAATACAACAAGAGTGATTCTAAGTTATACAAATGAACTATCATTTTCATAAATACTATGACTAATACATATGAATGTGATGTTTCATAATCAATGAAACTTTTGTAAGTTAATTCAAAACTTTTAAAATATTTGTGATAATATTCAAGAATGATGGATCTTGTTTCTAATTAATGACATATATTTTAGGTCTAATAGAGGTTGATATGTAAGATCTTGACCTTATCTTTGATTGTAGTATTGAACTTTGGTCCATCTATAATAAATCCTTCATGCATAAATACTCAACCTTTTTTGTTGCTTCCAATAGTTAAATTTCCCAACACTTGTAGGAACTTTTTAGCATAATATCCAAATCCTTCACGAGAAAAACACTCGATAACTTTCTTCCTACATCCTTCTTTATGATAATAACCACATATCTAGCATTAAAAAAATGTCATAGTTCTAGCCCTTACAATTTAAGATCCTACTCAAGAGGATTAAAGTCTTAAGTTTTTATCATCATTGTGAAGAAAGTACTACTTTCCTTTTAATCCAAAAAAAACTTGATGGAATTCCCTTAGTGATATTTTAGAATGTGTTTCTCCATGGAGAGGTAATCATATTGTTAATAATTGTTCCATTAAATGATTTGCTTAATTAACTCTTATTTCTTTCATTTTTAATTAACATAACATCTCTTTCAAATTATATTTCTAAAGTTTTTATAACAATCTTGCCTTCCTAATGAAGTATTGTCATAAAGGAATTAGGTTCTATCTTTCATATAAAGGCTCTTCTATGGTCATCCATCGCAAAACTTCTCCACCCCTAGCATGCTTAATCATAAAATTCTCATATAATCTTATATAGGTTTGCCTCTAAAAGACACATCAACATTTAAAAATTTATGACTTACATAGCTCAAGATTTGTCACCTTGTAATTGATGTAGAACTTATTTATTTATATACTCCACTTAGAAGCATATCAAGAGTTATTCCTTATTCAATGATTTCTCTCTTTTGTACATCATCTAATGATCACTACTTATTTTCTTTAATTTTAAGTGTTATAGGCTCATCAGCTTTCACAAACCACATTAAATAAAAGAACTACAACTTTAATATCATATTATAATCTTTTAATATTTGTATTGATGTATTATCTAGAATTAATTATATTTTATCCTTCATACAAGAGCACTTCTAGTATGTTTATCCATCCAAAAATTACTTTACGTTTAAAATACTTAACCATGAATTTCACAGAATATTTTATCCAAATTAATCCCAAAAGATATCCCACTATTTAAAGAATTATAACTTCACTTTTATAATTTAGGATTTACCTTTTTGTAATTGATGTGAAATTTACTTATCTTTATATTGATTGACCTAAAAGAATTAACTCAATATTTAACAATACTTAAATTAAACATAATCTTAAACTCCATCATATAATATTTAGAATTTTATAATAGTTTAACTTCTAAAATCATTTAAATACAACTAGAAATTATTTTGTGAAATTAATAACATTGTCTTTTAAACTTATATAATTTTGTTGTGAAATATGTTATAAATCATCATATTCTTTTAAAAATATTAAAATAAAATTTAAAATCTAGAGTCCACAAGCTTTAAAACAAATTATTAAAAATATGAAAAAAAAAATTTTAAAAAACAATATCAATATATATACATTCTCTTTAATTAATTAATTTAGACGTAATAATATTAATGTGATGAAAACATGTAATAAGCTTTGATGGTGGTCATGACGTGATGAATAAATAAAGTTAGTTATATAAAAGTTATTTTTTATTTTTAAAAAATCAGGATAAAATAAAGGCATAGTAAGTATGTTATTTTTTTGATGAAAATAACATACTTACTATGTCTTTATTTTATCCTGATTTTTGAAAAATAATAGTAAGTATGTTATAAATGTTAAAAAGTACAACTTTTGAATAAAAGTTTATACTGAGGTGGAAAAGCACGTCGTCTGGGTCGAGCCATTGAATCAGCGCACTGACGTTCCAAAAGCCACATTCAAATTTAAGTAATAGTTAAGCCAGAAGCTCTTCACAACCCGAAGAAACCAATACAGGGGAATTGCAGCCACAAAAATATCGTCAATGGCGTGCATAACTGTCTGGTGCTCCGTCGAGCTAACTGAACCTTGGCGACCGGCCTGCTTCCCTTTCTCGCGGGCACAACATCTCCGGCCAAGATTTAGGGGTCCCACCGAATCTCCTTCCGTGAGGTGCTCCTCAGGGGCGTTCCATTTTCGGCGTTTCCTCAAGATGACCAGGCTCGCCGCAGGAGACCGGCTCAAGGCTATTTCCTGTATATTTTACTCTTAACTTCTTGTATTCTTCAAATTTGAGAGAAGCAGAGAGTTATGGAGGTGTTGGCCGGTTTATTAGGGCAGCACTAGGTGCTATTTATGACAATGATTACATTGAATCATCACCATCCAATAGATCAACAACTCATCTGTCAATGGACTTGGACATAATCTCTATTTGGTACATCGACTGCAAACTAAAACTGTATTTAGGACACAATTCGGTGTTTGTTTGATAATGTTAAGAAATGTATATTTTTTTTAATCCAAAAGAAAAAAAAAATATGATAAGAGCAAAATATGCTTCTGTCTCTTCAAAATAACATTAAAATTTTGTTTTATCATTTTGTGCAATATTTTAAGACTAAGTTAGTCATTTCATAATATCAAACATTTATTGATGGTATAAATATACAATTTTAATTGTGCTTATGAAAAATATCTTTCAAATTTATTTTTTTTGTTAATTAACTTAATTTTTAGTAATACTTGTATCAATTGCAGTTTATAATAAATAAATAGTTCTGTTGAACAAGGAATACTCCATTGCATACAAAACATTAAACATTGTTGTCCTGAGCTTGACATAATTATGCTGATATAAAAATAATTACAAATAAGGAATTTTGTTAAGAGATTTGCAATCTATATAGAAAATAGAATATGATAAACATGGGTAACTCATGCATAAAGTTCATATTTAATGATCGAATTTCTCAACCATATGAGTAGCATATTTATTCACATAATAGTAATAGAGAATCAGGAATAGAAATGTCCATTTCATGTGATACAAAAGCAAAACCATTTAAAATCAACAATGAGTCTCTAAGTCAAGATATTGTGCTTGAACATTTGAGTGAGAGATTGTCATTTGTTTCTATGAAAGCCATGAATCAATATTTGAATCAATTAATGTACAAGTTCCAATAATATATTGTTAGTAGTTTGAATTGTCAACTTGAACTTAAGCACCATATATTGTAAGGGAATTATCAACGTAAAGTTAAGTCCACACCAAAAAGGTATTATTGCAAGAGAGGACTACAACTATCCAATTGTATCAAAGGTCACTTATTAGAGAAAGACAAAGAAAGAAAAATATGAATAGTGATCATTTTAGTTACAAGGCTTATGTACAATTATAATCCAACCCATGCTATTAATGATACCCATTAACTATTAGTCTAGCTTTATATTATTTAGTTGAACCATTGGTCTTCATTTAACCTTGAAATATTTAATGAGAACCATCAACAATCATGGAATTTCTTCAAGGAAGTAGTATTGATGTGTGTTTGGCCTTGAATGAATTGTATTCTTCACACATTGTTTGTAAACAATATAGATATTAATTGGCTTGAGTTTGGATTTGGTTCAAATGGGACAAGATCTTTAGTTCAGGAAATCAGACTTTATGGTGGAGGATGACAATGACATTTACTTAAAATGTTATAAACATTTGAGTTTATGTTTAAGTCTAACAAGTTGATATTCTAATAGGAGCTTTTGAGCATAAATATATTAGTTATTGAGTAGGTAGAGGATGAATATGTTAATTTTGAAAGGAAAACTATTGATATGAAAGACAATTGATGAGAAAACTTCAAGCTAGAAGTCAGTAAGGCATTAGATTAAATTAATAAAAAAAGACTTATTTCGATTATATATATATGTTTTCTCTTTATAGTTTTATTTTGTTGAGTGTAATAACAAAAGAATGATGTGAATTATGTTGCTATATTAAATACAATCTTAGTTGATTGTTAATGAACTCTACATTATTGTTCGATTAAAAGGTCATGATTATGGATAAGAAGGCTTTCTTAGCCATGGTTTTGAAATTAATAAATGTGTTGAAAAAAATCGCATTTATCCATCAATGGAAACAATCAGATATAAAATTTGTCAATAATTGGAGCAAAATATTTATAAATATTTATAAAAGAAACAAAGAAAGGACTTCATATATTTATACAAAATACTTGAAGAGGAGTTGAAGATGAATGTGTATGTTAATTGAGTGGTAATTGATGAGCTTTCCTTGAGGACATACATAATAATATGCGTAGGAAATAACTCAAAGTATTGCAATAAAAAGATTCCCTAATTATGAGTGCTAGACTTTTCAATGATATGATAACTATTTGAGATATTATTGAGAACATATCATTTGTTTGTGTCATAGAAGTGCTTGAAGTTTACCCAGATAATAGAATTTTATCTTTGCACTATATCATAACAAAACTATTAGCATCTAATAAGAATACTCAATTATGCTAAATTGGAAATTTTTGTTTTGATAGATACAATAAGTTCTTAATATCTGTAGGATCCAAAACATCTTTTATATACAAAAAGCCAATTAGAGAAGAAATAATAGTAAAGTTAATATAAGTAATGAGTAATTTAGTTTCATTACCACCCATAATAGAGCTAATACCTTGATGCAATTGAGAGGTTATGAATGAACCCTAAATGGAGCCATCTTATTGGTTGCTCCAGAGTCTTGATGCTAGTCAGCATCAAGAACATCAAGGAGGTCTGTTGAAGACAACTTATTTGCAAAGAAGTAGTAACATATGAAGATTTTTCTTGGTTAGGACAAATGTAAGTTGTGTTCTTGTTTGTTGTATTTATGATAGCTAATTTAATGACAAGTCAAGGGAGGGTGTTAGCTATAGTGGAGGTTTATGTTTTTGGCAAAGAGTATAGGTTGTAGAGTAATTATGTGAGAATTAATGAAAAATGAATGTTTGTGACCATGACCCAAATCTTTATCATACTCTTTTTTATTAAATTTACAAAATAAACCACCACAACAATCAGATATTTTTTCAAGTTTATTGGTTTTAGGTTGAACAATAGAAACTCGAATAGTACTATGTAGAAGGGAGATGTGAAGAGGCGTTTAAGAATTTTTTTTTTCTTGTAATAACAGATCACTCATTTCATCAAAAGTCAATGAAGGTCATTAGAAGTAAAAGGTAAGAAATTTCTTGAACTTGGGATCAACGTTATCAATGTCATATTGAATGAGATTAAAACTAGTGATTTGACTTACAACAATTAACTAAAGAATCAATTTAAGGATTTTTTTTTTAGATGTTCTTGAATTTCAAAAGTTTGTTTTGAGAGATCTCCACTAATCTGTTGTGGAATGTAAATGAATCCTTGGAATCTAGTAATTAGTTTCACTCAAAAAGTTTGTTATTAAATACATGGAAGTTCAAAATGTAATCTTTTAGAAGTAGTGGCATTAATCTAGCTTATGATTAAGAAATTAGTTTTGTTCAATAGAGAGACTCAAGCTTTAGTTATAAAAAAGAAAGAGAGGTTGGTGAGGGTGAAATGTCTAAAAAGATATTGTATTGAAGATTATTAACAAAAATGAAGCCTTCAAATTGCGATTGATAATTGAAATAGTTGTTTTAGTGAATGGGATGATGCTAGCAATGGGAAGAATCAGAAGGCAAAGATGAAAGATAAGAAGGTAGAGAGAGACAAGTGGAAGAGCTGGGAAGAAGTAATGAAGTATTCTTTGTAGGCATCCAATAGCATTTGAGAAAAAGTTTAACATTCAAGATGGTTTTATTGTAGCACTTGGTGTTGTTTATAAACTAGAATACAACAAGTCACCACCATCCAATGCTTCAAGAGATTAATAGATAGTGATCCTAGTTATAACAAATAAATGCTCTTAAAGAAGCAATCTATAACTAGTTTTTTTAAGCTTTTATCTAATATGCATGACACGAATCTACTATGATTTTTTTACTTGCTTTCTTTTTTGAAGTGTTTCGTGCTAAGGAAATCCCACAAGAGGGGTGGGTGAATTGTGTATTTAAAATTTTTATAATTTTCGAAATTAAAACTTAAAAGTTTTAAGCACGAATAAAGAAATTTGAACACAAAAGTTTTTAGGTGGTTCGACTCAAAACCGAGTCTACGTCCACCCCCAACCGGTGTTGGAAAAAATCCACTAAATGCACCAATTACAAGTGGGGTTTTTCGTACGGTTCACCTCAAACATAGTTGGGATTTTTACTACGACTAATCCCAAAACTACTTGAGTTTTTTTTGGGCTCAACTCAAACCCGGGGCTTTAGCACTACTGTCGGGATGCCCTTGCCCCAAAACGAAAAATACAACGATTAGCAAAAAGAACTTAGGAGAAATAGGAGGAAAAAGGGAGGCACACACAATTGAAAAATTAGAGGGATAGAAATGAGAAAAAAATTGAATCAAGAACCTCTAATTCCAAGCGTCTTGTTGCAGTTCTCCTTTTGAGCTTGAAGGCACCGTTTTTGCTTGTGATTGCTCGAATTTGAGATCTGAAATCTTTAAAAAATTTAGCAAAGGTAAACTAAATAAATCTTAATTCTTCCCTATTTAGTCCCACACTGCAGAACTGAAGTCGGCGCACTACTTTATAAGGAATTTGTGCTGTTTAACTCTCGAGCCTCTGTGGGGCTGGCTCCCCCCTTCCTTGACCAGGATTTCATCACCTGGTCGGGTTGACTTGACCATGCACTGTTCATTAACCGTTGACTGTCGCTGCAGTTTGACCTAGCCGAGCTCCTCTCTGCGGGCTTTGGGCGGGCTTGGCTTAGCCAAGCACTGTTCATTTGACTGTTGACCACTACTGTAGTTTGACCTCGCCGTGCTCCTCTCGACGGGCTTTGGGCAGGCATGGCTCGCCCTTTTTCGGGTCAACCAATTTTTAATTTCTAAAAAACCTGGACGGGCTAATTGCGTGACGGGTCGGCCCGCCCAGTGCTACAGTGAATTTTCCCGAGACTTAAGCTGTTTTAGGGTTGATTGGAAGATTTTTTGTGCCAAATATTTTACTATAAGTGTACAACAATAATTTTATATTTTTATAGTAATATAAGTTATTTAAGTATCTATGAAAAGAAATTCATAAAAAACAATTCTTACATAATATTAACAAATCAAATACCAATGTCTATATATTTTGTCAATTACGCTTGGCCCAAAAATCAAATATCAGTATTTTTTAATTTTACAATATTTTTAAATTTTAATACTACTAGTGTGCCTCATAATCTCAAAAATTGAACATCTCAATTTCAAGAAAATTAATAGAAACTCAAATATGAAAATTCTAGTACATGTCTCAAATTTCCTTGAAGTATGCCATGGTTTCAAGGTTTTTAGATACCACTATTTTAGACATGTCAAATACATGGCTTGATTTAATTAAATATTAATAATTTTACTTAAAATCAAGCCTAAATAAAATATAAACATTTATGCTTGACTCATCAAACACGAGGGGTAACACTTTTAATTGTTCATAATTCTTGCTTGTTTGGGTGGAGCTTGTTTTTTACAATTTTGCTGATTGTTACATGTAGAATGACCTCCAATTAGCTTTTGATTGTGTTTTTTTGTGCAATAGAGTTGTCTTCAAAATCTTTTTGGAATTCTTTAAAGTGAAAAATAATTTTTTAATACAACAAAAGGTTATGCATGAAAATTTTAATAACAAAGAGCTTACAAGTCTTGGTGTTGTTTGAGGTGAGAGAATTTTTGGATTATAGAATCACATAGTGTATATCTTTTATAAAAATAATAGTCTATTCTCTTATTCAATTATTTTGGAATCATTTTATTTCAGGTATAGATACACATAAAATTGGATGATATGTCACCCAAAACAATTGGATACCTATTTTTGGTTGTGTTAATGATCTAAAAACATCTATGTATTATATATCCTTGTGACATGGGTGAAAAATGTGAACTTCTTGTTTTCACTTAAGTTAATTGTTATCTAACAAATAGATTTTGAGATGAAAACATGAGATAATGCATAATCAAATATCTCTTTCTATATATATATATATAAACACACTTTGAGAACTTATTATCTTATTGGGTTAAAGTGATGATACTAATCATATGTGTTTATAAAGTAATGTGATGAGAAACATTTTGCACTAATCTATTTGTTGTAAGCATTATTTATCCATTTCAATTTTTTAAGTCTGTAATCAACAAAGTGACAATTCCTTTGCACATTAGAAACATAAATTGGCACATGATTATTTTTACATTAAAATGTCGATTGACTTTGATATGACTATATAACTTCGCTTATAAGTTAAATAAAAGTGTTCTCTTTTTGTAAAATATATATTAATTAGCAAAGAGAAAAATGTTTAAATTTTGTTGATTTAAAAGGGGGAATTTGATACCCTTTTTTAGGGTTCAAAATTCAAATACTCAAGCAAAAAAATAACAAAATTAAAAATTTAATAAAAAATAATATTAATCTTATTATTTATATTTATATTAATATAATATAAATTAAGAACTAATATATTTTAACACTCGCTTTCTCTATAGCTTAGATATTTATCATCAATTTGTCACAATTTTTTTTAAAGGGAGTTTGACGCTTTGAACATATGGACCAATTGGTTATCGAAAAAAGTAAATTGGGTTCATAAAAAATGGCTGTGGTATATTAGCGAATTGGCCTACTACAAAAAAGAGAATTCAAAAGTTTAGGAATTTAAGATCAGAACAAAGATGGGGAAACTTAAACGTCTCCCTAAAAGGGATAAGACAAAGTTGAAGAGAAAGTTATCTATCTTTCAAAAATATATGAGTGGGGTCAAATATATGACAGGATATTTTGACTGATGACATTCTCACTAATGAAGCGATAATGAATTTCAATGTCCTTGGTTTTCTAATTATAGATAAATTACTTGCAATGTGAATAGCAACTTGATTATCATAATACATAGGCTTTGGTTTTGAATTATGAAAACTAAGTTCTTTAATTAAATACTTAATCCAAAACACTTGACAGGTTGTCTGAGCTATGGCTTGATATTCAATTTTAAAACTAGATTAAGCTATTGTGGTTTATTTCTAGTTTGTCTAAGTGATCAGATTACCTTCTAATAAGGTACAATAACTTGAAGTTGATTTATCGCCTTTTTAAAGCCAGTGTAATCGTTCTTAGAATACACCTCAATTTATAAATCATAATATTTTACAAATTGCATTAGTCATCTTGGCAAACAGCACTACGAGCATTTTAAAGATCAAATGGTATGATTAAGAACTCCTGTATCTCTTCTTAGAATTTAAAAGTTGTCTTCTACTTGTACTCTTCTTTGATTCTAATTTAATACTAGTTACCCTACAAATCTATCTTAGGGAATATCATAGTCCTGCACTTCATGTCCAATCTAAAATCCAACCAAAGAATAGGGAGACAATATTTTATAGTTATGTATTGTCTTATTATTTTTATGCTTTCTCTAAGTTTCATTTTTTGCATACACTAATAAAGCTTGAAGAGCACATAGACTTAATCTATCACTAAGAAAATCTTTTCCAAATGATTTTTTATGTCTCTAAAACTTTGGGTCTTTTTTAGTTCATTCCATAATCTATTCAATTAAGTAATGATAAACCAAGAAGCAACTTTAGTATGTTAAATACTTTGATAGGTAGTAATTGAGTTTAAGAGTCTTC